>PVJD01000750.1:332024-358750 GCA_004026545.1 Mormoops blainvillei | reverse complement strand
ATGAGAAGCATTTTTCTTCCTGTTCTTTGTTCAGTTTTAAAATGTGACAGTCTGATATTTCTTCCTACCTCCTTCTAGCCCAAACATCAAAAGCTTTAACCCAAGGTGCCCCAGATCTTTTCATGTGAGATAAATATTTGTTCTGTAGATGATTTTTATAACACTAGGAAATAGTATAGATGTGTGTAATCATTGTGTACGTTTCTAAATGAACTGAAGCCATTTTCTTATTATTGCTGGTTTTATCTCCCTTCTTCTAACGTGTACCTTTTTCCCTCCCTTTTTGGTGCCAATATGTGATATCCTAGATGGTTTCCAGAGTAGTTAAAATGGATTGAGTAGAAAGGGGATTTATATGTGGACTGCTCATTCAGTCTTGTCATATTTTGTAACATTTTATATTATAAAATATATTTTATCTTTAAAAATATTTCATACTCTTCAACTGTGTTAATTCTAAGTAAGTCATCATGCTCCTGGCTTTCCTTCTTCCAAGGCTGGTTGGATATTTTAGAATTTCTTCCATTTTGACTCTTGGTGCTGACTCTCCCCATGATGTTGTAACCCTTTATGGGTTGGTAAACAGTGTCTTTGCTTCTAGGTCAGAAACCTGTGCTAAGAGGAAGTCATTATAAGCATGTACCAGTTTATTTCGTAGAAATTACTCTTTTTTCTCTGTAGCTGACCATCCTTCTTGCTTTTCCTAAACTCATTTTCTACTGGGCTCCTTATGAAATTCTCAAAGTGGCTGTCTGACTCCTCTGTCTGGCAGGGGCTCTCCCTAGGCTCAGCAGGTGGGAATCTCATTTTCTTCTTCACCTAATGGGAGAAGTCCCTCTTATCTTCCTTCACTGACCTGAACAGTTAATGTTTGAGGCTCACCACACTTCTTATAGGCTGCCAGGGACATCGTTTCTAATTTATTATTCTTTTCTCAGTTGTTTTTCCTCCTGACCTCTATGCAGCCCTTGATGGGATCGATTTCCCTGCTGAGCCCTTCTGTTCTTAAGGTGCATTGTAGTCTTTGGCTTCTGTGTGTTCCCGATCTTTTTTCCTTTGCCAGGACCTTTTGTTCATTTACTCACTAAATCTCCCCGAACACGTTTGCCAGGCACTGTGGAAATACATTGGCCACAGAGAACTTTCAGGAAGGCCACAGTCTAAGGGGAGGCTGAACCAAGTCGTACTTCAAAAAACCTTATCCAAGGACATGTTTCCAGTGATTTTTAGAGAGAGAGGAAGTTGGGGAGGGGAAAGTGAAGGATGAAAGGGGGAGGGGGAGAGAAAAACATTGATGTGAGAGAGAAACATTGATTGGTTACCTCCTGTATGTGCCTCATTGGGAAATAGAATCCACCACCTAGGCAGGTGCCCTGACCGGGAATCAAACCTGCAAATTTTCAGTGCACGAATGATGCTCTAACCAACTGAATCACACGGCCCGGACCAAAGTGGTACATCTGCGTGCGACAAGGGGCTGTCATTGGAGCACCTAGCACCCATCAGCTTCAGGAATGATGATACCGTGTGACTGTGAATGTTGACAAATGGATTGACTTTAGTCAGGCAAAGCTGGGGAAGGAAGGAGTTTTGGGCAGAGAGAGCTCCTAGGTACATGCACCAAAACACATGAGGTACCAGCACAGCAGTGGTAGATGGGTTGCTGAGCTCTTGGGTGACATGTGGAGCCTGGCTAGTAAGTTACTATTACTGCCATTTTACCAGTGAGGAGACTGATGCCTGGAATGTTAAGCAACTCACCAAAAGCAGATTGGGCAGCTAGCACATGACCAGACAGTATTCAAACTTAGATCCGTTCAAGTCTAAGCCGGTTGGGGGTACCTGGGGGCAGCATGTTTTGTGCTTGTTTGTGAGTACAAGTGTGTACACAGGCCTTTCAGCTTTCTTCTGTAGTCTCATCTTTAGGAGTCAGTGTTTTTTTGAGGGAAGACACACATGTCTGTGTGAGCTTGTGAGTATGTATGTCTTGTTTCTGGTCAAGGTTGTAAGTGTCTGCAAGGTGTGGATTCTTTCCTTTCTCCAGTTTACTCCAGGTGCCACCCCATAGAGAACCTCCACGTTATTTGACATTTTCTGAAAGTATGAATGTTTTTCTGATTTTGACTTCAACACAGCTTTCTATCTCCTGCACTGATGCCTAAGCAAAGGCATAGAACTGGACTGTTTGTAATGGTGATTAAAACAAAAGACGTTAATAAGTGGTGGGGCCTGCTGTGTATGGTTTGGATGCGCATGCACACGGATTCCCTGGGGCTCCTGGCAGAGGAGGTCTCTGCTTGTTGCTGCTTCACATTTTCAGTCTGTTTTTCCTTGTAGTAAAAACCAAGACCTGAATTCTTGACTAGGGCAGACTTGATCCTCCTAACCCCTGGCCACTATTGCCCATTGACTTTACCTTCAGTTAGAGTCTAGGTCAGTGACACAAATGCTTGAATTTAACTTAAAATTGGATGAGTGCTATGATCACATATTTTAATTGAGGAACCATCCTAATTAGTTCTTACGTTAGAAATACCTGCAGCTTTTCTTAAGCCGCATTGCAGACACCTATGAGGCACGTCTTTTAACAAAGCAGAAGCCCGGCTCTGCCTTGGCTGCCCAGCGTCCTTCCTGGGCCCTCCTATTCAGACTCTAAAACCATGAAGATAAAAAATCCGAGTTTTTGCTACAAACAGAGTCAGCCCTTTGACTGTGTGTGATAATGGGCACCGGGTTAGTATGGATAACAAGCTGATAATGTCAAAACCAGATCTTAACTTTTAATTCCAACCACTTCCCTTAAAACACTTTTAACAGAACTTGTAGCAAAGTGCAAGACTGCCGCATTCAAGAACTTGGATCTATCTTCCCTTTTCTTGGTTGTACAGATGCATCATGTGAGCTGCTGGAGGAAGGCAAGGTGTGGCTCAGGCACCAAACTTTTGGGGTTATGAAAATGGCCACCCATCTCTAGCCTTTATACCAGGAACTGCATCTGGATTGTCAAGATGGTTTTGTGGGGATTTTTTTGCCTACAATTTTTAATATAGCCCAGAGTGTCTCAACCCTGGCAGTGTTGACATTTTTTCCCCCAGTTCTTTGTGGGCGAATGGCCTTGTGCATTGTTTAGCTGCACCCCCCACTCTATCCACTAGGTGGTAGTAGCACCCCATGATCTGTGACAATCAGAGATCTCCAGACAGTTCTAAAAGCTCCCACTTTGAGAACCAGTGGAATAGACTCTTCATTGTAGGTTATTTGATATCATTTTGATATAGGAAGATAACTTAGTCAGCTCTTTTATTGGCGCTAAACCTTAACTGTATATTGAGTAACTCACCAGCAGTAAATAATTCATGTGCTTAGGCTTTAGAATGTGCAGTGAGTTTTCTTACTGCTCTGTTGAAGTAGTGGGCAGGCAGTGCAGCGTAACGTAAAAGTATGTGCATTGGATGCATGGACCTTGGTGAGATTAGGGCCCAGTTTCTTACTGTCTGTGACACTGAAATGTTACTAAGTGCCTCTGTGTTTCAGTTTTTAGATCTCTAAAATGAGGAGGTAGTGGTCGCTACATGCTACGTCACATGGTTCCTGTTCCTGTGAGAGTCAGATGTGAGGTCCCTGGCAGTGTGTGACTCAGAGAAACATTGGGGAATCAGTGAGTGACTCAAATGTCAATGGAATAATCATCTGTCTCTGAGACTCTCAACCTGCCAGGACCAGAGGTGGATTAAGGTCGATTGAGGCCCCGGGCACAGAAGAAAATATTTAAACATACTATCAGGTTTTACTGTCGATGATAAACTTGTACGTAATTAAAACTGCCCATATGACACCAAACTTGGTGTCATTAGAAAAAAAGTGTAAAGTTGGGGTTTTGCAGGGCCTTCAGAAGTCGGGGCCCAGCGTGCGCGCCTGGTGTGCCTGCCATTAAACTGGCCTCTGGCCAGGACTTTCCCTGAGTCAGGCTGCACACAGTTTCCCTACTTGCCCACGTTTATTTTAGGCCGATGTGCTTCTGCACTGTAGTCGGGGGCTGCAGGAGGCACAGGGCCTTTGCCCGGCCCTTCAGACTTCCTTGGGGTGTCTGGCCCAGCAGAGCTTTCATGGGGGCGGAAGGAGGGTGGGCTGTGCTTCCGACGGCCCCTCCCTTCCGGACACAGAAGTGGCACTCGGCCATTGGGAATGAGTTTGAAGTCCGGAGTATTTTATGCTCTTATTCAGCAATTCTGTGCATGCCTGCACTTTGGTGAGAGGGGTGTGAAGCTGTGAAACTCCTGACTTCAGAGTTTGGGAAACTGATTCCTTTCTCTGTCTGAAATTAGATTGAGCCACTTGGATGTCTGTTTTTCCAGCCTGTCCTTCTGCAGCATTGTTTTGAAATACATGGTTCTGTTCCCTAGGGCCAGGCATGGAAATGAATTTCTGACCTCTTTTTGCCTCACTGAGATGATGTTTACATTTCTCCATTAAGCACGCAGTACTCATATCTCCAGATCTTGGGGCTTAGAGCATTACTACGTGTCCCTTTGCTATGGGGATGGGGAAAGTTATCAATTCTGAGAAACCAGTGGCTGAGAAACTTAGCTAAATATCAACCACCTGTATGTTTGTTCTAGACTCAGGTTTACATAGCCAGAGGAAAAGAATATAAATATCCAGGACTTGAGGTGTGAGTGAGAATATGGCAGAGAAGTGATTCTCATGCACTTGAAAACCTAAAATTTTTTGTACTTTGTGCCTGTTGGAGGACTTGGTAAACTTTGGTTTTAATAAAATACTGTGACAATAACTTATAAATGGTTCAGTTCTTTAAATGGATTTGTATTTTGTTAGATACAGCATGTGACAACAAAGCAAGTGTGTCCATTTCAAAATGAGTAGGACTTAAATGCAAAAAATGCATTTTTGTGCAACTTGAAGATGGTGCTCAGAGTGCATATGAAATGAAAGACCTTTACTTTCTGTGAACCCTGAGCCTGCAGATGGGGACCCGTTGTTGAACGCATGTGTCTTTTTCAGACCATTCCATTTGACATGGTTCATATGCAGATTTTTTTCACTAAATATTAAATAAATAAATACACATCCATGGATGCAATCAACTGAGGGTGGAAAACAGTATTTTCACACTCCCAGTCACGGTTTTCCATCCATGGATGGGAAACACTGCTTTTGATCTGCAGTTGGTTGATTCCCCGATGTAAAGGGCCAACCGTAGTTATTGGGGAGTCACAAATCATGTACAGATTGTCAGCTGTGTGGGATGGGCATCCCTAACCCCCATGGGGTGTTCAAGGGTCAACTGTTTTTCACTTTTCCAGTGGATTTCAGTATGAGTCAGTCATGTACGTTAGAAGAAAGTCACCTTACTTAGTTCTTTCTGTGCCCCATGGGAGCTGTAGATGCCGTTTCATCATTGCTTCAGATGTGATGCCTGTCCGTAAAATCTGAGACTAACCAGCACCCCCTCCCACCTGTACCAGGCATTGCAGAGTCACGCTCACCACTTGCTTGGACCAGGACCAGTTTTCTTTCACTCCATGCTCTTTCTTTCTCTGTCTTTCTCCCTTCTTCCGATGTAGCCTACACCAAGTTGTAATCTTTTTCTTATATTACTGCTTTTCTTTTTTTTAAATTTGCAGTATCTGTCTCTGTCCAGAGGCTGTTTTCCTTCCAGGTATAAACCTGCACAAGTCCTTAATAAAACAGTAAAAACCTACAAGTCATGACAACCCAGTATCTATAAAATTGCTCAAACCCTTTCCATCCTTACATGACAAAAATAAAAACCCTCTGTCAGTGGAGAAGTAGTGACTCCCAGTATCAACGTGATCATCTTGTTGGCAAGAATCACTCCCCACTAAAAGGAACCAGGGCTCCTTGGAGAAGGAACTGATTTGAAATCAGGCACATAGCAAGTACAAGGTGAGTTGAGGTACCTTGTGAGCAAATAAAAGCGGGGGGGGGGGGCGATGTGGAAAAAAAAAAGGACTTTTAGGCACTTCTAAATTTGACAATTTGGATATCCACAAGAATGACAGTGATTGATGAAAATGCTTTGAAAAGCAAGCCAAATTCAGGAAGTTTATAGTGATATTAAAAATATGGATGTGGTGAAAGACAAATACCATATGATCTCACCTATAAGTGAAACCTAATCGACAAACAAGTGAGCAAAATAGAACCAGAGACTTGGAAATAAAGAACAAACTGACAGTGACCAGAGGGGAGTGGGGATAACAGGGCAAAGAAGGGGGAAGAGCCATCAAGGAACAGGTATAAAGGACCCATGCACAAAGACAACGTCGGGGAGGGGACTGAATGTGGGCGGTGGGCGTGGGTAGGGCGTGGGAGAGGAATGAGGGTAACATGAGGACAACTGTAATTGAACAACAACAACAACAAATAAAATAAAATAAAATAATAAAAATACTAATTTAAAAAAGGGAGGGTGAAATGGGGAAAGTTCTTCTTTGCTGAAGAAAGCCAGCTAGAACATACAGGAGGAATGATAGAATTAGACAGTCACTGTTTTACAGCCTTAGTGTGATAACCGATTCAGGCAACATTCTCCTGTGAGAAAACCATTCACCAAAAGTTGTGGGAGAACAGGATATTCCAGTATAAAAGGACCACTCCCAGATCATTTATAATAATAGAGAAAAAATTATACCATTTCAGCAGGGATATGTGAATGACCAAACTTATCAAAAATGAGATACCTTGGCATTTTGTACCTCTTATGATTTGGTTAGATGTGCACAGTGTACCTTGTCAAACAGCTAAATCATGGAACGGCAGCTGGATACATTCAGAATGCGGAGCATCCTGTGAAACAGCCAGCCTGTGCGTAGTCTTCCCGGACTTCACAAAAACTCCCTGTTCGGCATTCTGTTTCTAAAGTTTATCGCTTCGTAAAAGGCACTGGGAATATTGGGAAAAGATGAACATTCACTAACCCCATAGCTGAGCATTTTGATTCCTAAGTGTATGCCCTCGAAAATTCTTACAGAAGCCTATCAAGTAACATGTACAAAGATGCTCATAGAACACTGTAATAGCAAAAATGTGGAAATGGCTCAAATGATTATTGACAGGAGAATGGGTAACAAAACAAAACATTATTTAGTAGCAGATACTTAGTGAAATTTTATTTAGCAGTGAAGATGAATGAACTACAGATGTGCACTTTTAAATCAACATGTAGGACTGATAAGATAGAAGTAATCCCTTATTACAGTTGAGGAAACTGAAGTCTAAAGAGCTTGAATAAATTGTCCAAGGTGTCACAACTAGTACTTTATAGAACTGAGATTGGAATGCAGGTCAGTGTCATTCTAAAGCCTGAACTAGTGGAGATGTTTCTGTTGAAAAGACGTGTGCTTATTAGCTTGCCTGTACTGCACAGAGAGAGGAACTTTGTATTTTCACCTAACCCAGCAGCTGTATAAATTTCTAAGAAATGACCTAAAACTTCCTTCTTTTACACAGGAAGAAAACAGATGAAGGTGCTTAGAGTCTTGGGCAAGTTTCTAAGGTGGTAGTCAGAGCACCTGTGGTTGGAACCCAGCTCTTCCAAGCAAACCCTCAATGACTGTAGCATCTAACTTGCATGGTCTTCCTTTGGCTTCATGCCTCCCTTCTGGTAGGTGGCGAGGGAGGCCTGACAGATAGAAAGTCAGCGTAACTTGGCCTATGACTGATCCTACTCCCAAGTTCCCCATCCAGGTGGACAGCAGAGTCCTCTCCTTTCCTCAGCTGGGTGACTCTTTCACTTACAATATGAAACTCTCCAGCCTGTAGCAGCAAAAGTGCCAATGAGCTTTCTTTTATCTCTCGAATGTCACTGACATGATTAAGCTGTGGAAAAAGTCAGGTGTGTTTGTGTGTATGGAGTGGGGGATGTGGAGAAGGCAAAGTAGCAGATATTTGTGTCTTTGGCAAGTGAGCCAATATTTGCTGCAGATGTAGATTATTGTTCTACTTAGCTATTTTGGCCCAGTGGAACAGAAAAAGAAAATAAGACCAAAAGCTTACCTGCCTAGCTGTGCCCTTGAGCTTTGCCTCGTGTGTCCTCCAGTGCTGGCAAAGCACTGAGCAGGCACTTTCTGTGTCCCAATAAATCACAAAAGGCTTCTGGTCATTTGTAAATTGGTGAGGGCTTTTGATAAGGACCTACACACAGGACCAACTGAGTTTTGTCCAGCACTGCCTTGGAATAGCAGGAACACCCCGGTGAATGGGCTTTCACAACATCACCGTGGTGGTGTCGAAACCCACATCTATAAAGATCTAAAACACACTCACAGGGCAGAGCCCTGGCCTCTGTCTGTGGTTGTCTGTCTCTTAGCACCTTTGAGTGGCTGCCTCATATTGGTCTCTGTTAAAATGTCACCTTCTCAGGGAGGCTGCCCCTGTTCACCACATCTGACAGCCAAGCCTCTCCCTACCCAGCCTTTCCCAGCCTCTCACTACATTTTTATTTTCCTTATAGCTGTATCCATTATTTAAAATAATATTTGCTTTTAAACTGATTTCTTCCATCACCACTCCTCTCCATTTTTATGCCTGGTATATGGTAGAGGTTCAATAGATATTAATTGAATTGATGAATGAACCTCTTTGTGCAACTTTGGTCAAGTTAAGGACTTGATTTACTTAATTGTCAAATGATGACTCTGTTGAGGACTTGCCGAGTTTTCTAATTTCTATGTGTGCAATAGGGTAAAATGTATAGATATCTTTAAAAATTTTTGGTGCATAAAATGAGGTTAACTATAATCTTTGACTTGCGACATTCTTATCATACAAAGTTCATGCAAGGTTGACTTTTAAAATTTTTATTTTATTATTTTTCATCACATTAACGATTTCCCTCAAATTCTATAACCAAAACCAAAGCTAGTTAATTGGCAGAGCCCTCTTGTATACCCCTGCATCTGTGACTTGTGTTTATAAACAAATCACAGTTTTTATTGGACACATTCATCTCCTCAGGTCAGAGACAAGATGGGGTAGGTGCGCTGGCTTTGGAGCCAGGTGACTTTTCCCTGAACAGTGTCCTTGACCTTTTTAGCTGCCTTATCTTGTTCGAGTCACTGAAACTTTCTGGACCCTCGTTTTCTAATTTGTGAAATAGAGCCAATAATAGAAGGTCTTTCCCAGTGTGATTTGGCTGCTGGAAACCCACATTTTTGATACAGTATTTGTGAAAAGGCTTTAAAAGCAGAGGACTGTACTTATAGGGTAAGTAGATGGCCTGGATATGGCTATCATATAACAATTATGTAAATCATCAGTATTGGTGTTCTCCTTACCCGTTGACTTCTGAGGCTGCCTTTTGAGATTGACTGTTTTTTATTAAGTTGACTCACATGAAATTGCTGATATTTGACTTTTTTAGCTACAAAAATGGTAGTGTAATAGGGTTAATGCTGTTACATTTAATAGTTATTAGTAAAACTACACATTAATGTTTAAAAAAAAAATCTATGTATTGTACCAAAGGGCATATGGCAAACAGTAAACCTAGATCTTGGTTATGTTTACTAGAACAAAGTTTTACTCTGATTTTCTTCCCAAATTATTCTGACGACACTTGGTAATCCTTAGCAGCCAGTGAAATGTTTTGTGCTGAAGAAACACGAAAGGCGATATGAAGTATCTTTTTAAAAAAATTAGTGGGGCTACTGTGGAGAGTTGATTAAAATAGAAAGGAATTGAAAATGCTAGTCCATTCATTTGAATTATGTTAGGTGTGCTACCTGTATATCCAGGGTCCGGCAGAAGCAACGCCTGCTTGAGTGTGGTTGGTAGGGTAATAATTGGGTGTAATGATTTATAGTGTTAATATGAACATTTCACCTATAATGTCACATGGTGTGCTTGAGTGTGATGTTGTTATGTTATAGAATTACATGTTTATGATTTTGCAATAAAAGATTTTGTAATAAAAAAGGGGCATTATTTGTGCCAGACCCTGTGTATTCGAATGTCTGTATGTCTATGTTCTATTTAGGGAGAGAGATTTTCTCCTGTGGATGCTTCCTTTAAGCGGGAAAAACTGGCAAGAAAGCTGGTAGGTATAAAGATGGATCAGAGAGACGACCTAAGAGGTTGCAGTTTCTCCATTTAAAGAGTCATTTTTTAAGCGGAGCCACAGCTTTAAAAAAATACTGAATTTGGTGATTTTAAAACATGTTCACAGAAGAGGGTGAGGTGCACCTAGTTGGTAAATTATCTTCTAAAATGCTGCCCTTTTAGTAGCAGTCTTATAATTTTCTGAAAAAATGGGGTTCTTAAAAAAATTGTTTTTCTTTTTGGCTGGAAAATAAGCTGGAGCGGATTCTAAGCACAATTTAAAATTTAAAATTACTAGTCTAGATTTTATAGACTTTACTGTACAGTTTCTAGAAAAACAAATAATAGAATAAGTTCGGCAGGTTATGTTGTTTACCCTTGCTGCCCGCGAATTAAAACTAAAAAACTATCAATACTTGCTATTTAAATGTTTGTGAAATCTCAGAGGAAGAAATCAGAAGTTAAGAATCAAGAACATGGAAATCAAAACCTAAGGCATTAATGAAACCTAAAACAGTAGCTCTGAGACTTACTTAATTCCCGTTTCTTTCCTTTGAAAATTAGTTGTGACTCACCATTAAATCCACACCAGTAGCCCAGGCAGTTACCAATTCAGAGAAGACTGTAAATGCTTCCTTGTATGAAGTATTCCTTTCACCTTTGGTTTTAGTTTTCAGTGAGGTTGTGGCCTTTTGTGCTCTTAAACCAAACCTTCTGCTTTTCTTTTTCACTTTTTTTTCATCTGGCATTTTAGTTTTTTACTGGACTCTCTTACTTAGCTCTGAGGATTACATCATATCCCAGCTGTATCGGTGCTCTTTATCATATCCAAAACTGATTTTAACTCATAACTCACATACACATAACACCGTCTTATATTTTATAAGCAGTAAGCTTACAATTTTTTAAAAGTAGGAATTTTCTAAAGCCTAATGTACCAATGCATGGAAGAAAAACCTGCTTTTTGCAATTAAAAAGAACATTTACAGGGGAAAGTTAATTTAGTCTTTGAGCTTGGAAAAGTCTGATTTCACCTGTAAATCTGTCACTTGACATTCTATCCATTAAAACATTTTTAGGACATTAAAAGCACGGAAAGCCTTTTTACATTGAAATCACAAACGTTCCTTAACGATACTCTGAATTGGATGGACCTTTCTTACTTACCAATTTTTCAAGTCTCTTATGGTCTCTGTAGGCAAGTTTGGATCAGCAGCTGAGTGTAACATCTGATGTTGAGGGAAATAAATATACTTTGCTTTCTGCCTGGGCCGCTTGTGTTGTTCGGTGGAAATACTGCATTAGCTCTCAAACCAAAACATTTAAAGTACTCTATGAAAAGTTGACATTGTGCCAGTGGTTTGAATGTCAAGTACTAGAGATGTCCAGCTCTGCGATGTGCTTGTATAAAAGTTGGATCTGATTTGTGCTTAGGCTTACAAATTATCGAGGTCTGACCAGACAGCAACTGGGATGAAACTGGGTACAGAGACAGAGGAGAGAGTGACCCCCAAGTGAGAGCTCCAGCCGCAGGAGGCAGGAGGCTGGACCTTTCCCATGCCTAGCTGTGACCTCTTCCTGTGAAGCTGTTGTAAGAATAGCTTCTGTATTTATTGGGAAGTTTTTTCAAGCTCTGATTCACACGGCTTCAGCTAACTCCTCGAAACTTGTTGGAGACCCAAAAAATGTTTGAGAGCAAAAACAGATCAGAACATTTCCCATTTCAGTACCAGGGAAAGAAGTGGGTAGGCTGTGCAAGTAGGCATTCCCCTGAGAATGTTGATCAGCATTGGGCAAGGTAACTATCAAATGAGAGGAAAGATTGTAAGGGTCCTAAGACTGTTCAGGGTGGACTTGGTGCCTCATGTGCCTGGTCTGTTATAACTTTGATTCCGACATAGTCCCCTTGAATTGGTACTGTTGGGTCCCCTAATCTTTCTTCAGGTTACCTCCTTCTCTTAAATATGGTTATGGAGCACTCTGTTTGACCCCAGTTTCTGGATGATGATGATCATCATCATCTTCTCCAGAGGACATTTTTTCCATTGGTTCTTAGAGAAAAAAGGAGAGAGGAAGAGAAGAGAGAGAAACATTGATGTGAGAGAGAAATTTCTGTCAGTTGCCTCGCCATATGTGCTCCCACCAGGGACTTAACCTGCAACCCAGGCATGTGTCCTGACTGGGAATCGAACTTTTGGTTATGGGACAATGCTCTGACCAACTGAGCCACACTGTCCAGGGCTGGATTGTTGCAAGGACTCTGTACTCTCATATGGCACTCAATCAAAGAAATCATAATGCATAATGCTTTCAGGAGGAAGGACCCAGGTCTTCTATATTCTGTTTACTTTGAAGTCATCCCGTTTTGGACCTATATCATCACCTTTACTTGTTTTACCCATTTATTTCCCTTTGTATTGGGGTAGCATGCTCCTTGTCAATCATGGGTATTATCATTATCAAAAAAAAATAAAACAAAACCCCTCAACACTCTCCCTTGACCGTGAGTTCCTCTTGTTTAGTACTCTTTATCTACTGATCACCCGGACTATATCCATTAAATTCTCCTTCACCATCTCACCCACTCCTGTCCAACCAGTCTCCAAAACCTGATAAATTTTTTAACACCTGACTACTTCTTGTCTGTGGTTTCCTCCAAACCAAGGACATTTTCTGCCTATATTCTCTGCCTCTGGTCCATTCCCCACCTGCAATATTTGCCCTCTAGTCACCCACAGGAGGGATCCCTGTAAAATACAAGCTTGACCACGTCCATTCTGTGGGTCCTTGTCTCCTACAAGATAAGTCCGTGCTGTTACATCTGGCAGACCTGCTGCTGTGTGATTTGACACAGTTCATCCTCTGCCATGACTTGCCTTGAACTTTATATTACAGCAACAGCGACCTATTTGAACTTCCCGCAGTTATCGATGGTTCTGGCCTCCTTGTTTGGGTTTATGCCTTTTCCTCTGCCTGGACTAAACCTCTGGAATAGTTCTCTCCTTCTTTCATCTGATTTGTCCTGAATTTTAGCTCTATTTCTAGGATTTCAGCCATTCATGTACCCGCTTCTCACTTTTTATTATATCTACATACATCTGCCCTAGGTATGTCTGATTTTTGGTTTATGGATTCATCTTAAAAAGTAAATGTTTAGCATCAGCCTAAAATAACATATCTTTGAAATGACAGATTTTACGCATCTATTCACCTAATCAACCAAGTAATATTAATGAGTTGCCTTCTGTATGTAGATACCCTAGGAGCCTGGGGCCTGAGACATGGCCTGAGGTATGGTATCTGTGTTTGGGAATTGTTCGCCCATGTTTCTCCCAGCGGCATGAAGCTGTTGAAGGCAGGGGCAATAGCTTGTCAATTTTTAATCTTCAGTACCTGCCTCTTTTACCGATGCATTTAAAATAATACTAAAGTAAAGATGTGTTGATTTCTTGATTTTTCTCTTCCTTCCAAGTTTTACTTACCACACTTGGTTTCTTTCATCAACTGGCCATCTAAATGTCGATAAAGGCCAGGGTAAAAGTTAATGTGCTTATTTTTATTTTGGAAGGCTTGCAATCCATGATAAAAAATAAATAAACTGTCTTTTATAAATAATTCAGTTTGATATACAGGAATAGATTTGTTTGTAATCCAGTAACTGCCAGAACTAGCTCAGATACAAAGAAACCTCAGATACAAAGTCAAATATGTGTATTTTAATCAAAATCAGTACTTGGGGCTGTGCAGATTAAACTTGGTTCAATTTCATCGGGTTAAATAATGATGGCAATACCGAAAGTAGCAAGTATCATACAAGAATGTCAAAGAAAAAATTATTTTTAAAAGAAACATGTATCTTTATAATGGCATTTCATTTTGTAAGCTGAAGGGAGAACTAGAGGTACCTGAAATTCAAATCTCTAAGTCTTAAGCATTGAACACTTTGGGGGATTTTAAAGAAAAAGTACTGACAGAATCCACTGGCACAAAGCTAAGGATGTGAGGAAACCTGAGGGCATGACAGGAACCTCTAATCATGAGATAAGTATCAGTGTCTGGCATTTAAGAGTGTTCAAAGCAAAACAGGCCAGTTTAAACATGAAAGGTGTATTCCTATAAATTAGATAATTTAGGAGGGACACCTTTTTTTACTGTATTGAAGTTGATTATGTCTGTAGTTTAACATTGTGCCAAAAACCCCTGACGAACTCCCAGCCCTGCCTGCACCCACCCCAGCCGATATGGGGCAACAGTAGCACAGGCTGTGCTGTTTTAATGTGGTTTATACCACATCCCATTTCTAAACATACCATCTATTCTTTCATTTCTGGTCTTTATCAGATTGTTTCCTTTCCAGTCTCTGCCTGTTGACCTCTTGTGCATCCCTTAGAACCCAGCTAGGACTCCATCGTTGATAGCACTTTTCCTTACCTTCCCACTAAGCCTTAATGGACTGTTGTTGCCCCCTCTCTGAATTCCTGTAGTGCTTAATTTGAATTCCGATTAGGCCTCAGATGTTACACTGCATCATAGATGGTAATGGCTCTCCTCCCTGGCCTGGGGTGGGGTGGCGGGGGTGGGATATTCCCCAGTTCTGTTATTCATGTAGTCACTTGGCGTGTTGGGCAGGAGGGCAGGTGATCTTTTGCAGCCTCTACCTCCCCATATTGTCAGTCTGTGCAGACTGGCTCCCTGGCTTGGCACTCACCCCTTTGCTCAGCAATCCATGGGCATCCCATGAAGAAGGTGATGGCGTTTAATAAATTAGGATCTCCACTATTTTTTTTCTAGCCCAAGAAATTTAGAGATCTTTTTAATTTTGATTTCTTTGTGCTAGTAATTCAAATTAAACTAATTTAAAATTTTTATTGAAGTCATGCGTTTATATACTTTAAGAAATCAAAACATTGGATAAAACTTATAATGAAAAATAGTAGTCTCTGCCCTTTCCTCTACCCCAGCGGCCACCTCTTTTACTTTGGAGCTATTATTATTTTGAGATATCAACCACAGTATTCCTACACAACTGACATTTCTTGGCTTTCAGAAGGGCCTGTAACTTCTGTGTGTAGAAGATGAAGATTTTGCTTCCTTACCCTCCGTGTTTCTCTTCCCCTAGATACTAATATCTACCATTTTTGGATAAGTTGCTATCTCTTGTTTATATAATTAGAGCTGTGTAAATATTATTTATAGCCAAGGCTCATTGCCTGTATTGAAAGGGATTGCAATTCCGCAGCCTCCTCTAGACACCAGGGGGATCTGTGCCCTCTTGGTCTGATGAAGGCGGGCGTCCCCCTCGGCCCGGGCTGCCCATTTTCCCATTTATAGTTAGTTAAGGAATGTAAACGTGCTGTGTAAATATTGGCGCATTATCACTTCACTATCGTAATTTGAGCCAAACCTCATTTAGTTAGTTCTTAGCTGTGTGTCTGTGAATAAGCTTTTGTCAACAGCTGTGTTTAGAGAAATATATAAAGTTCATGTGTATGTTTAGGTATAGAAGCTTCTCAACATCAGGCAGAGGACGTGTGTGTTGACAGATTCTTATTAATGATTTTCTGTCATGTTTCATCGGAGGGCCCTTTTGATTGTCAATTATAGGTATTTTGCTTTTGGCAGCTTACAATGATTGCTGCCTTGGAAGTCGCAGGTACCCTTCCAAGACAGTCTTTTAGTTTCGCCTTCAGGGTTGAAACTCATATGCCACTGAAAGCCCACATCAGATTTTGGCCCTGTGCCTGGTAGCTCTCTTGTCGTTTTCCCGGAAGCCTTATATTCTATTATACTTGATAAGCAAGGCCAGTGATTTTATTCATTTAAAAACATAGCCAATCACTTAGAAGATAAAAAGCTTCTGAGGCATAAATAGACAGGCTGGGGATTGGCTTGTGAGGCTGGTGATACAGTTGGGGAGACCGATTTCACATAAGAAGCAATGTGAGAGAAGAACTAACTGACAAATAACTGTAGGGATGTGGGAGGAAAATGGTGACTCTCATTTGTTTGTAAAAATACTGTTTTGGGGGTTCATACTAATTGGTAACCCTTGCGTGTAAGAGTGTGACTTAAGTATCTACTTAACCTTTTGTCATGGATCAGAAGGGGAGAGCGTCCAGGGAATGAACGTGTCATAGAGGGAAGGTCTGTGGCAGTTAAGTGCTGCTCAGCCTGCGGATGTGGGTATAAACAGACACCCACCAGCAGTAGATAACATCTGCGCTGCCGTTGGCCTTGTCCATACGTCCATACTCATCACAGCCCTTTTTCCTGCAGCCTGCAGTTCAGTCTTTTCCTAGGGTGTCTCAGGAAATCTGTCAGAGCCTGCCCCTGAGATGAAACCTTTGGCTAGAGATTCATCCAAGACAAAATGAAGAAAAAATAGCAAACGTGTCTACTCCAGTGTGGAGGCAGAGTCAGGGATAGATTAATCTGTGATTTTTTTGCAATTAACCCTGCATAATGTACTTAGACTTACATTTGGGAACAGAAGTGGGCTCTGCCTCTTTATCAGCCTGGGGACATTGGGCTAGTTATGTAATCTATCTAAATCTGTGTTTCCCGTCTGTAAAAGGACTCTAGTATCACCTACCACATTAACGTTGTTGGAAAATATAAATGAAGTAATGTATATTTTCTGACTGCTGTACTCGGCTGAAGCAGGTGATCAGTAAATGGTAGGGGCTCTGATTAATGTAATCACAGGCTATTTGTTGCTTTATAATTTTCTCGAGATTGGATTATTGTTGAATAGATGGTAGTAGATACAGAGTGCTGTGCTTTTCAGTTTTAGTAAATGTTGATTTTTATGAAAAGACTCAAATTTGAGGAGGTCTTTGGCTCAGTAACAATAGTTATGGGAAAGCTCTCAAAGCTCCCTCAGACGACATAGCCATACATTACCCTAGGAAAAGTTATTTCCAAATTGGAAACATAACATCTGGAGGAAATAAGCAATATGCAGTGCCTGGTAAAATCAAACCCTTAAAGGTGGGCATACTTCAGTGGTTTACTCTCTGGCCAGCGTCCCTGACACCCCTAGGTGAGGAAGCCAGGCTCCCTTCCCACCCCTGGTCCCGGGTGCCACTCAGCCTCCAGGGGAGTGTGAATGAGCATGCTCCCTCTTCTCACTGTTGTCATCCTGAGAAGTTTTTAGGGTCCTGCTATTTTTTTCAGATTGTAGACAAAATGTGTGGTCCTAAAATACCTCTTCATTGCCAGAAATCACATCAGACTGCTGCCCTACAGGAAAGACTAAAGCTTGTTATGCTGATCGAACTGTTTAGCAATGTCTAGATGAATCTCTCTTATATTAAGGCCTAGGAGATGCCAAGTAATAGTAAAGGCAGGAAACATTTATTTTTCCTTAGGTAAGAAGAGCAAAAATTCATATGAGCAGAACATTTTGTAAAATACTTTGTTAGTTCAGCTGACTGGTTATTAACCCATTCTGTTTTATTGTGGGAAATTACAGGGAAATTAATGGACCATAGGGGAAAAAAATAATGTTTGCATTTGCTAAATGATCTCTTGCCATTTGCCAACCTAGTATCACTTACCGACTTCACATATGAAGTCTGTGCTGTTGACCAGGAAGGAGGCAGCGTGCTTTGCACTTAGTTTCAAAAAACAAAACAAAAAAGCAGCACATGATATAGCTGCTTCTGAAATTTCAGAAACGATGTGGTTTTAAAGAGGAAATGATTATGAGAGACTGTAGACAATTTTGATCCGAGGTTTCTGAGAACCACTTAGATGACCTGGAAGGCATCTTGATGTTGAGTCGTTCCCTGTAGCTCTTACTCCACAACTTCAACTTAATCCTCCTTTTACTGTATGCCAATTGGCTTCTAGTAGTTAGTCTAAATATTTATAGGATCTTGCCTTTTAGGCAGTTGAAACATTTGTTGACCTTGTGGTTCTGAGGGTGAGAGGCATTTTGTCTGATCGGTTGAAAATAATGTCTCTGGAATAGATTGCCTTACTTAAAATGTTGGCTAATGCACATACTGGCTCTGTGTCCTTGGGTGCGTTATTGGGTTGGCCAAAAAGTTCGTATAGTTTTTTCTGCAAAATAAAAGACACATTTTTCATTTTCGCCAATAACTTTAGTGATTCCCATATTTTGAGTATATAAGCTATCTCCTATGTGGTCTAACGTTGATTGTTCTCAGTTAATGTCTCGCTTTGATTGCTGTCAACTTCGACGGGTCTGCCTTACTGTGGGGCATTGTCCGGAGAGAAGTCTCTAGCACAACACTTCGCAAACCACTTTGGATACTTTTGATTGGTTACATCACCTTCTCTATAGACTGCACAAATCTTGTTTTTCATTTCAGTTGCATTTTTACCTGTCTTGAAATAATAAAGGATAATATGCTGAAAATGTTGTTTATTTTCTTCCATCTTCAACATTAAAATGGCTACACAAAAATTCACTAATTTTGATGAGTTTATTTTAAATGCACGCTGAATGCCAGCTGTCACAATACACTCTAACAAAATTGTTTCAAATAGAGTTAAAGACAACTAAGTGCTACTAGAGCCATTTTACAGAACAAACCAAATGAACTTTTTGGCCAACCCAATACTTAATCTCTCTCTGTGTTAGCATTCTCTTCCTTGGGTTGATTTATACAAAAACAATGATAATATCTACTTAAATATTTTTGTGAGTTCCTGGCACATAATATCTACTTAAATATTTTTGTGAGTTAATGTTGCCTGTCATAAGTATTATTTTTGGATGAACAACTAAAAAAATAAACTGGAAGAAAACTTGCATTGTAGGGGGTTTCTTATTACCTCTTAAAAATAATGATTGCTTGGAGAAAACATGATTTTGAAGTGGAGCTTAATAGTATTTACAGATGCGTATTTTATCATAATTTTCTCCCGCCCTATGTTCAGACTGTCTTCTCTGAGTGTCATTGAACCATGTAGATGAGATTCACACAGATTTTTAGATTTCTAATCTGTTCCCCATACTACAGAATTTGAATGGTAATTAATATTGGCTGTTCTTTTCCCATCTTTCCTCTGTAACCTGCTTTAGACATTTTGTATGTATTTGTTTGTATTTAAGAATCAATTTGTTTTGGCCTCAAGCGCAATTTTTCTGACATAGAGCCAGAAAAATTTTCTATATTTTTATTTTCTATAAAATAAAATAGTGAAGGTAGAGATCCAATAGGCATACCATTTCAATTCGTGGCATTTATAGGCCCACTTTTGGGGTTTATTTTCATTTGGAGACACAAATAAGGCCTCCCTGTGATGGATCAGAAAGGCTGGGATGCTGTGTGGCCACAGCTCCAGACCCTCACCACTTTCTTTAATTCAGTTTGTGGGCTTGTTGTGATTTAAACAATTTAAATGAGATAATTGCATTAAGAATGATCTAAGGTCTATTCCTCCTTAAAATTTTCAGGCTTTTTTTTTTGGCAATTTTTATAGTATCTTTCTAAAATGTTTGTCAAGACTCTGGTTCTAGCAAACTGTTTTAAAACTATATGTGTTTGTGTGCTTTTGTTTTGTTTTGAGTGGCGGAGCAGTGGAAACTACTTTTTCCTATTGAAATCTTAAACAGAACCCTGATGGATAAAATAGATAAAAGTGCACCTCTGATAGCAGATGGAGGTGCAGAGAGCTGCCGCCTACCTCCTCAGTCCCTCCCTTACTGCTCCCAAGACATGTCTGTGGTCCCCCATGATTAGGCATATCGTTCGAAAATAAGCCTATGCCACGTTTTGCAACTATGGGCTTTATGGATAGTTTAGTAATTCAAAATCAATGGAATTCCATTTGTTTATTTTTGCTGCTGTTTGCCTTTGCCTGGGAAGACATAGCCAAAAAAAAACTGTCAGAGAGTTTACTGCTGCCTGTGTTTTCTTCTAGGAAGTTTTGTGGTTTCTGCTCTTACATTTAAGTCTTTAATCCATTTTGAATTCATTTGTGTATGTGGTGTAAGAAAGTAATTCAGTTTCATTTTTGGTTTTACATGTAGCTGTCCAGTGTCCCCAGCACAAGCAAACTAAGTGCCTATTGATGAACGGATAAAGAAGGTGTGCGGTGTGTGCGTGTGTGTGTGTGAAATATGACTCAACCACAGAAAAGAACAAAACTTTACCATTTGTGACAACGTGGATGGACTTAGAGGGTATTATACTAAGTGAAATAAGTCAGAGATAGACTTATATCATATGATCTCACTTGTATGTGAATAAAAAACAAAATGAGCAAACAAAACAGAAACAGACTCATAGACATAAAGAACAAACTCATGTTTTCAGAGGGGAGGAGGGTAGAGGGAAGGGCAAAAAAGGTAAAGGGGAATAAGAGATACAAATTTCCAGTTATAAAATCCATAAGTCATGGGCATGCACTATACAGCGTAGGGAATATAGCCGCATCGTAATACATTTGCATGGCCTCAGGCTCCTTTACCAGACTTACCATGGTGATCGCTTTGTTAGATATGTAAATGCTGAATAACTATGTGGTACACCTGAAGCTAATATAATTTTGTATATTAACTATATTTTAATAAAAAATTAAGTTATATCTAGAATAGCAAAAAACCGAACAAACCCTAATGAATTGACATTTAGAAGTTGATGGATACTAGGTTACAAGGAGAATGTTGCTGATTGGATATGGTCCCTTCCCTTAGGGAATTACAGTATAAGAACATGCAACACTAGGGAGACAACCAGTGAATTCAAGCTTGGGCTCCCTTTCTGCTTAGAAGCCTCCTGAAACGTTTGTGGTTGGCTGGTGTGGGGCCAGCTGGCCTGTGTGTGCATGTTGTACCTGGACCAAGAGGTAGGGGTTTCTCTCTTTACCCCAAGCACCTCGGCCCCTTCCAGGGACAGCGTGAGATGCTTTCTCGGCCAGATATCTTTATGTGCAAGAGTATTTAAGAATGAGACAACCTCCATGAAATCTAGACTGTCCTAGTAACCTTATATTCAGTGCTGTATTTGAATGTGTCCTGCTTCTGTGACTTAGGTGGGATACCAGTTACATACTTCAGGCTTTTCTGAGGTGGGCCTAGAATAGAGAGAGGGCCATCAGGTCAGTCCAGTTATCCAGCCAGCAAGTACACACGTAAGCCAGAGAACCCCATGGAGCTGAAAGGTAATACAGCCACTGAAATGTTTGGCTCTTCTTTGAATAGTGCTTGAATATTATAGGTATTTGGTGTGTCCACATGTGTGTTTTATTCAAAAGAGTTAAGTTTTTTTTTTAATGAAGACATTTACTTCTCTTATCGATGTATGTATTTGTGTACATATTAAATGCATAATTATATACATTTATTATCGGTAATAAATCAAATAAATTTATTTACCACCCCAAAAGCACTTGGTAATGCTTGGCAATGGACTGACATGGAATGAAAAGTTCACCTGAGGTGTTTAATGTGTTTAATTCCTTTTGTTTGAATTTGATTGATTATTTAGTGTGCCTTAGGACTGCATCCACACAACTCTCTCCGAGAGCATTGCTCTCTGAGAAGCACTATGAACATCTGGCTTTCCTTCAGAAGTAGGCACTCCTTTTGAAGTGTGATATATTTTTTTCCTTGCCTTTAAAATTTGAGGAGAAGCTTTCTGATCTGAAGTACATTGCCCCAGGAAATACTGTTGAAGAGATTTCCTTTGCCAAAAGCTTAGCCAAAACAGATGGATAGGGTGACCTTATCATTTATCATTTAAGCGGAGACACTTTTGAGAGTGAAAAGGGCCATTAATTATAATTGCATTGGGACTGCAGGAGTGAACTGGGTCTGTCCTGGTTAAACTGGGATAGAATTCACCCTGAAGTACGTATACTCTGAATAGCTAGACTAGAAATTTTGAATTTACAAAGTCTTTTGAAAGCCCTAACTTTACCTAAACCTTAAAATGAGTCCCCAGACAGGCTCTACCCTGTTTCTCTTCATATTGAATGCTGCTGTGATGTAGGATTACCGTCTACTATGAACCAGTTTATTGAGCATCTACTACGTATAAATAGTTCTAGTCTTTAGGAAGAATCTTTCTACCACCACTTGAAAGAGCTCATTGTTTTCTTTTTAAAAAATTTTTACTGAATTTATTGGGGTGACATTGGTTAATAAAATTATATAGGTTTCAAGTGTACAATTCTGTCATACATCATCTGTATATTGTAAGGTTTATTCAGCATACAGTCACATCTCCTCCCATCACCATTTATCCCCCCTTTACCCTGTTTTACCTCCCCCTACACCCTTTTCCTCTTGCAATCAGTGTACTGTTATCTGTGCCTATGAGTTTTATTTATTTAATTTTTGGTTACTTCCTTCACCTTTTTCACCCAGCCCCCTAACCCCTCTCCTCCCTGACAGCTGTCAGTCTGTTTTTTTTATATCTATGAGTCTATTTCTATTTCGTTTGTTGATTTTTATTCATTAGATTCCACATCCATTGCTTTTCCAAACTAAAGTCCTAGATTACAGTTTAGCCTGGTGCTTTTTTTCCCTGCTTAGTTATTCTCTGTTCTAATTCCTTTATGATGTCCCTGTGTTAATCATCCTGTTCTCTCCCTTCTATAATCCCTGTATGTTAATTCTAAATTATTTAGATCCAAATCCCTTTCTAGTTATGTGATAAATATTTCAGATTTGTAAGCACTTTGAGGGGGAGCTCAGGCATTTTTTACTTTTTGGTTGACCACAGCATTTAGGTCAGGGCTGGGGACACAGTGGACCCTTACTGAGTTAATGGCGCGGCTGGGAGACCACAGTGCGGGCTAGCAGGGCATGAGTGAGCTTTGGCTGGAGAAAGGAGGAGGCCTATTCAAACTCATGGACATAATTTTGTCCATCTTAAAACTGTTTGTTTAAGGGTTGATATTTACCAGAACATACAAATTAACTTGTGTTCACTCTTATTTCCTTCTTAACCTAGCTCTACTAATATCTTTTTAAAACTAGTTCTTAAGGACGATTTACCTAGTACAAATCATTGCTGATCAGCTTTGTTCCTTGACGATCACCTTCTTGGGTGTGTAGGCATTAGGACCTAGTCTTTAAAAAGTAATGAACTTCTTGTTCGTGTGAATGACTGCAATCATTTAACCCTGTTCAGAATACCATTCCTGCTGTAGTTGCGCTAAGACAGCTACAACAGACTCAACATTTATTTTTATCCTGAGGGCATCACATCCATTGTTTCAGCCTTTAGAGTTCAGTCTCCCCAGACTGAGTTCTTTGAGGTCCTGGATGTGTCTAGCCCCTATCAAGCATTGTCTGGTGGTCCCAATGTGTTTAATGACTGAATGTCATTGGCTTTGATTGTCTTGATGGGAGCATCTTCAGAGACATGTTTTATTTATGCATTTAATTTTGAAATGACAGAGGTGGGTTTTCAAAACTACATTATACTTCATTTCAAAATGCCTATATTTGAGAGAGATTAGGGGGTGTCTTGCATGTATGAATGTTGGATAGCCACCCCCTCCCCCACCAAAAAAATGATGCAGGTGGTAGTGATGGTGGAGTAATATTGGCAGGCACTACGTGGTAAATTCACCGGTATGTGATGGAGAAATGGCCATTTGTTTTCATATATTACTTCCATTAGGGAGGCTGGTTGCTCACCTTAAGGAAAAGCCAAAACACCCCACATAATTCCTTAAGCCAGTGGTTCTCAGAGTTTAGTTCCTGGATCTGGCCCATCAGCATCTGCTGAGAACTTGGTAGAAATGCAAATTCTCAGGGATTAACCTGACTGCCCCTACCCAACCAAAAAAGAAAAAAGAGAGCCTGAGGGTGGGCCCAAGGATACATGTTCTCATAAGCACATTAAAATGTGAGAATCACTATTAAACCAACAATTTGTACCAGCTTTAATCTATGACGATCTTTCAGATTAGATGAAAGCCAGAAAGCTAGAAAAATGTACAAACACATTGTGTACAATAGTGGGGGGTTTGGGAAGCCCTGATTAAGTATTCTGATATAAACTATGAATTTTAATTTTCAGAACATATCCTATTAGAATTCTAGATTCTAAGTCACACGCTAGTGATTATTTTGAGAATTTGATTATTATTCGTTTTTAGTAGCATGTGTGGCCTTGGCCTGTGGTTTGTCCCCGACTTTTGTGGAGAGCTCCCACACCGAGAGCTCCCCAGACGTTAATCTTGCACCCTGTGTGAATGCCAGCCTGGTACTTGTGGGTTGGTCCTGACACCTGCTCACTCAGCCGTAGAGTTGACCTGGTGGCAGCCTCTAGCAATCTCCAGCCCAGCGAGAAGGGTGGGAAGGGAACTCAGTGAGGGATTGCTTTACTTTAAACAAGTTCATTTAAAAAATATATATACTAAGGAATGCATGGGAAAATTAGAAAACATAGAAAAGTGAATAGAAGAAAATGAAGGTCACTGGAAAGTTTATCCTTGGGTAACCAGCTATTTTGTCGCTAATGGTAAAATAAGAGGTAAAAGAGTCACTTGATGACTTCGACACTACAGGGGAGTTTATGCGTCCTAATACTGCACTACGATAATAACAACGATAATAACACTTAACATTTATTGATTCTTTTATAACATACCAGATACTGTTCCAGATTCCTTATTTATAGTAACTCATTAAAACCTGATAGCTAGCGTATGAGGTGAGTACTGTTAATGTACACCGATTAAATGAGGATAATGAGACACAGAGTGGTTAAGTATCTTGCCCAAGTCACACAACTGGTAGGGATTTGAGTTGAGGCAGGGAGATGACATGGCTCTCTGTCTTAAACTTGTACCCTCTGGAGGTCCTCCAGAACGATGGGATAGCACTGCTGTGAATTACTGTTGGGTGTTGGTGGTAGTGGTGGAGAGGAGACCCATGCGTGAAGGTGCTGGGGTTGAGGAATAAGGAGTAGGACATTTCTGCGTAAACCACATAGATGTAGAGGCTGATCAACAGGTCAGGAGTGTGCACAGGTCCTAGGCTTTTAGGATGTGGCCCCGGACTCTTTAGTGGTTTGGTTTTAAAATATCTTCCATTCCGTTGTCATCAACATGTGGAATGGCTAAAAGAACACCTGCTGATTGGAACTTCCTAGTTTGCCTTAAAATGATGAGCATCTGTTTAATTTTAAACTGGATGACATTACACTTTCTGTGCTGAACAATTCATAAACAACTGGAACCAGTAGGAAGTGCACAAATGTGTCATTCACAATTTGCTACTATAATGAGGGCTGACAGCATTATTATGTCCCCGAACCTTTAAATAATATTTGTTTGTAAAGTTGCTTTGTACTTTGATCTCGAGTTTAATGTCAGTTTGAATCATAACTTTCCAAAATGTCACGAGTTTTGTATGTTTCATCATTAATTTAATTTTCCTTAAAAATGTTTCCCAGAACACTAGTGGAAATTTTTTCCTTAATGTTATCTGACAGGAAGAACCCAAGAGCAAATTGATTTAATACGCTCAGTTAGTAAGGACCTATCTCTAAGGGATGTGTGATGTAAAGGTTAAGGATGTGGGCTACAAGGGTTGGAATTCTTGGATTCAAAGCCTGCACTCCCCACTTACCAGCTATTTGACTCTGGCTAACATACTTCATTCATCTGTTAATTGGGAATAACCCTGTATCCAGTAGGATTGCTGTAAACATTCAGCGAGATAATACAAAGCACTAGTGCAGTGCCTAAAGGGCGGAAGGCCCTTATGAAACGTTAGCCACTATTAAATACTGGGGAGGCAGGTCAGTGTGGGCAGAGCTTGTGATCTCCTACCACTGCTTCCCTGCCGCCCGCTGCCCCCCTCACTCAGCGGCATTATCTGGGCGACTTTCCCATGGCAGGTGTTAAAGCTCGACCTTTTTCTTTAGAATAGCTGCACACCCTCCAACTGAGGGAAAGAATCATGATGTTACCATTTCCCTGTTAATGGGTATTTGGGTTATTTCATATTTTCCTTATCAACATAAATACCTTATATTCTTGTTTCCTTACTTCCTTCTACTTTGCCTCAAAAATTTGAAGGTTGTGTTTCGAGTTGACCTTCAGTACCACTGCTCTAACTGTTTCATTATTTTGTAACATTTATTTGGTGGGGTACTAGGAAGAGTTTTGTGTTTACTTAGCATAAAATTAAATAATCACATGCTGTCCTGTAAAATGAAGAACTGCCCTGTTTCATTAAGACAGTAGCAGTGTGTTTTGTCAGATAAGAAAGAGGAAACCACCTAAGAGCTTTTATTGAAAACTACTTGTGACCTTTTTATGTTTATTGACTAATAACCCTAAACTCATTAGTTGATATATGATTATGTAAAGTGCACGTAACCCGTTATGGAACATTTTCTCATTTATATCTCAAGGACTGCCCTTTCCCCTGAAATCGTTTCTCCTCAGTTGCAGTTTAATTTAGTTAAAAACTTCTCTCAATCATAATCAATGCTGGGAAGTAGGAGTCTCCTATTTAGTCCTCCTGCCTCCACACCCCTCACCGCAGCCCCATAGTGTCCTCTCCAGCCGTGTGCAAGAGGGGTCTCCCAGAACACAGATTGCATCTTGGCACTCCTTTGTTTAGACCCACCCAGGGGAAGTGGGCTGAAAGAATAAAATTGGGTTTGGCTCCTGGCCTGTAGGGCCCCCTCTCCCCC
>PVJD01000750.1:0-331924 GCA_004026545.1 Mormoops blainvillei | reverse complement strand
TGAGAACATGAACTATCAAAGTCAAAATGTATACAAGTTTGTGAAATATTTGTAACATGTCATAGAATGTATTTAGAAATCCCCAAATGAGAAACCTTCAGGTTTATACTCACAAAACCACTCAGTGGAAAACAGTTTGTTGCTGACTGAGTGAACTTAACATTTAACACAGGCTGCCCAGACTCTAGACATTATTAAAATTATATTTGCACAAAAGTTTTTATTATATAATAATACTCCTGGCGTGTACTCGTCCTCCCCCTTTGTCCTCCCCATTTCATTCAGGTCTCCTGTTCTGATCTCTCACCTTCACCGTGATTGCTCCTGAGCATCTCATCCACTGGGCCTCCCCAGCACGCCCTGCCCCAGTTCTGCTTGGTGATTCTTCATGGCAGAGCTGCTCCTTGTGCTGTGTGTGTTACTGGTCTATTGGGTTTCCATCCCCCGGATTGTAAACTGCTGAGAATCAGGCACTTGATCTCTTTCACTGCTGTGCCTCGAGCACTTAGAACACTGCCTAGCACGTGGAAATACTCAGTAAATACTAGAGCTAATGAAGGAATAAAAGAAGGGGGAGACCCTTGTAGAAGGTAATGTATGGTGCTGTATTTGGAGACTTGAATATTGAATAGAAACTAAGAGTAGATTCTTTGGATGGAAGTATGATAGGTAGGCATGCAACAGAGGGCAGTCTGTTGAAACGTGGATTTGCTACATTCAGTGTATGCTGTCAACTATGCACCAGATATTATGCTAACTATTATAACAGTTATACTTAGATAGGTATTTTTAGTCTGTTTTTACAGATGGATAAACTAAGCCAGCAGAGGCTAAGAGTTAAGCTGGAATTTGAATATATCTTTTTGTCCTTCACTATTTTTATCATTAAACCACTATACTATGTTACTGAGAAATAAGATGATGATGGCGATGACATCCATGAACACTGTTCTCACGTCAGCCATTCTTGGGCACTTATTGCATATTACTTGGCTGGTAAGATTATAGTCTGGTCATCTCCTTTAGGGGGAGCATGGTGTACACCTTTCGTTAGGTGGGATAGGAGTGGGTTTAGATAAAAAATAGTGAGGCAGAATGTGGTTTCCACGACATACTTAGTTTGTTAAGGTCCTCTTTTTTGCCATCCATCTATAAAATATTTGTGGAGAAACTTCACTGTGCGATTTCCTTACTAGGCTAGTACATGCTCAGTTCTTTTGGGGAATTAATAGTCTAGGTCTAGGTCTGGGTTATTTTTACTCATGTGGCTTCTCAAGTATTTAAAATTTCTCCTGTTAGTTGAACTAAACTAACAAACTGTACATGACTGGCAATGTGGTAAGTTTATGGTTTATGAAGGAAATTTAGTACATAGCTTTAGTCCACGGACCCGTACTCAGAAACAGCCTTGCTACAGCGCCCAGTGATGGGGCAGTAATTGCACATTATGTATTTTAAGTTAAACACTTTAAGTTAAAAAAAGTTATTTTAAGGAGATATTTATCCCTTTCTAAAAGTAAATTGGACAGTCTGTTTTGGGGGGGCAGGGGGGCGGGGAGCTAGCTGGTCACTTGCCTCAGTGTGGCACTGGGGTGGGGACTGCTTCAGCATTCAAGCTCTTCACAGACTCGGTGATAACAGGGGCCTCTACCCAAATCCTGGGTTTTCTTTTCATCTCACAACATATCCTTTCTCTTCCTTTTTTCACTTCAATAAAGGTGGTTCTGGCAGAGATATTTTTAGTAGGGAAAGAGGCAGTGAGATCCTTGTGCTGAAACATGGACAAGCATTTTCAGGGCCCAGGAAGGAGAGAATATTAAACACTACAGGTCAACTCCTGAGACATTTAACTGAATTTAGTATTGTTTTCCATATTCCCTTTCAACATTAGCACGTGCAGAGCTATCAGTTCCTAACTAGAGTTTGGTCAAGAATTTGTGTCAAATCAGTAAATGTTCATTGATTCTGATGAGAAATGGATCCTTTCCAAATTTCTATAAAGAAAATAAAATGTAATCTGTTAAGTTATAATATGGCCAAAGATTGTTCTTATAACTGAGTAAGTATCATTTCCTAGAGAAGAATGAGTGAAGATGTAAGGGTTTGTCTTTGTGTCTGTTAGAATGGAAGCTTCTCGAAGTCAGGGGCGCTGCTGCATGCAGAGTGTCTACTGTTGACTAGAAGCATTATTGATAACAACCACAGTTGAGTAACATATTTTGTATGGATTATATGTAGTATTTTTAAAATAAAGGAAGCTAAAGAAAATATTATTAAGGAAATCATAAGAGAAAAAACATTTATAGTATTAATTGAATAAGTTTGCATATAAGCGGACTTGTACACTTAAACCTATGTTGTTCAAGAGTCAACCATAATCTCCTTTGGGCCTGAAGAGACAAATAACTGATCTTTTTCTTTTTTCTTTGAGATTCTAACTTCAACAGCAGATGTTACATAATTGAGTAGAAGCCACTACCCCTCTCTGATCTGAAAGATGAAGGGTCAGAACATATCTAAGGCCTTTGAAATTTTTAAGTAACAACACATGGAAGACTTCACTGAAGAGCAAAAAGGCAATAATTTAATTTAGGTTGAGCGAAGACGAAGATTTCAAAGGAATTAGAATTGATGAGCTCCAAAAGCATATGACTGATATTTTACTTTGCCTTTAAATGAACAGGTGGACTGCGAAACTTTGTAGCAAACTGGCTTTTTTGTGAATTAACATAGTCAAGTTATTACTATAAAAGTAAGACTAGTGAGTTGCCTATTAGGTTTGTACCTTTCTAGGGTGCTCGTCAGGAAAAGAAAACTCTCTTAGAGGAGCCAGAAGATTAGAAAGAGGGATTTTAAAGACTCGGTGGAAGAGATTTGATTCCACATGCTACTCAGGTAGCTGGGAATTTAAACTGGATTTTATAGTTTGTTGGCGAGTACGTTTTTATAAAGATAGAGTAGGATACCTCTATTGAAATTGGTTTGTCCAGCCACTCTCCCTAGATATTTTTAAAGTATATTTTATTGATTATGCTGTTACAGTTGTCCCAGTTTAGTCCCTTTGCCCCCCTCTCTCTGGTACACCCCTTCCATGCAGCAATACCCTCACCACTTAGTTCATGTCCATGGGTCATGCGTATGAGTTCTTTGGCTTCCCCCTTTCCTATACTGTTCTTAACTTCCCCCTGTCTATTTTGCTTCTACCAATTATGCTTCTTGATCCCTGCATCATTTTCCCCTTATCTCCTACTTGCCCATCCCAGCTGATAACCCTCCTAATGATTACCATACCTATGATTCTGTTCCTGTTCTGGTTGTTTGCTTTGTTTTTGTTTTTATTTTTTAGATTCAGTTGTCGATAGTTGTATGTTAGTTGTCATTTTAACGTTCATTGTTTTGATCTTCTTCTTTTCCTTAAATAAGTCCCTTTAACGTTTCATGTAATAATGGCTTCATGATGATGAATTCCTTTAGCTTTACCTTGTCTGGGAAGCACTTTATATTCCCTTCAATTCTAAGTGATAGCTTTGCTGGATAGAGTAATTTAGGTTGTAAGTCCTTGCTTTTCATCGCTTTGACTACTTCTTGGCAGCCCCTTCTTGCCTGCAAAGTTGTTTTTTTTGTTTGTTTGTTTGAGAAATCAGCTGACACTCTTATGAGAACTCCTTTGTAGGTAACTCTCTGCCTTTCTTTTGCTGCTTTTAAGTTTCTCTTTTTATCTTTAACCCTTGGCATTTTAATTATGATGTGTCTGGGGCGGTCCTCCTTGGATCCAACTTGATTGGAACTCTCTGTGCTTCCTGGACTTGCACGTCTATTTCCTTTGCCAAATTGGGAAAGTTTTCTTTCATTATTTTTTCAAATAGATTTCCAATTTCTTGTTCTTTTTCTTCTCCTTCTGGCACCCCTATGATGCAAATGTTGGACCTTGAAATTGTCCCAGAGGCTGCTTATACTATCCTCAGTTTTTTGGATTCTTTTTTCTTCTTGTCGTTCTGATTTGTTATTTTTTTCTTCCTTATGTTCCAAATCATTTATTTGATTCTTGGCTTCATCCACTCTACTGTCGTTTCCCTGTAAATTGTTCTTCATTTTAATTAGTCAGTCCTTCATTTCTGACTAGATCTTTTTTATGCTGCTGAGGTCCTCAGTAAGTTTCTTGAGCATCCTTTTAACCAGTGTTTTTAACCCTGCATCTGATAGATTGCTTATCTCCATTTTGTTTTGCTTTTTTCCCTGGAGTATGGATCTGTTCTTTCATCTGGGCCATGTTTCTGTGTTTCCTCATTTTGGCAGCCTCTCCCTGTGTTTGTTTTTATGTATCAGGTAGAGCTGCTTTGACTCTGTGTCTTGGTAGTGTGCCCTAAGGTAGCAGGTGTCCTGTAGAGTCTAGTGGCACAGCCTCCCCTGTCACCCAACTGGGTACTCAAGGTGTACCCCTCATGTGGGCTGAGTACAGCCGCCTCTTGTAGTTGAGCCTTGGTTGCTTTTGGCAGATTAATGGGAGGGATTTACCCAGGCCAGTCAGCTTAAGGATTGACTGTGACCACTGACCCCCGACCCCCATCCTCCGTGGGGATCAGTTGTGCAGGGGCCAGGTGGTGGTACTATGATGTGGTCTGTAGCTGTCCACTGGGCATGCTCTCGCTGGGGTTTCCAGGGTGGTTTTGGCCAAGGTCAGCCCCCACCTGTGTTTTGCCTGGGACCACCCTTCCTGAGCTTTAAAGCAATCTGAGAAGGCTGCTACTTGTCCTGGACTTGGAGATTCCCAGGTGAAGCCAAGCTGTGAAACTAACCTGGCTGCTGCTGGTGCCCAGCCTGGAGCTCAGCCTGGAGCTCACTGAGGCCAGCTGTTGCTTGTTTGATAAGATTTAGGAAGTTGTGAAGCATGAACCAAGACCAGCCATTCATATGGAAAAGCAGCTCGGGTGAGCCCATTAAGTTGGATGGGGCAGTCCTTAGGGGGATCTCCAAGGCAGGTCAAACAGTTTTACCCAGGTTGATGGAGTCTCAGATAAGGCACCAGCCTGCTGGCTCCATGGCTCTGTGGGGGTGTAGGGGCGGGGCTCAGAAAAGGGACAATAGCCTCTGCTCTCCCTGGTGCCAAATACTTCAGCCTTTCCCAGCACACCACTGGTGCCCCTCCAAGCTGCCACCCCTGCACTGGAGCTCAGAGGATATGAGTCTGAGTAGGTGGGTCCATGTATGGGTCCTTTAAGAGGAATTGCCTGGGGCTCCAGAAGTTTCTTCCATGGACTCAATCCCCACTGGTTTTTGCAGCCAGAAATTTTGGGGACTTATCTTCCTGGCCCTGGAACCCTGGGCCAGGGGTCCTGGTGTGGGGCTGGGCCTGCTCCACCACACGTGGGTGAGGTATCAGCCTGTTCCATGTCTGCACCCCTCCTACCAGTCTGGATGGATGTGGTTTCTTTAATTCTGTTCAGCTCGATTTCTCATGGTTCTGAGTGATGATTGTCCTATATTTTAGTTGTAAGTTTGATATGGTTGTGTGAAGAGGTGAGCCATGTCTGCCTATGCCACCATCTTGCCATCCTCCTCCCCCTAGATTTTTGTGAGCCAATTCATCTTTTAGCATTCAGGGAGGCTATGGGTTTAGTGTTAGATGTAGCAGCAAGAGTTGAAGTTAATTTGCTGCCCCAAGCAGTAAACAGAATCCAACTAATGATCCCCCTTTGTAGCATCTAATCTGAACTGTAAGGATGGCCACGTAACTTATTGTCCAACCTGGGACACTCCTGAGGTAGAAAAGGGGACTATACAGTCATGTCCGACAGCAGGTAAAAACTGGAGAGGTCCCAGGATGTAGGGTCACTTCACCCAGTGGGATTCAAAATTGAATGTGCAACAGAATTATCTAGAGGGCTTGATAAAGCACAGTTTGCTGGGCTTCACCCCCAAAGTTTCATAATCAGTCAGACTGGGGGCAAAAATTTGCATGTCTCACAAGTTCACTGGTGGTGTTGATGAAGCTTGTCTGGGGCTACACTGTGAGAACCACTGCTGTACCTGAACAGGCTTGTGCTGATGATGTGATTTTCAGCTGAGAGAAACTCTCCTGATTGTCCAGTTCTCCTCTGGTGGAGAACCACCTGTAAGTGAGGATACCTTTGAGGAAGATGGCAGAATAAACTCATTCAACTTGTGTCTCTCTGAACTGTCCTGTTCTTGGTTTTGCTGCTACTGCTCATGCTGGGAGGCTGAGACATCTCAGCTGGTACCAACCTAAATTTCTTGGAAGTGCTGAAACCAAATGGAGTAAATGTGACCTCTCATTTTCATTATTTTGCCCTTAGTAAGTGGCTTAGATTGAATGAGAAACTTGTAGATAATTTTATTTTTTAAATTTATTTTTAGAGAGAGGAAGGGAGGGAGAAAGAGGGGAGAGAAACATCAATGAGTGGTTTCCTCTTGCGTGTCCCCCACTGGGGACCTGGCCCACAACCCGGGCCTGTACCCTGACTGGGAATTGACCTGGCGACCCTTTGCTTTGTAGTCAGGCGCTCAGTCCACTGAGCCGCACCAGCCAGGGCAGATAATTTTATTAGTAAGGCAAATGTGTATAAGGAATTCACCTATAGATCCGTGGTTCTAAAGTGTGGACCCCCAGATCACCTGGGAATTGTTGGACATGCAAATTCTTAAGCCCCAACTCCAACTTAATGAATCAAAAACTTTGGGGAGCTGGACCTGGGGATATGTGCTTAATAAGCCTTCCAGGAGTCCAGATGTGCAGCAAAGTTTGAGAAGAACTGTTGTAAGTGCTTTTATAGCTTATCTGTTTTGGCGTATAAAGGTGTCGAAATATCCAAATTATATTTGCCAGTGGTCTGATGTATAATTACATATATATCTGCCTTGATTAAATTAGTCTTTATGATAATAATAATGAAAACAATAATGATGTCAGCCCACATTTACTGAATGCTTCCTATATTACTGTGTCAAAAACTTTACAAACATTATCTGATTTAATCATATAGTAGTCATGTACTAATGTCATCATTTGTACTAGTGTCATCATTGTTTTACAGTTGAGGGAGCAGGGCTCAGGGAGCTCAGAGTACCTTGTCGCCTAGTGTACCCATTAGCTGTTTTAATGTGGTTCTCCCCACCCACCCACCCCAGTTCTCCTGACTCGAGAGACTTTCTTTTTCTACCACTCCTCCACCACCCGTTGTATTCTTTTTGCAGATGTCAGGGGTAATTATAATTTTATGTTTTTAGTTTAACTCATGCCCCCCGCGCAGTATAGATACATAATACTAGATCAAACATTCCTAGAGTCAGGGACTTATAAATACCGCCCTACAAATACATACTCGAGGATGAAAAGTATTCACTGAAGATGATTGGAGGATGTGCCTGCTGGCGATTGGTGGGGCAGAGTGGAGGAGCAGGAGTGGGTGTGGCAGGGCTCATGCTGTGCCGACTGGAGCTGTGGGCGGTGGGAGCTGGCTGTGCTCAGGAGGCTCAGGCCCGTGCTGACATCCGCCGGGTGGCCTTGGTCAGCCGCTCTGACTTGTGTGCCACAAGGTCTCTTTCTCTACACCCAGCCCACTTCCCTTTATGAGTCTTTATGTTTTGAGGATCTTGGTGTTTCCTCATGTCTCCCTTACTAAGCCATAACAGACACGATCATTTTTAGCTTATGTGTATATTACCAGTGTGTGATTGATTATGTATGTGTGTGCATACTTTTATGTGTGTCTTTATATATTTTATTAAATGAAATTTACTGGTATGTTCACAGATCATAAAATGTTATTTTGATATTTTATAGTTAGTACATTTTGTTTTCTTATTTTTTAACTTATCAATATCTAGGTTTTTTAGTGCTAACATTTTAAATTCTATGTTTTTTAAAAAACTTAAAAAATTTTGAATTACAGTGGACATACAATATTATATTATTTCCAATGTAAAACATAGTGATTAGACACATAATTTACAAAGTGATCACCTCTGTATAAACCTAGTACCTACCCATCTGACACCATACATAATTATGAGGACTACAGTGTTTTGTTTTGTTTTTAACCAGTGTGATCTTTGATTTATTTTCTTTGAAGGATTAATAGTCCTTAAAAAATATTTCTGGACTAAATGGATTGCATGAGATTGGTTGAATATGCTGACAAAGTGGATCTGTCCCAATTCCCCTGTGCATAATTCAAACTTATAATCTTTAAAGTATTTTAAATAATTGAGCGGATTAGTCATAGATCATAATAAATAACATGAACTCAGATGTTTGCTATGGATAGGATAGATGTTTCTGCAACTTTATAATTCTCTTTAAAGGTAAATAAATATCTTATTAGGTATTTGGGGTTAACTTATCCCAACAGCAAAAAAGATAAAAAAGCTTTCTACCTATGTAAGTATATGTACAAATAGATACTAACTGTATATCTTTGCACACACGCAATTGCAAACAAAAACACGTTCACATAGACTCAAATATTATTGTAATAATCAACTTTGTAGCTTTTAGAGGCAATTTTGATACACATTTACAAGATTTGGAAATGTTTGTCCTGGATGAATACCTTTTAAGCTTTTTTTTTTTTTTTGCAATCTTTTCATCACAGATATATTTTTGACAGCCACAGTTGGAAATCACAAATAATCATCAATGATAAAAGTTCAAATTGGATTCCAGAATCAGCATGAGCAAATATATTACCATAACCACCGATTACAGTTCTCAAACAAAAAGGGAAAATGCAGGCAGTCCACCATACTCAGCATTGCTGCTGCTCAGCTCTGACCTCTCCTTTTCATTTGCACACCCCACTCGCACACATTCAGTTCTCTCACGGAAAAGCTTTCTCCTTACCTGCCTCCCGCTCTCATCTGCGAGTCAGAGCACTCATTGCCGAAGGGGTCTCACTGTGCGCTCCAAACTAAGACTGTTACACACAGAGTTCTCCCTTGTCTGAAGAACAAACGCAAATTGGGAACTTGACAGAAACCACGAGATAGTGGGTTGAGTATCACTGCTGAGTTGGCCAGCCAGAACTTATTCAAGGCTGGGAGATGGAAGGCAGAGAGATGTTTGGATCTCTGTGGGTGTCCAGCTGGCCTCTGTGCTGGTTTTTTCCCTTTGGTGGTCCAATTCTTTCTTGAAATTTTCTATTGCGTTTTCTACATCTTTGCATCATCTGGCAAATAAACAGCAGGCAACAACCTCAATGTGTTTTCTTTTTAAACTTTGCTATTGCCAAATTCAACATGTGGTAAGAGGTGGAGAACTGGTGGTGGGTATCTGAGGTAGGTCCTAAGGTGTGGTTTTTTCAGAAATACCCTCCTAAGAGGAAACCAACAGTCACACAACCTAGTATGTCCATAAATGAGTGGTGATTGGAATTCCTGTAAATGCAGAATTAGCATTTGCGTAAAGAAGCATTTGGACACCAGTGACCGCATCTGTTAGATAAGAAGTGTTGCCATTGTTGTTTTTCTTCACAATTTTTCCATATTTGAGCATTACTGACAAATAGATCATGAGAAGGACTTCAGATAAACTCACCATGTGTTAATCTTTGGCCAAGTTTGTGCTGCTTATGTTACTGTTTTGAAAGCGAAAGGCAGGACCCCTTCATGGTTTTAGTTCCTTTCAAGTTCAATAATATACTTTGTAATGTCCTGCAGAGCGCTCCAGTGTCTTTCCCAGGGGATAATAGTGTGCAATTAGATTAGTACTCAGAATTTGGCTACAAAGTCCACATCAGAGTGTGTGACTCAACCAGACAAGAACCAGATAAGAAAGAAACTGTGATCTGAAAAGCTCCTTACAAGGCTCCTGCATTTCAGCCATGTTCACTCAAGTGGTTCCATTGCCAAATTATGGGTGAATGGCTAACTTAGAAAGTTCAGTTCAATTAAAAAACATAATATATACATTTACAGTTAGAATAATTGGCGGTACTTATTCACATGCTCATGATACTGCCAGCTAGTGTTCATGATACTTTTGTGTACCTGCTATGTGTAGTAGGCAGTGTTCCAGACTGCAGGTGTAGTAGTGACTAAATCAGATCCAAGCCCCTTCCCTGATGAAGTGCATTTTCTTATTTTGTCTCATACACAAACATAATAGTCACTGTTGATCCATTTAATAGAGTCAGTAGAGGCCTGAGGGACCCACAGCTGGTTCAGAGAGGCTTTGCATCGTCCACACTGCTGCTCAGACTAGGATGCATACTGGGGCTTGTTGGTTTTATGCTGCAGTGCGGTCTGGCAGGTAAAGAGGCACAAGAACAGACAGGAGGATGAACCGTCAGGGCCTGGTTATTACCAGGGCACTTTGCAGAGACCTACAGATATAAACTTGCTGATTCAATGGCTGATTTGGCAGCACCAGTCCCCAAGTCGCCGCTCTGAAGGCTTGCATGATTTATGGGAGGAGGAGCTGTTTATTCCACCTGCCTCAGAAAAGGCCACTAATCATCCTAAGCCTCTCTCGTGCTTCTTGCCTTCTCCACGGGGTGCACCACATGCCTGTTAGTGAGTATGACTGGGGAGAAAGTTACAATTTCTTTCCCTGGAGGTGCTTTTTTTCCTCTCGGTACTAGGAGTTACAAAGCCCAAGGCCAAAGGGATAGTCCTGTAAGTGGTCCTCTGATGGCAGGTGGTCCACTTAAGTGAGAGCGACACTGTGTACAGCCTTCAGGAAATAAGGAACTGCAGAAGCAGAGAGGTCATGCCTTGCGAGAGCAGCTGCCACTGGGTCAGAGCTTGTCCGGATCCGGCATTGCCTCGTCTGTGGCCAAGCTGGTTTAGTCAGAACCAGAGTGCTGATCGTATGTTTCGCTGTTCTGTATACTTTATGTGTTTTAACTCACTGAGTTCTCACAGCTGCATGAGCTGGGTGGGTTTTACTATTATAATCTCCCCCGCATTTTTATTAATAGTGGAGGGAACTGAGGCACAGGGATGTGAGGTTAGGCCCCACAGCGCCTGGAATGGGATTCCAACCCTAGCGGATGAGCTCCTGGAGCTATGCTCTGATTTTGCATGTTGGTATGGGGCCGCATAGATGGAGAGCAAGCAGATGACTGCTGGGGGCGGAGCGGGGAGAAGAGAGGGTGGAGGGATTGAGCAAAAAAACCAAGGACTCATGGACATGGGCAACAGTGTGGTGACTGCTGGGGACTAAATGGTAATGGAAAAATATATAATAAAGATTAAATTTTCAAAAATCAGATACCTGCCAAATATGTGAGCGCCTAATGTCTCGTGGGCCAAAAGAAAACCTGACCAAGCACTGCACTTGGCTGTGGGGAGTCAGTTAGTGGCCTCCGTTTTATCGTTGTATTGGAAGGTAGTGGGGCAAGAATGACAGAGGGGACAGCTGGGGACTGAAAGGGAAAAGTCATCTATGAGGATTGGATAAAAACATAGGAATACATACTCTCACACATGTGATCGAGGAGCACTTCCTTTATTTCCTTTCGCAGCCAGTCTACCTCGGAACCATCTGAGGGGAAACTAATCCTATTTTTACAGATGAGAAAATAGAGCTTTGGAAAATTTCAGTTGCCCAAGCTAGGAGGCGGCAGGACTGGACTTTGGAGCCGGTCTTTAGATTCAGAGTTGACTGTTCCTTCCCCAGCCCAGTGGCTCTTTCTTACAACCAGATAAACAGTGAGCGCTGATTTGATGTGTTAATGCATCGAGCATCTGAGAGTCAGGTACACTAGGACAGCCTTATTGGGAACAGAGGAAAAGTCGATATCCTAATCAAGAAGTGCTGATTGTGTGCACACAGAAAACTTTAGTCAGAGGTGAGAACTGGGAAGAGCCACAGCAGGCAGATGAGGCAGCACAGGTGATAACGATCAGAGACGCCAGGGCAAGCGGTGGAGGCTGCACTTGCCCTGGGATTGGGAAAAGGAACGGGTGAGTATGCAAGGAGAACCTGGTGAATTATCTGCTCTTCTTGAGTTGTCAAGATTGCATGTCTCAAGATAGATCGTCTGCCTTAGCAGAGTTTTTGGCCATAGGACCTTACTAACAGGGACAAGGCAGGTGTTGTGGTTGCTCTCCCCATGTTTGGGGAACTTCTAAGAGAGGCACCTAGAGCCACTGCCTCTTTCTTCTGGGCCCTCTGCTTCCCTGGGGACTCTGAAGCAGGTCTTCTAACTCTTAAGGCCATTGTTTATATACCTGACTGGCCATCCGCATCACCTGGGGAGCTTTGAAAATGCATATTCCAAAACCCTAGCTCAAATAAACTGAATTAGAATCCTTGCATTTTGGGCTCAGGAATCTGTATTTTCAAAAGTGTCTGGATAATTCCGAAATGTGGCCAGGCATGAGCACTCCTGCCTCCCTGTTTTGGAACCTCTGATCTTGTAACACTTGGAGGAACTTTTATCTTCTGGACAAATGCCACACCTTCCAACCTCATCGGTTCAGCTCATTCTAACGGTCCGGGCCCCCCTTATCACTACTGCCTAGCTTTGGATAGCCATGCAGACCTGTGCCCTGAAAACAGGAATTTTAATGATCAGAGTATTAGAAGGGTGGTATTAATGAGAAGAGAAGTTCATAGAGAGACCCAGAGAGAGAGAGTAAGGCTAGAGCAGCCACAGATTAGACGAAGCCCACGGAGGAAGAATATCAAAAGGGGCTTATGCAACAACAACAACAAACAGATGTCTGACTTCTCCTAAGGCGTTTCAGGCTATCTTCTTTTATCATTCCCCTGAACCCCCACTGGTTGTCAATAAATGATGTCACTGATTTTACACTGTGCTATTACTCCTTTTTAGTAGTAAAGTCTCAGGAGTGGGGTCGTATTTATGCACCTCACTCTGGCCCCAGCTGTCCCACTCTGTGGACACGTGGAAACGTGGTTGGGCATATTTGAGAATGACTCACGTCTTCCAGTGCAGGGTTTAAAATCAGCCCAGCTACCATTTTATATTTTCTTAAGGTTTATGCTAGGCATTTTGTGGATATGCTTAAGTGCAAAGATTAGCTTGTATACATTTTTCTCTATTAGAATTGGAAATAAGTATTTTATTAATGTTTGTAAATATATTTTATATTGATAAGCTATTTATTCATCATATCTTCATGTATTTCAAAAATTAGGTGTTTTCCTTAGCAACAAGGCTCAACTTTATTCAACAATAAATAATAAAATAATGGCGGTAATTATAAAATACTAAAAAATAATTAAAAAATTAAAAAATAGAGGACATGTTCCCCACTGTCAGGCTTCTTACTATCAAAAAAGAGGAAAAAGCTAAAATCAGTGTTTCGTTTTCTTTTTTTCTGTGATGTTTTGATTTATGCTAAGTAGTTCTGTGTTTCCTCAACCCCTTCACATTTTATTTTGTGGATCCCTTAGAAAGTGCTTGGGAGAGGGGGCGGTTTCATCTTGATTACTCTTTTCCTGAGAACCCTCTGCATATCCCTGGCAAGACTGCCACTCCCAGCCCACCACACATGCGCACAGACACACACATATCCTTTCTCCAACATTGTTTCAAGGCTGGACTCTGCCTTGTCAGTAAAAAAGCTGGTTATATATAAACATCCCTTGTGTATTCATACTACAAATAGAGTGAGTTTAACACACGTAATCCCCAGATATGTCTGTTCTTGTTTCCAGTCAGTTTCCATCCAGCCTGTCGTCAGCTGCCCTTAACAGCCGGCTTTCTCACTCTTGGTGTTCTGTAAACGTTCTGTGTCGTTCTTTACCCCCAAATCTTTTTTTTTTTTAAGTAAGTACAAAAACAACTTTATTGTCATTGCCTTATCCCAGATTTTGCCCATTTGTTTCACTGGACAGTAAAGACAGACTAGTGCACTTTGCCTTCTACCCACTTGCTGTCTCAGACTTACTCATGTTAGCCCTGGATAGATAAACCTTATAGTCATTCATGACTTTGTAGTATTCTGTACTTTATTCAGTTAGCCCATGTTGATGGGCATTTTGATAGATATGACATTTTTTAATTGAATTTATTGGGGTGACATTGGTTAATAAAATTATATAGGTTTTGGGTGTACAACTCTATAATACACTGTACATCATCTGTATATTGTATTTCAGTGAGTTTATTTTAACCATAGGATCTATCTACTGGGATAGACCATGAAAAAAATGTAAAAAAAGAAAGATTTTGCTGGCAAGTGATGTGTGCATGTGCGTGTGTTGGGGGTATGGCTGCAGACAGGATTCCCGTGGCCATTGGGATAAGAACCCAGAGGATTTGAGTACAAGGACCAATATAAACATCATATGAAAGTACCAAGATACTTAAAGGAAGTGAGTTTGGCAGTTGTCTTCTGAAAGGGTCTGTGAAGAGGCTGGTATCTGAAGTGGTTCTCGTATATATGGCTGTGTTATTTCTAGAATGGGTCGAAAGTCACCCTGGGATTAAAAGAATGGTGTGAGCAAAGGTAGGGCAGAAGGGAAGTCAGCAGAGTTGGGGCGGGGTGTAATGTGGAGGATCCCAGTTACCAGGCTGAGGCGTTCCTAATTCAGTATGCCCGCTTTTAGCTTGTAATAAAATAACTGAAGATGTGCTTTGGGAAGTGTTTGCTGGCAGGAGAACGCTGAATGTGGATGTGCCTTTGTGTTTCTCTTTGTGAAGCATTAGCTCCTGCCAAGGTTAGTGCATTGAATTAGTAGTAAAGGAGGGTGGCAGGAATTATGCCATTAGGATGCAATTAGTCACTGTATTGTAAAGCAATGCCTTTTTGCTTGTTTTTTAACTTCTTGAAATGAGTGACAGGCACAGGAATTCATTGGCAGTTGTGGCTTTATATCTTTACCAGAGAATTATAATGGAGAAATAAATATCTTGTACAATACCTCCACCTTCTGGTAGATTGACGGAGTAATGTTTATAAAACGAATTGATCTGCACAGTAGTTACATGTTTCATACACAGCTTCCAAAACCCCACTTCAGATAAGTACTTACATTGAGTCATGAGTTGAGGACCTAACCCAATTAGCTGAAGTGTTCAGATTTTCTGTGTTAAGAATCAGAAGGAATAAATTCCAGTTGATGTTATTGGCAAAGAATCAAAATTGAGAACTTTGTTACAAACACAAGAACTTCAGTGCCTGTATTTCTGCTTCTCTGCGTGGGTTTTTGGAAATATATTGGGGAAGCGAAGAGGTCTTTTTTTTTTTTTAAACCCCTGAGTCTACAAAATAAATCATTTCTCATTGTCTTCATTCCGCTTCCATCTATTCTCAAGACTTGCTTCAACAGTCACTATCTCTGGAAGTGTCCCTGATGCCTTGGTGGTATTAGTATTCTTCCCACATGGACTGTTTTTACATCATGCCCACTTAGCACGGGCAGGGGCTGTGCTTGTTGGCTTACTTTGGTGTTCCCGGTGTCCACTACCATAGCAGGCTCTCAGAAATGTTGGCTGGATGAGTATATTACTAATATATGGAAGAGGCAGAGAATATTCCCCACCTGTGTGCTCTGGTCCTGTAGTTAAAAGATATGATGGAATTGATCTGAGAACAAGGACTAAATATTTTTAAATACAGTCATGTTATCTCAGGGGCATTAAATTGTCTCATCAATTTTATCTGCATACTTTTGATCTCCTTTTGTAGGTTTCTGAACTCCTGACCTGCATAATGATTCATTCTAAGACAGGTAACTTAGAGGGCAACACGCTGCTTTGTAAGATGGTTTTTTACTGAGTGCTCTAACTGCCCAGCTTTTTAGTAAATCGTTAGAACAAGTTAGAAAAATGCGCCTTGAGAAAGCACTGGGAGAAGCTTGAGCTGGAATGAGGCTTAAGAATGTGGAAAATTACTTCATTTTCATTAAATAAACTTTCCCAGAGTTGTTCTGATAAACAGATGCTACTTGTTCATGTTGCAGTGACGGGTGGGAGGAGAACACACCAGCAAGTTTGGGGCGGGTTTTGTTGTGGTGAGACTTCAGGGAACTTCAGTGAGGTGAACTGAAATCAAAGGACATGCTGGGGGTGATCTCATGTAGCCTCTTCTTTAAAAAAACAACAACAAAGAGTAAGCCTCACCCGGAAGTATGGAGAATCAGTCGTTGTCCAGCAAACATATTAGCTAAGCACACTCGTTTGTACTACCGGACAATGTGAGGGTTGTCTGGTTATCCATGGTGACTTAGTTTCCTTGGTGGCCTGACTGAGAAATCCTTTACGGTTTTAAACAGCGTTGCAGAGAACTCATGTATCTTCTGCTAATAATGTGGATTCAGCAGTGATTCTTATGCTGTTTCGTATGAACCACTTGGCATTATCAGAACGAAGAATCAGCGAGGCCAAGGTTTGTTTTCAGCCCTTGAACGCGCTGCCTAGCGAGCAGCTATGCAGCTGTGCGTGTTGCCCTTCTCCGCGAAATGGGCTGGATGAGGTCTTGTGGCTTAACCATGACAGGAAGGCTAAACTGGAACCCATATTCTCAAACAGGGTGTGGCTTCCGCAGCTTTCCGGAGCATCACAGACTTCTCGTAGGTGGCGTTGCTCTCACCCTCTGCCGTGGGTTGCCCACACCGGTGCCCTCCTGTGGCTCTGCCCCCTGACCGGCCTGTTTTGTATAGTTGTCTCCATGGAGGTTGGGGCCTGGGAAGGGCGAATGTAGCCACTGTCTCTAAAATCTGTTGAAATCATATCAATCATATTTGGTATTTAGTAGTTAATCATGTTAAGAATGAATCACGATGGCTTTGTTTTGGAGGAGAGAAAGAACTTAAATTAGAATTTAGATTAAGTCTTCTTCCAGGAAGCAAAAGCAGACAAAAATATTCAATTTGGGTGGGCTACATTCTGTCTCGTGGCATTAATCAGAACTACCGGCAACAAAGCAAACCAATCTCCCACACCCCCAAGAAGCCTCCGTTGGAGATCGGTGTTGAATAGCTGCTAATCCCTTGGCACGGGACTCACTGTTTGTTTTCAGAAGCTGAAAAGAAGGAGCTTCACAGTGGGCTTCTCACCGAGGGGAGGGCTGAATTCCTGGAATTCTTTCTTCTTGTCCTAAACTGCCTGCTTAAAGTATACTAGGTATCACAGCCCTAATGTGGACAGGAGCTTTCATTATCACAGCCCTAATGTGGTCCAGGCTCATAATGAAAGGTCCAGGTTTGCCCACACCATCACAGTTTATACCGGTTGTGCCAGTTCAGGGACACTGTCACTCTCAAAAATATCTAGGCTTTGGTAATGAATTATATGCTCATCCTAATTGTAAGGGAATAAAATGATCAAACATACCTGAGCGATTGGCTTAACTTAATGTCCTCTTAGTATTATCTTTCACGTTTATTAAGCAAGTTAGTGAGCCTTTGGTTAATTGCTCTTCTCCACTTCAAGGCCAGCCTTCGTTGCAGTGTCGATGTAGTTTATTTGTGTTGATAGCATTTGGTAACATGAATAATTAGCAAGGCTTTTGGTAGTATCAGTAATACCTTCAGGGATACATTGCATTTCAATATTGAGCTGTGGTTAAAACCTGAGCTTCTGGGTCCACATTACCTGTGCCCAGTCCCAGTAACAGTCTTTCTGAAGTGCATGGCCTTGGGAATGGGACCAAACTCTTCATCTTTATCAGGAGGCGATGCTGGTACTTCCTTGGGTGTTTGTCATGGGGATGAAGTGGGTGGGTGCCGGTCAGGAGCTGAGAATGGTTTTTGGTGCATAGGGAGTGCCCAATAAACATTACTGTTGTATTTCATTAGAAAACAACCAGTCATTGTTAAACGTACTAGAAAAGAGTATGCGAGGGCCTGGAAAGGAACAGAGAAGTCAAGGTCTCAAGCAGTAGTTTTGTCAGTTTGAAATCATGGCCGTTGGTTTCCTTTCGTCTCTCAGTATGGCACACAGTGAGAGGTGGGATCCAGTTCTGCCCGACTCGCAAATCCTTGCTCATCCGTGAGACCTCACAGCCCAGCGCCAGGCCTGAGCTCAGCCTGGTGCAGGGCCAGGCAGGGAAGAGGCTGGCTTGCCCACCATTTCTGAGGGAAAATCGTCACGGTTGGGTGCAGGGTAGTTAATGGGGATGAGGGAAGGAGAGGTGCATAGAACGACTTGGATTTCCAGTTCAGGTGCCTGGGTGGATGATGACGCTGTTAACTAAGTTCGAAGGTAAGGACCCTTCTTGGATGCAGTGGGGAGAGAAACTGATGTAGTCTAGGTAACAGCCTGGACTCCCTGGCTCTATAACCTGCCACCATCACTTCACTTCCCAGCCATGTTCCCTTGACTAGTGTGCCTCAGTTTTCTCATCTGTAAAATGGGAATAATAAGAGAATACCTACTTCATAGGGTTGTTGTGGGGACTAAAAAGTTTATGTATTTAAAGTGCTTGGGATGGTGACTGGTAGGCACTACATAAAGATTTGATCATCATTATTATTATCTTTGTTTTTACCCCATAATTTTAAGGGTATCAACAAAGTATGTATAGCTGCCTTTCAAATGGCATTTGCAGAGAACGTATTAAACTTCAAAGCAGGCATCTAATGAAGCTTGTATATAGACTTTATAGAAATCACTTTTCTTTACAGTTTTTGTGATTATGGAGAGGTGGAAATGAAATGTTTTGCCTTATTTATTAATTTTTGGTTAATGCCACATCCCTCTCTAAATTTATTTAGGCCCTATTGTATCTAGAGGCTTCGGTTTCTGTATTGTTTGAACCTTGGTCATACTCGTCTCTCTGACTGCAGATGGTTCAGGAACCTAGATCAGGGTTTTCTCGGTGTAGTCAGCACTGCCTCGGGGGCAGTTTGTCATATCTGGGGTATTTTTTTTCCTTCCAGTATTTGGTGGATGCTGGATGTCTGGGAAGGTAGGAGGCAGTCTTGCACAGGGAAGACTTGTCCTGTGCTTCTCATGGAAGTAGCTCATTAAACTTTCCCATGGGTAGAAAACCTATTTATAAATATCTAAGCCAATGATTTAATTCTATTTTGCGTGTAAAACATTTTTGCCTGGCTTAATCTACACCAGTCAGACTTTTCCATGAATGTAGCTATTGTATCAATACTGTTTTATTTGGAATTTTCTCAAGAACTGTTTATCGTTTTGGAAAGCCATATGGCTAATCGTAAGGATATAAGTGGCATCACATGGTTATATATAGATGGAAGTATCAGACTACTTCCTATTGAATGAACAAGTGATATTTTCCCAGACCCAAGAATTTGTTATTAAATTACATATTATTTTATTATCAGTTTCTCCCTCTGTATTTTCATGTTATGATTATCATTATACATACACATACACAAGCAGGCAGTCCTTGATTTTATAGTTTTGACATACATGTATTTGAGTTACCGCAATTTGGTTAAAGAATACTAGTCTCCCAGCAGCATGGTTCAAATTTCAGTCACCGCAGTGCATTGACTGATCAGTTGCATAAAGTACAAACTTCACTGCCAGCTCTGTAGGTCACAGTTCACCATGTGAATAACATGTGCATCACAGTCAGTGACCAGTCGCAGAACTTCCCTCACAGCCAGTGGGTGCTTGGTCACTGCACATCTCTCGTTCATGTGGTGCACAGGCAGCAGAGTGCGTAGTTGTGCTGCCCTCATGTTTGCTGTGATGAACAGCATGACTTTCTACAGAAATGGATGATCGGAAGAGAGAGCTGATCAACAAAGACGAAGGTGCAGAAAAGGAATGAAAACTGATGACCCCGAAACTGAAATTCAAACCAAAAGTAAAGAGAGTTATAGAAGAAATAGCTCACTGGGAACCTAGAGAAAGTGATGCTGGCAAGAAACTTCCCATTAAAGGAATTTCTGGAGACAAAAGGACAAACTGTTAGAAGCTGATTCAAACCTAGAAAGGAGTGTGACAATTCTACAAGGCATAGAAAAAGATGTTCACTCTATATCCTAAGTGATATACCAGCAGGCAAGCACCCTTCACACTACTCTTAGTAAGTTTTCTGTTTTACAAGGAAAGATAACACTTTAATTCTCAATGTTCCCAATGCTATAAATGTGCTATTTTTTGTTTATAATATTAAGAAAATTTTAAATATTTTCACAAAAATTTTTAAAGTTATGGAACAGTAATGTTTTCTCTTGATTAATAAGATTGCTGTGCACACTTTCAGCTTCATAGTTATTTTTATGGTTTTGCATTACTGGGCAAACTGAGGTCTGCACACGTGTGTGCACATGTGTGCTTGTGTGTATACGTGGATTAATATATGGCTTTTATATCAGCATACTAAAAATATGTTGATGTATCTCAAAAAGTATGTGTTGAGTTTGATTGTGTTGTGATGCACTGATATAGATGATTCCAAGTTTAAATAGTATATAAATGTTTTTGCCTGATATTCATTTTCTCATTGTGGTGATATAATATTGTTCAGGATTTCTGAAAAACATATACGTATTTATTGGATAGATGGCTTCAATGTTATTGAAGACATTTTGGTTTAGGCTAGTACGAACAATATTAAGCATGGGAAATTATTTTTAAGACTATTTAAAATAGTTACTAGGTTGACGGACTGAGTGACATTTGTTATACTAAATCCGTCAGCCCTAGTTATACAACACACATGTTGTGTGTTGGTCTGCATATGTGTATGTGTAAATGTGTCAGAGCTGGGAAGTTTTGTTTATAACATTTAAATCTAGATTTGGAATAGGAGGGTCTGAAAAATCTGGGTGACTAGTCTAGACCCTGTTCCTAAGCTGTGCTGATTTAATCAGACACATGGCCCATTTCCAAGAGTTCCTGCGGAGACTGCCCAGACTACAGCCAATGGATATGTTCTGCTGTTACTCAAAGAGAAATTGGTCACTTTACCTTCATTAAGAATGTTTGCCTTTGAAGCTGTTAGAGGAAAAGGAATTTCCAATTTATTTCCCTATCTTGGGTTTCCAAATGAGGAGAAAAAAGGATATCTGGCCTAAAAACCACAGTACAACATTTTTATCATTTTAGATAATTTCTTATCTCATCATTGTGGTTTATTAAAAAGGTTTCTTATCATTAAGGTTTATTTTAAAAACCTTAAGAATATTCAAAACAAAAGTTGGCATTTGAATCCCATAAGGTTCTTGGTAAGTAAAACTTTCAACATAGTTTTATTCCCCCCTCTTCAACACTAATAAATGATTTTTGTGCACTTTTGAATCTGTAGATAAATTATATTTATATTTTCATGTATGGAAATTAGGAAAGATCAGTCAGTATCTATAGCATTTTCCCCATGAAGTCCACTTTGTATGAGAGCCTTTTTAGGTTGGTTTTTTTTTTTTTTTTTTTTTACATCTGTAGGTCTTAATTATTTTTTGCAAACATTTGTATCTTTCTAGGAGCTCTAGGACTGTGTGTGTATGTGCATACATTAGCAGTAAAGATGGCTGAAGGAAGGCGAGGTTAGGGCTGTATGCCAGTATACTAGTCTTTTTCTTCAGCTGTTTCATGAATTTCCCACTAGATGGTGCCAGAGGGCCATGGGGTATGCCTAATAATTCTGCATCTACGAGATGTTGCACTCGACATTTGAAAATATTTGATCTTAAGAAATATTTATTTTTAGAATTAACTTTGGGTTATCCAATGGTTATTTTAAATATCATATTGAATACAGTGTGTGCGTGTGTTTTTAACATGGTACATGCCTAGTAACTTTATTGATGTTTTTTAGCTGTCTTCTCATGATGTTTAGTCTGGGGAAAACCTCTATTTATAAGATTTAAGAAATCCCAAAGCTTTATTTGTTCTTATTGTCTTAATTATTTCCTGAATATGTCACATTTCTTTATTTTTTTCCCCTAGTATATCACATTTCCCCCATAGTGATCATAAAATTTCTTTATGTTTAGGCTGTACTATCTTGTGCACACACACACAATTTTGCCTTAGCTATTTAATCTAAATTTATAGGTTTTCCTTGTTGCCATTCCCTTAAAGCTTTAACTGAGAAAAATGATACTGATGTACTGCTTGGAAATGAGAATTAAATGGTATGAATAGTATAATGATTAAAGAGAGTAAGACATACATTGAAAGACTTTCTACAAGTCAGTGGTTTTGAAAATTTTAGAAAGAATAGAAAAAATTCTTTTTTGAAATTACCTGAATACATATTCCATGTTTATGATGTATGTACATAAAGGAAGAATAACTATGTTATTTATTACTACCCATGAAGATCCTCATGCACTAATTTTGAGTATAATTCAAAAGCCCCATCTAAGAAATTTTAAATTTCAGATTATTTCTAAATTATCAATTAATTAAAAAATGTCTTCAATACTAATATAGTATTTTATATTAACTTCTGATACTAGTGTAATATTTAATATTATTCCTATTGATAATGTTTTACTCATATAAATAATTCATTTTTGGTTGGCCAGGATAAATAATTTTTGAGATCACAGTATGGGCATTGATGTGAAACGTAAGCAGTATGATTGTGATTTTTTTTTAAACAATTTTTTTAAAAATAGGGCAATATTCTTTTTTCCCCTAAGTCAATGTTTTAAATTATCCCATTAATATAATAATATAATTTCAGGGGGCTAAAACCATCATAACATTAAATGTGCTTCCTATAAAATGATCCGATTTTAGAAACATTAAAATGGAGTTGAAATATTTTAAAGACCTCTTAGAGTTCAGGTCTGGATTAGCGGATTAAATGAAGTCTGGGATAGAGAAGTGTTTGGTAAATTCCAGCATGCTAAATAGAGCCATTTGATGCTATTAAAGATGGTAGATTCTTTGTTTTGGGGTTTTAAGTGATCATGCATTCAGATGTGCATATTATGTGCATATTTATGTACATACACTCACACAGTAAAGTGGGCAATATTTTCGAGATACTTGACTGGGAGCTGTGATGTAGTGGAAACAAGATGTGAAAGGATAGGACATGTTATACTGAGATATTTTTTCTAGCAGCGGTACCGCCCCTTCACTTTATAGAGGGTAGCTCGACTCACCCTGGGTATTATGGGGTGGATGGAGTAAGGAATTAGCCTTTCAGACATTTTTACATTAGGTGGTATAAAACATGGCTATCTTAACCTAGCTAGAGCCACACAATTGGAGGAGGGAAGTGGCTATTCAAATAACCAAGTGAGGTGTATATATTCATGTATTGGGGTGCCCCTGGAATTTATGGAATTGGAATATTGATGGAGAGATTGACATTTCCATGGAGATCCTCAGATAATTCTTTTAACCCCTTGGCTAACCACGCCCATCGCCAAACCTGACTCACCTACTAGACAATCAGCAGTCCCTGAATTCTGTTCTTGTACCTTCCAGAGGTTGTCATCCTTCAGCTAAGTTTATCCGTATGCCCTCATGTTTGCTCACTTTAGCTTTTTAGAATTTCACAGTTTAAAAGAATCTAAATAAAATATTGTTCTTTCATATACAGGTGTGTGTTTCGTCTCTGTTAATAACCATAATGTCCTCTTTTGTCAGCAAACATGCCTTCACCACCTCCTCCTTTTCATGCTTCCCACAGCTCCTCATCCAGTGTTAGCAACAGATCAGGCACTTAGGCAGCGCTGGGGCAGCTGAAGGCTTTGGAAAAGAATGAAGGCTTAAGGATTTATCTTAAAGGAGGAGAAAATGTTTTGAGATTTAAAAGGTTACTTAAACTTCTTGGACTTGATTTATTAAACTCTGTCCTTCAACTTAAGGTCACCTTTTTATTTGTTTGTTTGTTTTATTTTTTAAATCCTCACATGAGGATATGTTTATTGATTTTTAGAGAGAGAGGAAGGGAGAGAGAGAGAAACATCGATCTGTTGCCTCCTGTATGTGACCCAACCAGGGGTTGAACCTGCAACCTTTTGGTGCAAGGGGCGATGCTCCAACCAACTGAGCCACCTGGCCAGGCCTAACTTAAGTTTCTTTTTTTAAACAAATGATGTCATTTTTAAGTGTGGTATAAAGTATAAAGGAAAGATTATTTTACTAATAATTTTCTAAAACACAGACTATTAAATGGATTTTTCATAAACTATTTACATAAACTCAATTGTTAACCAAGCTCCCATATTCTCTTCTCTGCCTTTGGCACGTGAGGATTTAAGTGCAGCATGGGTGTGTAATAATGGTAAACGTAAGTTCAGGGCGTTTCATCATAATGTTCATTCACACTAGTCTTCCTCCAAAATACCTTATTTTTAAAAATACAGTCAAATCTTTTCTCAGCTACCCTCATACTGCACAAGTTTTTTTGTTTTTTTTTAAATATGCATACGATATTGATAAACACAGCAAAGGGGCCATGGCCAGAGGTCCTACGTACTCGTAGATGGAATGACAGAAGGCCTGGTAATCAGTATTTACTCAGTTATATAAATGAGCTGTATTGAAGACAGCATTGTCTTTCCCTAACCTTAAACGTCAAGGCTAGATAGAGTTTTCTCTACACTCTCTGTTCTCCCAAAAGTGCCTTCAGAGCAGCAGCATTTCCTGGAAGACGGCTGCTGTGCACCGACATCGCTGTGGCTCTGTGTGCCGCTGCTCCTTCGACTCTGAGTCACGAGCCCTGCCACTCAGCCACATGCTACCTCTTGTTTATCTCACTTTTCGGTCTGCCTTAATAGTTACCGGGTTTTCAAATGCTGCCCAGATTTCATACCATTTTAATGATCTGTTTATGCATATTTTGACGGGCTGAAGCAAGGATAATCAAAAGAAACATTTATTTACAGTTTGTACATATTGACTTCAACACAGAAGAGAGAGGGCCTTGTGGCCTTTAACTCCTACACATCAGTATAATCATAATAAATGCGGACTTCCGATCTTCTGACACTTTGCAGTGATCTGATACTTTCACTCCTGGTTCTGATATTTGATTTCTTGAATAGCCTTCTTGAAAATGACCTACACATGAAAAAGTAAATTATTGGATCCAGGCACACATTGCATGCAGACAAGAAAAGTGTCATTTCTTTGCAGTAATACAAGATTTTGTGTGCAGATTCGTCTAAATGTCTGTCTAAATCACTAAAAGTAAAAGGAATTCTGCACAAGTGATACGGTAGAAAGCAGGTGAAAAACACGGCCACAACCACCCTAATGCTCTGGTTGTGTTTTCGTTTCCGGCTTGACTGGCTTATGAACTGCCTGCTGGATCTGCGGATGTACCGGGATATGGCTATGTAACACCCTATTAGGGCCACCAGCACGGCCACGAACAAGCAACTGTTGACGTAAACAACTGCATTATGCCATTTGACTCCCAGGGGACTTTTAAGTTTCATGCAGTCGTGAATATTTTCTTTAGTTGGTTGAACGTTTGTTAGGATGATGTTTGGCAAGGACAAAACAGCCATGATCACCCAAACACAAACAGATAAAACCTTCGTAAAGGTTATGCTGTACATGCGAGAGTCCCCAAATGGCTTTACCACCTTCAGATAGCGATCAATGCTTATCAGCCCAAGGAACACGATGGATGTATACATGTGTCCATAAAATAAAACAGAAGTATATCTGCAGAGGATAAACTTGAAGTACCAAGGTCCAAATCCTGTATCATGGACGATTCGAAATGGAAAAGTCAGCGTCATTATGAGGTCAGCAACCACTATGTTTTTGAGATAAAATATGAAGCTGGTTTTATTCCTAATGTGGAAGAAGATCCACACTGCTAGACCATTCAGCAAGATGCTTGCCACAAATATAATGAGGTAAAGCACGGGCAGGACGATGGTGTCAAACTCATCGTTGGCGGTGGTGTTCTTTCCGGGTCCGTCACTGGTGTTCCTTGGAGCGGGACTCCCTTGGCCGTGCAGCTCATCATCTGTAGGAGAGGCGGGACAGGCCGTGTCAGTGCCTCACATGCACGCCCCACAGGCTCCTGGGGGGCGCCCGGATGGGCTGGACCGCTGCTCTTTGGGGTGACTTTGAAAATGTCTTTAGTGATGTAAATAGTCTGTTTAGTGCATTGTTAATATTTGAGTGGCTAAAGAATTGGTGACCTTATCACTAAATCTGCCCCCCAGCCCCCCACCCGATGTAGCCCCTTGAGTGAAACATGTTCTATGTTAACTGTTTGAAAATGAAAATAAATATATCAATGAAAATTATCTTGAATTTTCATTGAGTGTTTGATATTATTACAAATAGAATCAATAAACTCTGGGGGCAGAAAATCGAAATTTCATAAATAAGAAAATAAAATGACTACCACATGGTTACTCTTTTAGTGTCACCTTGGCATGCTCCCTGAAATATCTTTTCCTCATTTTCAGTTTTAAATTGTTTAATCATCGAGAATTGGAAAAAAGTATAACTAGTGGGTCATTTTGAATTTTTTGCTCTTGACTTTCTTTTAGTACCTAAGCTTTTAGGGAATGTCTTTAGATCTAGAAACAATTGTTTTAATTGTTTAAAATAATATTGCATGTCAACTGTAATCGAAACATTTTTTTGAAATAGCTGTAGGCTGGTACCTGTTTTTAGTTACAAGGCTTTACTCGGTTTTACCTATTGCACTTAGAATATGAAATCTTTAAACCTTTTACTTTTGGGGGGAATTTACAGTTTTTGTTCATGTTGTTAAGGGCCTCTACTATACCACTTTATCATGTGAGCACTGAAATGGCTTATGAGCGTTTGTTTTAGGTGACAACCATGGAAAGGGGCCTCTGGAATCTCTAGATGATGCCACACTGCCCATGGACTGCCGCTGGCCATCAGCTGAGCACAGGAAGGATCCTAAGACAAGCCAGTTCCTGAGGCAGGAGGGGCCTCTCTGACCAATGACTCTGGCCGGAGGACTCCCCACCAGCCTGGCCCACACCTCCCGGTGCCCTGTTGCCTGAGTCGCCCTACTTCGCCGCTTGCTCCCCCGTCTGCGCCCCAGGGCAGACTGGCACGCAGCCTGTGACCCCTGCCGGCGTTTCCCCTAGGAAATCTCTTGGCCATTCAGCCCCGCTGTGTCTTCTGCTCTTTTTGAAAACCTGAACTAACACAATTTTAAAGTGAATGTTTTAGATGTAAGGTTAACAAGGAAGGCCATTTCTTGAGTTTTTACTTGGCGCTAATGAATGATGTGGACCAGTCGTGTTTCGGAATGACTCGGCCTCCGAGGCCGCAGCGTGAGTCTGGCCCTCACCCCGCTCCCTGGCGGGCACTGTGGTCTGCATGTTGTTGTCACTCCCCTTCTTTGAAGAAGTGAAGCGGGAGGCCTGATGGTTGTAATCTGAAAACAGGTTCTTAAATTGCTGCCTGAAATTTAAGTGCAGGCTTTTCCTGAGTGTGCGCGCCCTCTTTCTAATTCGTTGTCTTTTATTCCCTGCTACAAGTGTTTTTAAAAACTGGTTTTCCTGGCTTAAATATCTTTATACAGGCTCGTAATTTATACCTGGACTAGCCTGTGATGATGATCCCCGTACTATTAGTAAGCTTTACAAGTTTAAAGGCCTGATTCAGCGGCCCTCTGTGTTCCTGTTGCCAGCTTCGGATGTCGCCTCGAACAGACCCTTCAAGCCTGTTCGGACAGAGCAAAGTGCTCGGCACCACAAGGTCCGCATCAGCATTCGTGTCATTAGAAGCTTCTTAAGATGTGCAGTTTTACCTGGGATAAGATACCTGCTTGAACTAATTTCCTCAATTAAACTATTAGCAGTCACTTTCATTTGACCCAGAATAGAACCCTAAGGAAGGCGGAGAGAGGAGGAGTAAGTTGTAACCAGGACAAGCGAGCCAGCAGAGAGACCCAGGTGAAAGGGGCAGCTGCATCACCTGAGATGATGGCTGTGCTTGAAACGATTGTCGGCCAGTGGTTTTCAGAGCCACTGTAAGTGCAGATAGGATGGCACACTAAATGTAGCGTACCAGGCACGGGCTATATCAGCCCTTAGTGCTTGCCCACCGAGTGTTTGGGGGCACTCTGCATACCCATCGTGGAATGGAAGGGCCATACTTACCTGGCTGGTTAGGGATCACGTGCATGTTCAGTATATCATTATAGCATTTCAAAGTTTTCATTGTATAAACAAGCTCTCTTATTAAGTGATAATTTACTGATCAGTTATGCTTATTAAATATAGAGTCTTAAACCAAGATGTTAAAAATGATCCTTCTCTGTACTCTGTCCCATAAATGATAACTGTTTAGTATACTAGAGTGCACTCATTCCACCGTGGGCATTGAACTGTTTTGTGGCTTTGCGAGAGCCTGGTATTCGGTTTGTTGGTGGTATTTGCTTCCTTAGTTTATGTATGGGATTAGCATTTTGGAATATAGGACTTTAAAATTCCTTGGGGTAGGCCTGGGCTTGGTGATTACTTTATTCACAAATCCCACATTTACAATGCAGCTTAAATTATTAAAGTCTGTTGTGGGTCATTTTATGAAATAATTTGCTAATGGAAGAAAGTGGTTCCTGAGTAACCAGAAGATCCATATATGGGATGCCCTGGAAAGCTCAAAACTCCAATGTAGAGAGTTTTGCCTGATTAATTGTTTTAGAACTAAACCCATGTCATAGTTCTTTTCTGCCAGCTCTACCACCATCGTTTCTCTCTCCTGTCTCATCACCCCAGCTTTTCCATGGTTGTGGGCGTGCTCAGAGGCATTTCTTTGCACGGTTCCGCTCAGAAACAATAACCATTAACAGTGGGTGGCATTCTTCACTCAGCCAGTTTAGTCAGGCTTTGTTCTTCACCGCGATAGTGAACATGGCCAGCTTAGGGAATATTTTTAATGCCAGGTAACTTGGTTATTCAATTAAGAAAAACTGGAAGCTGTTTTTTTACAGTGTAAAGGCTTTTTTTTCACATGCTCCTTGTTTATTAGGTTGAGAGTTTCCTGTGTTACTTAGTGCAGACAATGATCATCAGAATGATCATTGAAGGTAAACATTTTTTTGTTACTCTCTCCCTGTTCCCCCTACCCCAGCTCTTTTTAAGTCACATCAACAAAGACAATGACATAGACGACATCTAGTTTCATAGTAAATTACCATTTTGTGCCAGTGTGTGTGTGAGAGTGGTGTTGTGATATGTGTTGGGGTGTGGGCTATGACTGTCTGTGTATAAGGGAAACTGTGTATCTGTGGGTGCTGGAGGGAGGCATGGGATTTGTAGCCAGATGGAGTGTTAACCTTTCCTGGCTCCCACATTGAGTGCAGAGGAATGGTATTTTCATCATCGCAGAAGGTCCTATTTGACAATGCTGGCTTAGTCACTTCATGACTTTGTAAAATGGAATAAATATTAATTTTGCTGGACCTTCTGAAAGTTAAATGCTCTGCAAATACTTCGTGCCCAGTATCTAGTACTTTGTAGGCGTTCACTCTCTTAAGGCAGTAATTACAACTTGTCTCACGAGTAGCAGTCACATTATGAGCCAAACAAAGAGTGGTGAAGAACCTTGGTCCTTTTGCTTTTGGTGAAGCTACATTATTGCTCATTGGGGTGTGTCACTCCTGGCACAAAATGTGAACGTATCAACGATACGTCTCTGCTCTACCTGCCAGGTGGGAATGAAATACTAAAGTCATGCTGCAAATTGCAGGTTGTCGCTGCCATGGCACAACCACCCTTGTGCAATCACTGTCTAAAGAGTCACCAGTAGAGTAGGTAGATGCTGCCTTTGGCCTCCTGGGGAGCCTCAGTGAACCTTGGTTCAGACTTATTACCTCTGCAAAGTAATATGTACCTTAGGTATAAAAATCTTCCCCAAGTATTGTTAATTTAATCTTTCTTGTCCTTTTAGAGATGGTCTCTAGATGAAACAAAGCTTAAAATGAAGTGAGAGCAAGTTAAGTTGACCTCAGTGGTACCATCCTACCTGTTTGCTGTTTTATACTTAATGAAAGCAAGCCTAAATGCTAGTTTATTTTGTTCGTTGGTTCATTGGTCGATAAAACCCCCAAATTGCTACATAGTATGAATAACAGTTATGCATCAAGTACAGTATTCTTTGCATTTTCCCCTACGGCTTACCTGGTAATTTTGCAAGTGTCAGGTTGAGCCCCATTCTTTAGTAGTGATGGGCTGTCAGCAAAAATACCTGTCAGGAAACATTCGGGGACAGCTGAGGCAAGGGTTCAGCATTGGTTATTCCAGGTTTAATTTCTGGGGGAAAAAAGAAAACAAAACAGTTGCAAAGAAGTTCAAATATACAATATTTTTATCTTTCCAGTTAAATATATACATATGCATGTCACTGCGATTCAGAAAAATGTATACTTTTTGGACATGAACACCTTTGCCCTGTAAGAGTTGTCTTTTTTGTATCTCCTTTCAGCTGGCCACGAAGCATGGACCATTTCTGTGTATGCTAGGAAAGTCACTTAATGTCTCTGTGACTCAGTGTCCTCATCTCAGAAATGACACTGTTCATAATCATTCTATAGGACTGCACTAAGGATTATGTGAGCTAATCAGTACCTGGGCCCAAGGATGCACACAGGATGTGTTAGCTTGTGTCTTCCCATTCTTGCCTCTTTCTCATGTTTATTACCCACTTCCAGCCCTCGACCTGAGCTCATATAATTAAATGCATGTACGATGGGACTTTGTGCAATTGTGGATTGTTAAAAATATTTAGAAAATCTAATACAATATACGCAAGAGTGTTTTATAAACTCAGGTGCCTTCAGCATTCTAATCTCTGGGGTTCTAGTTCTGGCTTTACGTTAACCAGCTGTGTGACCTCCACCAAGTCACCTGACTTTTCTGGAACTGGACTTCTTGGAATCTGCAAGGCTCTAGGAAAATCCCTGTCAGGATTCAAATTTATGTGAGTTGCTATGTTTTCCTCAAACATAGATTCCTGTTAAGAATTTAATATCACTTGAATGTTTGTCTTATAAGTCCCTATGTTTCTTCATGATAAACTGTATTCCATCTAAATTCAAAGTTTGAATTTGGGCAAATAGCATTTGAATGATTTTGGCTCAGTACCTTAATTTTTTCAAGCTTCAGACTCCTCACAACATTTTTTTTTACAAAGGTTAACTGAGATCGTATGTGCATATGATGCTGAATACTGTAAAATATTACTCCCCCCGCCTCCTTCAGCAACCATTTCTATTCCCTGTTTTCTGAATTCCCTCGGGTATTAAAGAGGGAAGAAATACTGGAAACTGCTTTGGAAAGTGTACTGCAAAAGGCAGATATTTTTATGTAAGGGTTTACTGTAGGCGAAGTCACACACTTCCTCATGAAATGAAACCACGTGAGACTTCCATGCTCCCTTCACTGACAGGGCTCACATACTACAAAGGGACCCCAAGTAACCTCACCCTCGCCAAGTACAAAGCAATCTGGCTGGTGTAAGCAGTTACATTTGCTGAGTCAGCAGGGAAAAATCACTTTGGAGACAAAAATATATTTTAGAGTTGGGCAACAAGTGGGGAGGCATTCATTCATTCAGTTACTTTGTCTTTCTCTTCTTCTGTTCCCTGGTATCATATGAAATTTAGGTACTAGATTGGAGATTTGGCAGTAGATAGAAAAAATTGTTTCCAAATTTTTAGTGACCCTGCCCCACCACCTCGAATTATATACTTTGGGAGTTTAGATATCCTTTCTGTGCCTCACCTTAAATTGCCGCAGTATGTGGTACATAACGGGTACTCAAAAGGTTTATTTGTTTGTTTGTTTGTTTAGGTTAACATAGCATAGATAATGATTAGGGCTCTTAGAATCACTCTATTTTAGGTGCCAGAGTTCCAGTATTTTTTAAAAATAAGTGAAGGAGGTAAAAACCCTGTTTTCCTTTTATTTATTAAAGCTTACTCACAGAATGAGTGAGGCAGTTAATTTTCTAAACTTCCTCCTAATGATCTTTGGATTTTAGATGCGATTGGGCATGTTCAGGGTGATACGGCTATAGACAAGATCGTTGGATTTCAGGTGGTTTCTTTCTCTGTTCCCAAGTTATGTGGTTTTCCTCCTCTTGGCTTCACTTGCACCTTACTTGACAGCAAGGATTCTGGTATGGCTCCTGCCCGCTGGAAGGAAGCGGCGTCGAGGAGCTGAACCACAGGCAGCAGTAAGAGAGAGAAAAGACTGTTCACCATTAGAGAGGAGATGGGCAAGAGACGGGAGAAAATGTCTGCACATCACACTTCTGATAAAGAATTTATAATCAGGATATGCATACAAAGAACCTCCACAACTTTCTAATAAGAAAACCCAGTTTAAAAAATGACCTAAAGATTTGTATAGGCATTTCATCAAAAAACGTGAAAAGATTGTCAACATCATTAATTATTAGGGAAATTAAAAGAAAAGCCACAAGAGATACTATTTTACTCCTATTGGAATGGTTCTAAGTTAGACAGTAACAAGTGTTGCCGAGCATGTGAAGAACCAGGAAGCTCATGCATTGCTGCTGGGAATCTGAAATGATATGGCCACTTTAAAAACAGTTTGGTAGTTTCTTTAAAAGTTAAACCTGAATTTATCATGTGACCAAGCAGTTTCACTCCTGTGTACCTACCCAAGAGAAGTGAAAACATATACATAGAAGAGACACGTACAAATGTTTATAGTGGCATTATTTGTAATAGCTAAAAGTGGAATTAACTCAAATATCCACTGGCTAATGGATAAACAAAATACACTATAGTCATACAATAGAATACTACTCAGCAATAAAAAGGAATGAAATACAGCTAAAATATACCTGAACCTCAAAAATATTTTGTAAGCGAAAGATGCCAATACGAAAGATCATATACCATTTAGATGAAATGTCCAGAAAAGGCAAATCTATAGAGGTAGAAAGTAGATTAGTGTCTACCTGGGCTGAGGTGGGAGTGGAGGTTACTGTAAGGGTATGAAAGGTCTTTCGGGGGGTGATAGAAACTGGATTATGTGGCGATGGTTTCATAACTCTGTAAATTTCTGAAAATCATTGGATCGTATACAAAAATAGATAAATATTATGGTAGGTAAATTAGAATTCAATAAAGTTAAAAAGGAAAAAAGGTACACAGAAAAGAAAAGAAATAGAAACAGGCTAGAAATTCACTGCGTTATAATGGACGAGTTCTCAAGACTAAGGAAAAAGCACATTGTAAGAACCTTTCTCTGTCCTCTACTGAAGCGCGTGAAATGCCAAGGACACTGGGCCAGAACTCCACCTCTTGCAGTAGGAGAGGGGCATAGCGATGTACCTGACTCATTTATGAGTTTTTTCTTTTAGAATTGGGCCCAAAATCCAGAGATCCTGGATGTGGGTGATGACTGGGACTTTTGGGGGACCCCTGTTTCCGCTTCTTTATTCTTATTGAAATTATGTGGAAGGTTGGGATTTAGTCAGTTAAGACATGATATTTGGATTTTCTGGAATCAAATTTGATACCCAGATTTGGGAAATGAGGTGTTTTATTTTCCTCTACTAGCTTCTGAGAATTTCTTCTTGCCTTCTCCATCCCTTTTACTAACTTACTTAAATGAACGGTTTCCCCAGATGTAGTCCACAGCTTCTTATTCTTTTCTTCTACTTTTTTCCAGAAGTGTTCATGTCTGTGTGAATGCTCAGTCATCACCTGTTTTCCATAATCTTTCTCTTCCTTTCCCCAAACTTCAGCCCATTGTGTACAGTGGCATGTGCTTTAAGTCTACGTTCCTCAAATTCAGCGTTCTAAACTTTAACCATTTTCCCTTTCTTTAAAAGAAACTGCTTTTTTCCTCCCTGTTTATGAATATTTTCCTCATCTCAAGGCTGAAAGAGTTTAAAACCTCAGTATGTACTCTATATTAGTTTTCTCTCTCTTGTTCCTCTTCTAGTTAATCACTCGCCTGGTCTTTCTGCTTCTTCTGTTACAGCACCTTTTCTTTGCTCTGTCCGCGCCTTGCCACTTCCACAGTCATCTTCCAGATTGAGGGCCCCCCACCCAGTCTTATGACCTCCTTTCTGGTCTTTCTGATTCTTGCTTCATTCCTTTCAAATCTCTCCTGCTTCTTGTTGCTAGATTCTTCTTTCTAAGTAACCCATGTAGTCCTACCTTTCTTTTGCTCTCTAGCCCTGAGCTATTATGTGGCAGGGAAATTCTTGAGTTTCAATTACTAATCAAACATAAGGAGTTATTTTTGTACTATTGAAGATCATGGAGTATAGAAGCCAAAAGATGTTGGGTTCTGATTATTAAAAGTTGGCAGTAAACTTTGGAGAAATCTGCTCGCTCCATAATTAATATTTTGAATCATGGGGACAATAATATCTACTGTATAGCACCATTATGAGGTTAAATTAGAATATACATTTATAAATTAAATGCTTTATAAGTGTTTTTGCTTGCATTGTTTTCATTAGTCTTTGCCAAGATGAAATTCAAGATTATCTTTACCTGACTGGGAACTCTGTATAATACCAAACTTGTTGGCTCTCAGGGAAATGCCTTGCATTTAGCCCCCTGCTTTTCTTCAGTATCTCTTTCTGCTCTTGAATGATCTCCTTTCTCCCCCTTTTTCTCTCTTTTGGAAATCTCTACCTCACTTTCAGTGCCAGCCATGATCTGACCTTTTCCATAAGGTAATTTACTGAGAGGCTACTCATGGTCCAGGCTCTGGGATTATAAAAATCAGGAGGGGATATGCTTCTGCCCTCAAGGAGGTTAGAGTCAAGTTGAGGGTCCAGAAGAAAACAGGTCACTAAGTACAGAGTGAGAGATTTGGGTACTGGGAAGTATAGCTTTTGATGAGGCAACCGATGGTCACGGCGGTTCCGTGGCCACTGTGGTACCTGGGTTGCAGCAACAGTTTCCTGAAGGTCCACTGGGGACAGAATATGTGGAAATGCTGAGTGTGGCCAAAGATAAAGTTCAGTAATCTGATAGTGAGATGATGATGACATTGAGTGATGGAGAGTTGTGACAAATTTGAGGCTATTGAGGAATTAGTGCCTGACTAAGGTTGGTGAAAAGGAAGGAGGAGTGTTCGTGTCCTTCCAGGTGTTTGGCAGTAGGTGTTGGTTTCTTTCCTTGATTCTAGGGCCCCTGAGAGGAGAAGCACAGGAAAGGATTGTTGATTGCAGAATTCTCTGTGGAGATGTCCACTAGGTAATTGAAGATACAGGTCTGGAGCCTGGGGGAGTGCTCCTGCCTGGTGAGGTAAATTAAAGGTCAACAGAAGATCAGTGATAGAAGATCAGTGCCCAGAGCACTAGGAGGATTATCACAAAAGAGTGATGTTAGGTGCATTCTGAAGAAGTTTAAGAAATGAGAAGTTGTGGCTGGCTTTATCCTGCAGGGACGTCAAGTGATACAGGGAAGTAAGGTTCCATTGGACGGGGTTCAGTACCAAAGAGGTCATGTTCATCTTTGCCAGAGCCGTGTGTGTTGTGCCATGTGTTGATGGTGGTGGTGGGGTGGAGGTGGGGAGGGAGATGGAGCAGAAGCAGAGGACTGATGACAGAGGGTTGAGTAATGCTCGTGAGGTGAGGAGGTAAGGGAGTGATTTCAGGTAACTCTTTTGAAAAAGGACATGCTTGTGATGAGAGGAGGAGAGAGAGGGTGGGAGGTATTGTAAAAAAACAGATACTGGGCCAGCGGAAGGTTTTTGTTAAGCTTCTCATTTAATGCCTTGCATTTAAAATGATATTTTACTAGCTTGTCTTTAAAAAAAAAAAAAAAGACATAAAAAACCCTTGCCCTTACTCTTAGCCGATCATGACAGCAGTGTGGTGGAACGCTGGGTTCCAGCCCCAGCTCTATACTTCCTACTCTCTGACCTTCCATTTCCTCATATATAAAAGGATATGGTGATACGTCCATTACGAGATGACTGTAAGGTTAAAAGTGAAAATATTTACGAAGCAACTGGCACAGTTTCACCGGGTAGAGGCTAATCTTGTAAGTTCCTGTTGCATATTCTAGGCACACAACAGAGTTTTATTTGGTGATTGATAGATCGGACACAGGCTAAATCTAGTTCTCGCCACCTTGTTTATGCTGGGACTGCGGTGTGATTTGTGGCCTCAGCCACCCTGTGAGGAGCCACTCAAATAGCCTGCCCTTCGTTTAAGTCGTCTCTGAGCCTCATCTGCCAGCGTCTGTCTTTCTTCGCCATTGGCACCTAAGCTTCAGACTCCCATGCGGTTTACTACAGAGCAGCTGCGCGTCCTCTGCATGTCCCAGCGCCTGCAGGGTGTTGCAATGAGGATTGCTTCAGCAGTAGTAATGGGCCTGGTTCCAGGATCTCATTCATGGGCGGGAATCCTGTCCTGCCACCTACTGCTCCCCCAGCTGAGAGCTGATGAAATCGCCCAAGAATGTGATGTCTGTGGTAGTCCCAGGTTTAACAGCCATTCCTGAGGTTAGATGGTATTAATGCTTAGAGACCTTGTGGTTGTTGGTTTTTATTTTTTATTTTTCTCTAGCCACTCATTGATATCATCCTTGGACTATTTTGTCAACTCTGTAGCTATGTTGTTGGTTGTAAGATGACTCTGTAAATGAGGATGGTGGAAAACGATTAACATGTTCTCAGTGTTTCCTTTATCTTAGACCTTGAATTTGGTGCTTGAAGTCTCATGTAATTCTCAGAGCAGCCCTATGACCTCGGTGTTCTATGCTCCCCATTCCAGGTGGTCCCAGGAAGGTCTGAGGTTCAGACACTTTAATTAACGTGCCCTGAAACACACAGCAAGTAATGGGTAGAGTCCGGATTCATAACAGATCTGATTGAAACTGAATCTGCAGTTTTTTCTACTATACTGCCCTGGAGTCAAAATAGCAATTCTGGGGGTTCTTAGAAGGCAGGAAGTGAGGAGGGGAATATACGGCAGAGGTGGGGTTTGTTTTCCAGTTAAACTCGTGAAGGAACTGCTGATCTTCTAAACTGGAGATCTAGTTTTGTTCTGTTTGACCTGAACAGCATTGAAAATACAAGGAATTTCACGTAAGAATCTGGATTTGAATCTTATCTTGAAAAATGAAATGTGCCCACACTGAGCATGGACAGCCCAGCAGTGCTCACTGCCTTTCCCGATAGGCAGGGAGCTCCCCGGCCCGCAGCGCACAGCCGCTGTCCTGTCCTCGGGCCCCCTCACCTCTGAGCACTGCCTGCTGACCCTGCAGACACTTGACTTTGCAAACCTTGCTCCGTTTATTGCTTAATCTTGTGTGACTGCGTTTCACCCACATGGATCATCGTGTGTTTTTATGTCTTTCTTCCTCTGCCCCCTCTCCTCCGACGTCTGATTTTTCTTGCTTTAGGGACCATCACTTAGCATTCTTTACAAATGATTTTCCTGGTACCTCTTAGCAACCCCCTCCCCCCAGAGAGTGGCAGGAGATCATATATAGTTCACACATGAGATTTAATTGATTGTCACAGTTGAGCCTTTTCTTTTTCTGTGGCCAGTCCTCAGCTGGGGCCTTTAAGTGCAAACCCTACCAGGTGTATTGCTGTTATGGTTAGGAGAAGTGAAATTCCACGTCTCAAGCCAGGAAAGGTTGATCAGCGTGTGGAGTAGGGGCGCGAACCCAGGGTGCTGTATGCTCAAAAGCCCTGCTGTTCCCTTGGAAGGACCGTGGGAAGGCCCGGGAAGCATTAGCATCCAGGGCTACTGAACTGCTACCTTGCACACTTGGCCTTGCTCTTACCGTGCCCTGAGTCCCCTCTGTGCATGGGTGGGGAGCCCCTTGTGCCTTGGGTGAAGCTTCCTCCTCAGCAGGAGGAGCTGGAAGGTGTACCTGCCAGGCCGTAGCAAAGCCTTTATGCTCCCTTGTGTCACAGGATCTCATTGCCCTTCAAGTCCCAAAAGATTCATTATCCAGAGACTAATGCCCATTAAATGCTCGCACCCTCCAATGCAGCGGATCACAATGTTTTGGACTGATTATTTAATGGTGGTGGTGGTTCTTAAATGACAGAGTTGTAGTATAATTACCTCTCTTATTTGTCCTCCACTTTCCAATCTGTTCTCTAGAAGCTTATAACTGAAATTGTAAGAATCACAGATCTGAGGGATTTATTGTGCTTGTTGTCACTTGCTTACAGAAAAGCTACGCTAAACTGATCATATGATTAATGATAGATCATACTGCTGTAGTCCTTAAGTTTCATGGATAAAGATGTAATGTTCACAAAGCTATCTAACAATGCACACTCTCTGGTGAAAGGTATATCTTCTCTCACATTTTGGAATGACCTGTAACCTAATAATCTTTCTCAGTGTAAACGAGTGAGTGAGACAGAGAGACAGAGAGACAGAGCGCTTGTGTGTGTGTGTGTGTTCAGCTCTGCTGCTAAGATACAGCTCTGCTGAAAGCCTTGGGAAAGAAATAAGTTACCTCACTGGGTACAATTTACTTCTTTTTGTATTAGAATTAGGTCACTGTATTCATAGGGCACTTCATTAATGTGTGCTTGGAGTCACTATCCTTAAGCTGTTGGAATGCAGAGCACACAGCCCTTCATTCAGGTTTTTCAGGTACTACCCTAGAGCTCTCATTTCAAAGTTATGCTTGATATTATTGGCCTACAATATGGCATATTTTGTTCACCTTTGGATTTAACTTTCTTTTTCATGTGACCTGTGATTTTATGTGCACACACACGCACACACGTGTGTATATATATATATATATGGGGCTGGGGGAGATGATATAAACTGGGTTGTACATTCCCTGAAGGCAAGGTTGTATCGAATGTTTCTCTGTAACCGCAAGCCCAAACCTGGGTATTCCCTCTGCACAGGTAAGGAACCTCAGTGAGGTTCAACAGCTTGCACATCACACAGACAGTGAGAGGCAAAGCCAGGGAATGAGCCCCAGTGTTGTGACTGCAGAGCGGGCTGCCTCTTTGCCGAGCTTCAGTGGACCCTCACAAGTAGCCTGGCCAGTATCGCAGACCTCGGTTCTGTAGTTTGAGTTTTTGACTCGGTCTTTGAGTCTGTGACCCTGGGCAAAGCATTTTACCTCTCAGAGCTTGAGCTTGCTCATCTGTGACATGGGGAAAATTATGGCCTGGCTCCCAAAGGTGTTGTGAGAATATGTTTAGATAATACGTGAAGTCTATATTATAAGTACCACAATCATATAAAGGTGTCATTTATGGTATACATTCTTTTTTTCTGCTTAATAGTAAAAGTCTAATTACTCATATTCAGATTTTACAGTTTGCTGAGTTGAAGTGTGTATTTTTATGCTCTGTTTAGGCAGTCTCATTTATACATAGCTGAATTCTGAGGAGGCTGGTCAGAGAGGTGGTTAAGGGCAAAAGTCCCAGGAGCCACAATAGTGGCTTCAGATGAATATGTTCTAAACCAGATCTATATTTCAAGTGACTCCTGGTTCCTTAAATACATATCTTTGAATTCAAGACCCTGGATAAAGTTTTTAGTTGTTTGGTTACTATTTTTCAGAAAGGAGGAATGCTTTTCACAGCTTACAGAGATGCTCTTTCTTGTTTTGCAAGAGTCACCCCATGGCTTCAGCATTATGTTTGGGAGTAATAGTTATTCTTCACAGTGATGGTGGTGGTCGCCTTCACCATTCAGATAGGGTCCGTGTGATGGTTGCCTGGGCTGTGGGGGGGGGGGTAGTTATTTTCAACACCTCTCCCAATGTAATTGATGTCAGGCTAGCTCCTCTAATTCTTTAAATCACAGTTGAACCAAACCGTAATGCTTTTAAATAATGAAATAAGACTGATAACTAAGAGACAAGTCTTCCTTCAGTTCATCTCATACCTTCATAGGTAATTTAAAAATTCTGTAGCAAGGTCTTCAATACTAGTGAATAATTCAGTTTTTGTCAACATCAGACCCTCACTGTTTCTCCTTTTCTCCTTTTTAAAAATAAGAAAGAAATACTCCACCCCTTACATATGTAGTAAAAGGATCTGGCATCACTTATAATTCATCTCATAATAAATGTGTGTATATGCACATGCACATACATAACATTTTTTAAAGTAAGTCTTACTATCACAACCCAAGCCCCTCCGCAGGTACCCTCATGGCCTGACCTTCAGCCTGTGTCCCATGTTCCAGCTCCTAGCTCCTGTACCAGGCCCTTTTGTCCTGGAAATCCCACCTCTGCCGAGTCCCCTAGGCAGGCTCCTTACACAGCTTTCAAGTCAAACATATCTGCCTCCCCTTTTCAAAGCCTCCCATGTTTTCCCCATGTACCATGTCAATGCACCTCAGCCCCTGGGACCGCCTGGTTGCCCACACCGCCAGCTGTTGCACTGCAGTTCCCTCATTTGCCTGACCACCTAAGAGTGCCTGTACCCTCCCATCGCCAGAGTCCAGTGGGGTATCTGCACACAGAGTCAGAGCTCAGATACTAATGTTTGACTCAATGTTAGGCTCCCGTGGAACATGGCTGATCTTGGTAGGTAGTACCAGTTTGTTTGTTTTGTTTTTTCCTGACTATCCTCTTTGCCTTCTGAAGTGCAAGAGTACAACCCTGGAAGGGCTGAGAGAACAGAAGTTGTCGGTTGATTGTGTGCAGGCGTGGCCAAAGACCACGCACTGGCACTTTGGTATTTCTGAACAGCTCTTTGTGAAGTGAGAGGACTAAAGCTGGGAACTGCACATTCAGGTATAGCTGCATAGATACTGTCAGCGGGGGAAGTGGGCCAGGTAGAAGAGGAAATAGTCAACAGTACCAGCATTCTAACAAAATACAGCTAACGGCTTAAGTGTCAGGAGGGCTGGGGGCTGCCGAGAACTGGGGAGTGTTGCCTCACCGTCAGGCTCTGGGTTTTTGCCACACAGGTGTGTGGGTATACTGCCAGCAGACCATCTGATTTACTAGAAAAATGGATTTTTATATAAAATTGAATGCATTTTAAATTCTGCTTTAATTTTGTTAAAACACTGGGCAGAGCAAATAAAGCTTGCCTATGGGTTACAGTGTTCTACCTCTAATGTTCACCGTGGGGCTGCCCCAGGTCTCTCCCTGGGTTTTCAACCTGTACCTTGTGTGGCCTAGAGCTTTGTTATCTGATGCCTGCTCCAAACCTCTCCCTCATTTTGACTAATTCCCCTAACTTGGCATTTTTATTTCTCCCTGAAATGATAAGCTTGTAAGACAAGCTTTGAAATAATTTAGAGTATCTTGGTGCTGATGTGTTAGGTTGAAACATATAAAAATGTTTTTACAGGTCACAATGGCATTTTTATATGGTTTAACCTAGTATGTCTAGCACTTGGGAAATTTTCATAGTTACAATCAGGTCTAGTGACAGAAAGGAGGCAGAGAGGTTTTCTTAGAGCGATTATGAAGAAAGAGCAGTATGACGAAAATATTTAAAGTGTGCTATATACATGGACCCCTTATGCTGTCACATCAGCCTCCGTAAATGGCTTTGCCTGGATTGAGTTGAATTGGATGCTCCAGGCAGTGAGTCATTTCAGTAGGCCTACCCTGTGGGTGTTCAATACATGTCAGTTTTCTGGAGAAAGTTCTTTGAAGTCTACATATTGAGGGTAATGTTCCTTTAGGCCTGCTGCTAATATCAAAACTAAACCATGATGCCTGCTTGTTTTCCTATTGGAATGCTTACAGAGGGAAGATTAATCAAATAGATAGAGATTGATGCATTTGGTTTACTTTAGATAGATAGAAATTATTGCATTTGTTGAACTAACCTCTGACATGGCTGTTAATTTCACACCATTGTTTTTCTCAGGCTTTATTTTTCCTTATTTAAAATTCATTTGAACTTACTTCATATTAAGCATCTCTGTAAATAACCTTAAATCTTATTTTTGGGGAGAATGGAGCTAGGCAGGGTCTAAATAAATAGCCATGTGAGTATATTAGAGAGCGTGCTTGACTGGTGTGAACTGAATTGCATTGTAATTCATGGGAAAAGAGCATGAGGCAGCATGGGGAATGCACCATCTCCTGATGGGGCTGGGATGGGGAAGACAGTTAAGGATAGAGGTGGTAGGCTTTGCCACCTTGGTTGCAAAATTACTATGTTGCTGGGAGTATCTCCCAGGATACAGAAGGAATGGGGAGGCCATCAGTGCAAGTGTTAGTGTCCTATAGCACTTACAGATCAGGTGCCTTGGACTTTTAGCACTCATACTGATTGCCGCATTGGCCAGCCATTTAGTATCTGTCTGACTTGCAATTTCATATAAACTGTGACCTGATTATCAACAGTGTGTCTGCTGATACACTGCAGTGAGTCCCAGTATGCCTTTGTAAGGATTGGGTGCATATCTGAGTCATTATTTCTGAACATCAGAATGAAAAGTAGAGATAATACTTGAGGTATTGCACTGGTGGCTATAGAGACTTTTTCATTTTATGTACAGGGTATATGTATTTTTTTGTTGTTTGCAACATGAAATTAAAATGAATGTTTTAGGATAAGGGAATATTGATGTTTAATATAATTATGGTTTTATTTATTCAACAGTGACCATAATATGCTAATTCATTGATACCATAGTTTACTTTTTTGATGACATCCACTATTCTTTTATTCATTAATTCTGCTACATATTATATGGATACTACATAGACAACCCTTTTAAAACGAACCTTTATTTTATTTAAAGTATTCGTTGTCCAGGTCATTAAAATGGCTGGGTTGAAACAACCAAAAAACAATTGTACCTGTGATTATTTAAGGATTGTATGTTACTGTGAGCCCTGAGTAGCCATATGTACCCAGCCATGATGTGAAGGACTGTCCTCTTTGTTTGTAAATACATCCAGTAAACAAGTAATTTTGTTTTTCCTATTTGTGTATTAGCCAGTTTATCTAAATTGTATTCAGAAGCCCACCGATAATTTATTTTCAGTATCATCTGACTGTGGCCAGTACAAGGAGCAATGATTTTGAACGGGTAGGTCATCCACCCCTGTAGGGGTGCGGCGGGCCCTAAAAAGCCTGCAGGCTAGAGGCAGCTTGTGCCCATGCATTGTTTTCTTGGATCTCCTCTCTTACCTTTTAACCTGAGAGTCAGCTGAGAGCTCTAATGTATACTAACATCCCACATAGTCTTCTGTTACCATTTTTCTTTCTTCAACTAGATTATAAGCTCTTTTACAGTGCCAGGACCTTAGAATTTTGTTTCTGCTGCCTTCTATTAATAGTGGCTTCTGCTTTGGAAGCAACCAGGATCCTGATGCATTTAGGAAAGGGTACCCTCTTGTCTTATGGACTTGAAAAGAGTTTCTCTCTATTCCATATCTTCTGGAGGGTGGCTGAGAGCCAGCAAAATCTGTAACCTAAAATGACCACATAATCTAAGCCTTTTATTATACTGGGAGGGAAGGCAGAAAAGTCTGTGTCTCTGTTTTGTTTTGTTAGGCACCACAACAATGATCGTAATAGGAGTGAGTAAATGCTGGCTAATATTATTGTTTGCCTAGGACTATTCTAAATTATCCAGGTATATTTTAATTTATTGAAAGGGCACTGGATTCAAATTGCAGATCTGTCAGTGACTTGGGCAGGCTACCTCACCCCTATGTGCCTAAGTGTCTACATCTCTACAACATTCTTCAGAGGATCCATTCGAGGATCGAATGAGGTGTTACAACAGTATTAACCTCAATCTGTGTAGACCTTTTATTGGAGCTTGGCATGTGGTAAAAACCAAGTATTTAGTTGCTACATACTAAATATGATAGTAAATATGATGAGTGATAGTAAGAATTAGGACTCCCGGTTTTTAAATGAAGAAACTGAGGCTTACAGAAGTTCCTTCAACAGACATATGCTATCTGCTATCTAGCAACAGCTAGAGCGCTAGAGCTTGCCCAGGCTAATACCCCTATGAGGGGCAGAGCCTGGGTTGGACACAGGTCGGCCTGAGTGTTGTCCTCTTCTGCTTCTACACAAACTGGGTGTTCATGTGCTGATTACTATCTGATGTCTCCCTCGGGAAAGCTAGGAAGTAAAGTAGCTCCAACTTGACCACTGGGCATAATGCACCCAAGACTGCCGTCTGTCAAGTAGTCAAGTAGTATAGTAAATAAATCACAAATCTATATAATTTTACCTATTCAACTACCCAAAGAGAGGTCACTATTCGCAAAGAGTCAGTTTGCTCAGACCTTTAAAAAGTAGTGACTAAGAAAGAGCACGGTAGACTGCAGGCAGGCATGGTTCAAGACCAGGGCTCTCCTTCATACTTACTTGTGTACCACTTAGGTCTTCATTTGTTCAGCTGTAAAGTGGAGGTAATAGCACTATACACCTTGAGGTGTGTGAAGGTTTTTGTGGTTTTTAAAAAAATATATGTTAAAATATTCAGTAACCTTAGGCATGCATTAAACTATCAATGTGTGTTAATAATTGTTGTTTTAGTATTAAGGAGAAGGACAGTTTGTGTCATATAAATTCTAATACATTAGAAAAAGTCATTTAAGTAGTTGATTTTTCCTTTGAAAAATGACAGAAATTAGTATTAGAAATTACCTTATAAGAGGAATTACGGACTCACTGATATGAATGACTTAATGGGATCTCTTATACCAAGTGAAACTTGATCAGTGCTCTTCTTCAAATGCACTTAAATTTTTTGTGTATAGTCAATAAGAGTGTTAATGAAAGATCAAATATGCTACTTAGGCATAAGTTAGGGAACAGATGTTCTATTCTGTCCGTATTTGCTGTATGAGGAGGTAGAAAGTTTAGCAGCCCTTGCCAGGTCAGATAGGAACCTGGCTTAAACTGTTGGCCTGAAGCAGGTTTGAGTTGTTTTTTGTGCACCTTGATGTCTTCCATGTGACTCATCTCACTTAGTTTTTAATCACGTGGCCATGGTTGCCTCTGCTGTCCCCTCTCTGCTTCAGATGTTTGCAACTATAAGAACTGCAGTTGGCCACTGCGTTGATATTAATGTAAAACTTTCCACCTGAGGAAGTAGGAGCAAACTCTGTTCACCTCCATCTTGCAGTGGAAGAATCTGAAACCTAAGGAGGTTGAGCTTTGATTAACATCACATAGCTGGGTGGTGACAGAAATGGGTACGCCCAGTTCTCATCATCATCTTTTGCTTTATCCAGTGTCCCCTCCAGCATTTGTGTGTTTGATTCAAGCCTTGGGTTCTTGTTAACCATCCCTGCTACCCCAGGATATCACCTGAGGGCCTCAAATGACCATGTAATCTAAGCCTGTTTCTATACTGTGAGGGAAGGCAGGGAGCTCTTGGGGAAGCCAGAGGCTCGCTCTAGTCACGTTGATAGCTTCTGGCAAAGCCAGCACAGACCCAGTTGCCCTGAACCACGCTGCTGCCTGTGCAGTGTCTGCGGTGGAGGCTGTGGGATGCTCTCAGCTGATTTCACCCAGAGTTTACCTCACTTCTGTCCTCCCTTCACTGCTACTCCCTTTTTTGGGCTTGGGAAGAGTTTCATGGGTTTTCTTAGTTTTTCATAGTTTAGAGGCATATATGAAAGAAAAAATGGCCATTCTTGTCTCTCCTATCTTAAATTTCCATGGCATTTTCTCATATTACAGCAGGAAAGATTTCTGGTTCTTAAAGGAAGTGAAACCCTTAGATATCAAGGAAGAAAAGCAGGCAGACTCTAAAGTGCACAGAGACCATTAACCTAAATACAAACATCCACTCTCATTTAGCCTCCCTTCTCCCACCCAGGTCCCTGAAATGCACTGAGCCGGCTTAGCTACTCTGTGACTAGGAAAGTTTCTCCTCCTTCTCTCCATGAAATGGTTACAATTTTCCCCTCCAGGCTACGTTCTTAAATATGGAATTCAGCAATCTGGCTGCTCCTGCAGCCCCTTGTTCTCAGCCCACACATACCTGACTTTCTTTTCCAGTAGGTGTTGGAAACAATAGTCTTACCCTAAGGTTTTGCTGAAGTATTAAGAGAACACATCTACTTGATCCCTAACTTCAAGGGGGAAAGACTGTTAACCTCAAACTGGCAGAAATAATAGTGAAATAAAATATCAACAGTGTCTGGCTCTTTCCCCCACCCCTGCCATATATATGATAATATAGAAACAAACTTTCCTCTTCATTTTGCTAGTAAATTGGAGTCTGATTAGAAAGAAAGTTGTTAACAATGTTAATATGCCTCACAGTGAAAGTAGCTTCAACTTGAGACTATGATTTAAAATTCTGTAGTAGACAAATTAACCTAATAAATAAGTCAAAAAGTCATTTTACCTTAGCCTCACCTATCCTTTAAAATCCCCTTTACAACTTAGAAGAGTTCAAATCCCCACGCTTGCTTCTTGTTTTCCTCAGTGAAGCAAGAACTTCCCTAACAACCTGAATGTAACACGGAGCTAAGCTGTTTGTCAGTAACTGGGCAGTTTTCTCAGAGCCTTTTCTGACATGTTTTAACACGATCTCTTAAGGGTTTAGAATGAGGATTGCCCTATTCTTTGTGGTGCGATGAAAAGATTGAGATTTCTTTTATCAAAACAAGGCAATTGGGATAGATAATCACTGTTTTCCTTTTGGTCTCTTTTCTAAAAATAAAATATGAATAAAAGATTATGAAACAAACTTAACTTTTGGGTCTTGGAAAACAATTATAAGGCACTTCGGATTTGACTCATCTAATAAAGTAATGTGATAAAAAATTCACTTAATTCAAATGATTTCCAAAATATCCCATCCACATTTGAAGGCACCGTACACACTCTCCATTTTCTGCCTGTGTGACTGGGAAACGGTGAAGCTCCAGGAACAACATTGGCCCCTGTATCCAAAAGCGGTGCTGCCCAAAGAGGACTTACATATTCAGTTAGTATTCTAGTTCCTGCCTTTTCTTCAGACCTCAGATTTCAGCAGAAATGCAATTAGTCTTAATCAGTGCTGTGTCTTATCAACCACGGCTTTTAAGAGAATTAAAAAACTTTTTATTTACCTTTCATTGCGGTAGCTGGCTGTCCATTCACTTGATATGCGCGTCTTCAAGTTGAAACAGGATTCTCAACTCTAATTAAGAATAAACCTTGAAGCTAGGGTTGGCAGGGATGTGGATTTTCTGGTAAACCATGGAAAATAAGCCTTTTTCTCCCCTGCCAGAGAAGGTAGGTTTTTCCCTGCCCACCTTGGTATTGTCCTTTGGGGCTCCCTTGCAGAGTCTCCTGCTCAGGAACAAGTGGAGCAACTCGCTCTCTTGCTAATGCCAATGACTCACATCTAAGACTAGGTGATATTTGTAGGCTGTGGAAGAGCATTTCCTGAACCTGCAGGAATCAGACGGTGAGTCACCTGAAGGGAACACAGAGGGCTGGGACTCAGAAGGCCAAAGGACTGTTAAGGAGGAGGGGACGAAGTCTCAGGTTGGGTCCTACTAAATTAGTCTCAGTGTTTAGTTCTTCTTTTCTTTTTCTTTTGCGGAGGGGTGGTGGGTGGGTGGGAGGGGAGTCTTCCTATTGCTAATCAGAAAATATATTATGTGTACATTTACAACCTCCTTGCTAATTAAATTTTGGCTGAAAGGAATGAAAATTTTTTTATGAAAGACAAGTCTTTTAAAGATTTTATTCTATATATTATTTAATGACTAAAATTACAATGTGTTTTTATATTAATAATTGATAATTTTGGAAACCTGTGGTCTTATGCAAGAATATGGTGAAATCTATAGATCTGTTTTTACAAATAAACAAATACAAATATTTTAAATAAAAGTTATTTAGGGGACAAGTTCAATGAATCTTTTGAATTTCATTCTTTGGGCATGGGCTGGGAGGGGTAGTGGTGGAATCCATCCTGTCTTCATTAAAGAGAGTTAGAAAGAGACTACACCTGGCAAGCAAGGGGTGAGGTACTAGTCAGAAAGGTGGGGTGGGCTCAGGCCCTGGGTGTTCAAGGGCAGACCGATGGACTGGGAGGAAGGAGACCAGGTCCTGGTAGCATCTAAGGAGGTGCCCAAAGGTGAGCTTTCAGGCACCGGGGCGATCAGGTGGTTCTGCAGGGGTTACAGGGTATGCTGGGTTGGCCTGGACTCTCCCTGAGGCCACCCTGCCTTGTCTGCCTAGAATATCACTGGTTCCGCTCCTCTTCATTACCTTCCATATCTACCTCCTTGACCGCTCCATCATCAGGTAACTCACTGTAGTCCCCCATCTAGTCCGTGTCCTGCGTGTCCTCCTCATCCTCTGTCTGAGCCCCCCCACCATCCTCTTCCTCGTCACCATAGTGCTCTGAGGCTGGCCTACCAGTGGGTAGCAGGCGATTGTCTTTCTCTGCGATGCTCTGGAGCCAGGCCTGATGCGGCTCTTCTCGCTGCCACAGCTCTGCCTCCTCCACTCGGGGTTGATCCAGGTTGAACTACACAGTCTTGTCACGTAGGGGAAGAGTGAGGGACACAAGGTGGGCATGGTTCCTAAACGCCCGCAACCTGGAAGAGCTTGAATTTCATCCTTAAACACAAGACAGCTTGTTTTATTAAAAAAAAAAAATCTTTCCACAGCGATACATTTATATAATCAGATCCCTTTATCTTATTTATAGTTAGTTTTAGAACATTCAATAAAAGTCTCATAATGATTCCAAGATTTTCTTGAATGCAACATTCAAACAGATAAAAAATAAAACTATATCATGAAATGGAATCAAAACCTGTTAGTATCATAGATGACAATGAATGAAAATAATCACGATGGAAACATTTTTGAAGGTAGTAAATCAACAATAGTTTTACTTAGTGTTTATGCCTTATGGAAATAATGTTCCAGTGTATGTACTGTGTAGTTGATTTTCTTTCCTTGTTTGTACAGATAAACAAATGTGTTTAATTTAAATACCAATAGTTGAATATCAAAATTATGTTTCTTTTCTTGCCTTTTCCTAAACAAACAAAACAGTCAGCTACAGTATTAGCAGATTTTCACTTCATTCTTTTTAGTAGCTAGCCCTAGGGAAAATCTCTGAACAGAAATTAGCCAGCTTGATAATGGCTCAATCTTCTAAGAACTTGCCAGATTTACAAACAGCCCCTTATTTCAGTTTGACTCTGCTTTGTGCCATTTACTTCTTCCCCGTGGATTTTGCCTTTAGCATCTGAAGCCAGTTCCTTGCATCTCTCAAGGGGGAAGGTTGTGACATGCAGACCTCAGTTTGAAAGACTTGTCCTTCTTGGGTTGAATTTTTGCCACTTGTCACTGATCCATAAATGAATCATGTACTGCTCTTCATGTGAAACCTAACTGACAGGTCTTAAAAGCATCAATTCAGAGGGAGAGAATATTAGCCTCTTTAAAAATATGTTGTGCAAACACCTTCTCCGGAAGTTCTGAAGATTACCGTCCCCCGTTTTCAGTGGCGTGCATAAAATCGTACTAGGGAGCTTATTTGGACAGACACCTCTCAGGCTTCTGCTAAAGGAATAAAGACGGTCTGTTAACTGTCTTAAGTTTTAATGCACTGTGGACTTGGGTTGGCTTGTCCTATTAGGGGCAACTAACTGTATATACTGATTTTTTTTTCTTTTATGTTAAAGAAAATCCCTTATTATCAAGCTGCTGAAAATGTTTTTGATATACCTTCCCATGTTGAATTACAACAGAAATGTTTTGATAATTTAGGATTATGTTACCTGGTTTTGAGTGCCTTTTAAAATAGTCGCTGAGCAAAGGCCAATATGTGAAAAGATCGTGGTAGGCATTTCTAAGTGTGAAGAAGGACCTTGAGTTTGAAGAAGCACCTTGACTCTCTTTGTGTGTTGTTTTTTTACAAAGATCTCCTCATGGAGGAAGAAAGGGGCTGGCGTCTGATCATCCGTTCAGCTAGTGGCCCTTTTTTTCTCTCCCTGAGGGTGGGCTGGGGCTGGAGAGGGCTTTTTCCTCCTTAATGTAACAGTAGGATTGTCCTATTTAAAAGTTTCTGTGGCCGGTGATGCAAATTAAGTCTAGTAATGAAAAAGTTAACATGAAGCATATGCACTCACCTTAAAGCATATTATGCCAGTTTCAAGTTGGGACTTGTTAAAGCTGGTCTTACTTAACATTCAAAAAGGGAAGTGTAGTACACGTTTAGTCACGAAAAAAGTGTAACGCTTTGATGAAAAGAACAACTAAAAACCAGCCCATGACTTTATTATTGTTCAAATCACTGAAAGGTTAACCTGCAAAATTTTTTTCTACCGATCTTTCTGTAGGAAGTCTCATATTTCATAAAAGCCACGGTAGACTTTATAACAATAATTATCTTGTCATTTTGTTGGAAGATTCTATTAAATACAGGGAAGCTCTTTTAATAGCATTGTTTAGCTATTACAAACCCAAAATTTATTTTGAATACAGGATGACATCCTGGGATATGTGTTTGTGCTTCTCTACCACTATAATGTTTAAAACAATGTTTTATTTTTTATTACAGGTGATTTTTTCTTCTTTCTTCTGGTGTTATTGTTAAAGATGTTAAACCTTCACACAAGTTGAAAAATAGTTCAGGTAGATTTTTATCCAGATTTACAAATTGCTGTTTTTCACATAGCCAACACACACACACACACGGCTTGGGAAGGCCTGTTTGAGGTTGTAGTCATTGTGATAAGTGCCTCACTCCTAACTGCTTCAGCATGTATTTTTTAATAACAAGGATATTATTCTGTCTAAACACAACACTGTTATCAGTCAAAAGATTAATGCTGAAACAATAGTATTTTTCAATATTCCATTGTATTAAAATTTTATAATTTCCCAGTAATATCTTTTATAATTTTGTTGTTGTTGTGGAATCCAACCTGTGGTCACATATTATATTTGGTTTTACTGTCTTTTTAGAATTATTTATTCTTTAGAGCATTCTCTCTGCTTTTTTTTTTTTTAACTTTTTATTTACCCTTCTTGGCTTTTGAGAATTGCCTCACTGTGTATCTGCTAGGTCCATCCTGTGGGACCTGCAATAAGGGGACATTTTTAAATGTTTCCACGGCAGTTTGGGTATATTAGCTTGAAGGCAACATTGGGCTTTGGAATTTTGAAGCCAAATAGGACTATCTATAATCTTATTTTGGACATAGACCTGGTTCATAGATCACTAATCACAAAATTAGTGGGCTCAAACTCTCCCCTCCCCCTCTTTTTTTTTTTGGTATATTGGATGTCTCATTCAACTACTTTTGGCTTCAGTGTTTTGCAAAATAAGGATTCTGGTTTAATCACAGAATTTTAGATGAGAATCCATAATGTTTCTGACTTTTCATAATGTATTTTCTTTTTTTTAATCCTCCCCTGAGCATATGCTTAGAGAGGGGAAGGGAGGAAGAGAGGGAGAGAAACATCAACGTGAGAGGGGAACGATCACTTGTCCCTGTATGCTCCCTGACTGGGGGCTGAACCTGCAGCCTAGGCATGTGCTCTCACTGGGAGTCAAGCCTGTGGCCTTTTGATTTATGGGACAATGCTCTGTCCCATACTGACCGGGGCTCAAAATATATTCTTAAAGAGACAGAAGCACTCAAGGAGAGAATGTGTTTCTAAGATCTTACAAGGAATAAAAATTAGGTATTATTATTGGCAAGTTTTTCCAAATCCTGGAATCAGTCTTGCTCCTGCTTTCCATAATTTTTGTCAGAGACATTGACAAATGTATTACCACGGTTTTGCTTGGTCTTCTAGTCATTTCTCACTTGCGTATGACTTCTTCCTCTTTCCTCTGTTCTTTTTTTAATTTCTTTTCATCAACGTGGACCCGGACACAATGTCCCCTCCTCCTGTGTTGGTACGCATAGTATTTGTATTGTAATCTTGTTTTTCTTTGCCACTGTATTCTCAGATGCATTCATTTTTTCTTAAAGGAAAAATGCACATATAAAGGCCTCGTAGGCCTCTGTAGTACACCAATTTATTATTATAAAACAAAGACAAGCACGTATCTAATTGAAACATAGCTCATGATACTCTGTCCCAGATGCCACACAACAGAACATACAACAAGCATTGTAGAAAATCTTCACCAGATCTTACTGTTCCATCTCTCTGCTCAAGAAAGTCACTCTAATTGTGGCTCACATGCAGTAGCTGAGAATTTGTGCTGAGTATAATTATTACAAACCCTTTAATGTTCCCTGGCTGAGATTGGTATCTTTAGGTTGCTGTGCTTGAATTACTGTGTTTAATCTGTCATTTGAAATGATTTGTATCTATTAGGTCTTCTTTATATAAAGCACTTACCTTTTTCTGGTATGAGAACTTCGTGTGTAATGGTTGATTAAAGGGGAAGATGGTTTGAGATTGAGTCTGGAGATATGCGTGCATCTGTGCCCTGTTCTGATATTGATCCCCTCTCCTGTGCTGAGCTACTTGATCCATTTCCATACTTTGGAAATCTTGCTAGTGAGAGGCAGTGTTAGGCCGTGACTGGCGTCAAATAGACGCCAAAGGTGGATCTCAGCCTCTCCACTTAGTGGGGTTTTATTTATTTTTATTTTTTATATCTTTTTTTTTTTTTTTACTTTGAGCAAGTCTTTAATATATCCGAACCTCAATTTCTTCTTCTGAAAAATAAGCATGGAATGGCTACCTTATAAGATTGTAAAACTTAAATGAGATAATATACAGGGTAGTTAGTACTTAGTGAACGGTAGCTTTTGTTTTGTTTGTTTGTTTGGACAGAAGACAGAGGGAGAGTAATATGTGAATGAATTGGGGTGTCTGTCTAAATTTAAAGTTGGAATGATTAAAAATTGAAAACACTTTTCAACTAAACAATATTTTGGTAGCCCTTAGTCATTTCTTGGACTTCCTTTAATGGTGGCCCAATGATTGCTTGAAATACTTTTATTTCCTTTCTTTATAGCTTTCTTTTCTGAAAATGAGGAAACTAAACCTAGCTTATTCTAGACTATCTGAAATTGTGGGAAAATATAAAAATCTAAGGCCAGGATATGGGAAGGGAGAGAGAAGTGGTCTTAGCTGGGTCACTGCATTCTGGTTGATGCTTCATTCACTTGTAGTTCAGGCATTTTTAGTTGCAGAGTTAAATAGAATGAAAAGGATAGTAGCATGAGTAATATATATATACGATATAAATTTAATACAAAAAGCTAATATTTTTAAAAAGCTATGAAAACATTCAAATATGCATTAGATGAAATTTCTTAAGATGACTACAACTACCTGGGGTCACGTACACAATCTAATATTTAAGCCAAATTTAAAAAATAAAGGTAGGTGTTCTGTTACTATGCCCCAGGAATGTTACATTTGTGAATCTGAGTTTATTACAGAAGTGGCAGAAGTTCACATACTGAATGAGGTATGGAATTTTTTTCAAAAAACTGGTTTACCTGATTACTGTAAGTCTTGAATTCACCTTTCCTTTACCTATTGTGTTGTTGCTTTTATCTTTTTTTTTTTTTTTTGGTTTGTTACTTCTCCTTATGTTTTCAGCTTACATCCCTACTACATGTTGTCTCATCACTCCCCACCCACCTCTTTTTCTATAAATACTTTATGCTAGAAAGGATGGGGGACTGAGAATCAGAAGTCCAGGTAATGTGGAGTGTGAAATGTTGGCACACCATTTTCTCACCAAGCTAGTTTCTCTTGGTCATGTGACTACTCCCACCCTTTGGTTTGCACCTCTGCTCTGTTTGCTATTTTGCGTGTCGTGTATTGACTCTGCACTGCATAGGAAACATGGGAAGGAGCTACTCTACCTGTTCTTAGACACTCTTAGGAAAAGCCAGAGTAATACAACTGTTTTTCTTCCTTGGAACTCTTGTAAACTGACTGGTCTTTTATGGCAAGATAAGAGTTTCTTGTAGTCTCTCACTTTGCATGACAAACTGGGCTCTACACCACCTCTTCCTTAAAGTTACCACTGACATTGGAGTTGTAGAATAAACACATTTGACCTTCCCAGAGTTACTTCCCCTTAAATCTCTCTTGCTCCTTGGTTTCTGATACATCAAACCTCCTGTTCGTGTTTTAATTCACCAGTCCCAATCCCAGGCATCTCCTCCAGTTCCTCTTCTGCCTCCTCGGTCCATGAGATTTGTGCAACATGGCTTCCGAGGCACTCAGCTCATTTCTTATTCCCTCCCTGTCTTAGAATTTTCCCGTGGCCTCTAATCCAGCCCTGTCTTCAGAGCACTGGATCTCTGTTTTACCCCCTCTGCCTGACTTACACCCTTGACCTCACCCCCGCACTGATACTTCACATACAGCATGTCCAGAGTCTGCGTTTTGGTCTTCTGCCTTCGTGATGCAACGTATCGCCCAGGTTAATGATCTTCAGAGCAATGAATCTTAATTGGAGGGGCTCGGGGTGGGTATTATGGACCTCACTGAGAATATATGTTAATCAAATACATTTTACATACAGTCCCCTATTTTCCAGTGGTCTTTGACTCAAAAACCTCTCTCTGAAAATGTCACTAAGGTCCACGTCAGGGTTTTGCCCTTTGGCTTTTGCCTGAATAGATGGAAGACTTTTTTTAATTGCTCTCCTGACCTCAGTGGCTGTTCTTTAATCCAGAATCACCCTGTTGCTGACAAATTCATCCTGTTGCTGACAGATTCAGAGATGGTGTGGCAGAACCATTGAGGTGTTCACCTAGAGGCCTCGGTTTCCGTCCCAGCTCTGCCTCTGCTTTGCTGGTGGGGTCATGTGCACCATGGGCAAGTTATCTTTCACTTTGTCCTCAGATTTCTCTTCTTCTCCCCCACCCGCCTCAGCCAGGAGCCCTACAGTATCTATCTCGTAGTGTTGCAGTGAAAAATAGAAAGGTAGTAATCCTTGTGAAGTGCAGAGCATGGCACCTGCCCCATAGCAGTCACGCAGTAACTAAGCGTGCGCTGCCAGAGTAAGGTGCTGGGAGGTTCTGGTAGCTTTTAGGTCAGGGCTAATTAGCTGGCAGCATCTGGGATAGTCATGGCTCACACATAAATATTGCATTGTTTCTGTGGGGTCAGGGAATATGGGGGTGGCTACGGAAGTTTTGAAAATCACAGGAAATATGAGAGACTGGAATTATGAATCGTCTTGGAACATAACAAGTTCTGAGGTTGTAAATATATAGAGTTTAAGAGCATGGGCTCTGAAGCAAGAATCTGAATTAGAGCTCTAGCCCTGCTGTTTATAGGCTGTATGATCCCTTGCAGGTTGCTTAACCTGTCTCTTTCTCAATTTCTTTATCTCTAAAATGGAGATAACAATAACACTTCATAGGGTTCCTGATATTATTAAATGGGACAATGTAGTTAAAGCTCTTGGTACACAGTAAGTAGTAGGTGATGTGTGCTGCTTTCGTTGTCGCTGATGCTAGTTTTACTGCTGTTATTGCTGCTAGGCAGACACCCTGAGCTGCACATCCCTCCTGTGCCAACCGTTAGTACTAAGTAGTAGATGCCTCTGTAGGGGAATATGAACTTTGAAGGCAGCCACAGCCCTTGCCATGGCCTGTCATCTTATGTCTGCCACGCTCTCTTAATGAAAACAGTTTTGTTTGTTTCCTGTTGACAGACCCCACTTTTGGATATCCCTGTCCAAGGTGGTTGTGCTGTGAACCAGTCTTTATAGAATTATGAACCTCAAGGAACCTTTTATCACATTGGTTCTTAATGTGTAGTCCAGATCGACAGCATCAGCGTCCTCTCGGAACTTGTCTTCAGCCCTTTCCCTAGACCTACTGAACCAGAAACTCTGGGGACAGACCTAGCCGTGTCTTTTAAGAATCCCTTCAGCTGATTCTGGTACCAACTAAAGTTTGAGAACTTCTGGTTGGAACACCAGAAGTGTTCCATATTCATTTTGCCTATATTTGGTTTCCATGTAGTTAAAATGTTGAGTTTTGTTTCTAGGCACTTTAAATGAATTGGGAATTCCACACTTCCCTTACTGTGCATTCCCTTAGGTATTAGACACTGCTGGGCGTGGGTTCTTCCTCGACAGGGGCGGGGGGTGTCAGGGTCAGGGGGGTCTATTAAGAGTCAGGTGAACTTTGATCTTTTAACTTGTTGAAGGAACACAGTTTATCTTGGGGTAATGGTCAGACATGTTTAGATAGACATTAGAAAGTAATGGAAGGAACTGCTTTTAAATGGACATGAAATACATGAAGTAATGGTTTTAATAAGATTGAATAATTCTTTTATAGGTTTTAATTCATGATGACTTTATGTCAGCCACCTAACTTCTGTGATTTGGAAGTTCACACTGCTTGTCTGCCTCATCCTCCCATATTTACAATAATTTCTCTTGGTTTCTCAAGAATTCTTCTGTATGGGGCAATACCCTTTCTTCTATCGCCTGCCCCGGGGATATTCAGAAGACCTTGTCCAGTAAAAATAGTTACATTTAGCTTTTGACAAAAGCCCTTACTTGTGCTCTAAATTCACACTCTATATCAAAGCTACTTTTTAATTCTCTTCTGTGTGTTGTTAATGTCTATGTTATAGTATCCCATTCTATAAGTATTCTAGAATTTAGTATTTTTGTTTGCTAGTTTGGGAACTTCTTCCCAAATAGTTGCTTTGCATTTTGTGAGTATGATTTTAAGATGGCTTTAATATGCCTCTTCTCTAAGTTCTTATTAGATTATTTCATTCTACACACCAGGCACTCTGCTTTTGATTATGAGGTTATTGAAATAGAAATCAATATTTGTACTTATGGAGGACAGGTTTGCTATTGAAATCTTATCTTGGAAGGTCTTTGTAAGAATTGTGTACATTATTTAGATGCAAGTATTTATAATATGTTATTAGACTCTACTCATGGTTATATAATATACTCAGCAAAAAAAAATGTGGATTTAGTGACATTGCTAACAGTTACTTTCTGAAAGGAGAGTTGTGGAGATTGTAATATGCTGCAGTTACAGTTTTTACTTAACCAAAGCCAGCAGTACATAGCTGAAGCATTTTGTCAGTAGCTTTAGAACTGAAACGTTGATAGACATTAGGCCCCCAGGTACCCATGTACTGTTTAGTAATCCTGCTTCCGTCAGGAACATCCACCAGAGAACCTGAGAACACCCCCGCTTTTCAGGCCTCCGCAGACATGCCATAGGAAGGCAACTGAAAAGAGCTTGAGCTTTCAAGAAATTTTTATTATCTTTGGATAATAAAAGCATCAGTGAGAGTTGACTTCTCTTTTGCTTTTCTAGTATGTAAAAATAAAACCAGTTTGGTTTATTTATTAAATATTTATTGATTGCACAAGGAGACACAATCTCTGCCCTCAGAAGTATTATAGGTTATTAAAAGAGTCGGTACATGTGCAAACGAGTAATTACAAAGCGGTATGATAAGTACAATAATTGAGGCATGACAGATGAGGGAGTGATTGGGTTGGAGATGGTGGTGGGAGGTTGTCCAGATGAGATTTCACAGGCTAGGTGATGGCAATGTAAGGCATCATGGATGGATGAAGTTTTCTTGGTGAGTCGGAGGTAAATTTACATGTGCAGTGGCACAGGAGCAAAAACGAGCATGACCTGTTCCTGCAGCTACAAGTTTATAGAGGAGTGTGAAGTTCCAGGTACGGAAGAGCAGTTAGGAGTTAAGGCCAGAAAGGTAGACCCGTTCCAGGGCCTCCCGGGCCTTGAAGGCACAGAGAGAACTGAGATTCACCTTCTTATGATAATGTTGGAGCTAGAGGCACATTTACAGAGCGTTACTTTTCCTTTGGGCATTTTCTCTAAAAGTTATAAGTCAGCATCCACAATACCAGATAACCATTTTTATAGGTTTTTTGAACCACAAAGGTATTCAGGGAGAAATAGGGAGGCCAGTAAGTACAAGTAGGGCTCCATCCTTGGAAAAATATCCCAGCAGAGATGTTGCTGGTTGTGGGTCAGCAGTTCCTTCTATACATGTAGCAACAGTAGCAGAGGTTTGACATATTCTACTTAAAATATTTATAACCCAAGATTTGTGGGGAGCACTGTGGGATTTACCAAGAAAAAAAAGACACATTTTCTGTCTTCGAAACACGTTTTTCCTTAGATTCCTTCCAGTCACCTTTGCAGTCAGGAATGCAGCAAACTAGTTTAAAGGGAAATCTGCAATGAGGGTCCTAACGTATACCCAAACAATGGGAGAAGTAATTGTGTTAACCAGAGGTGGAAGGTAGGAAAATGGAGGGTGTGGCTTTGCTGAGTGGGTGGCATATTCAGCCACCATTAGAGTATTTGCTGGGCAGAGCGAGAATTCTAAAGAAGAATAATACAGTATTCTTGCTCTTGAATTGCACACACTTGACAAGTAAGCAAATTATTATAGTACAGTATTTTATGTGGCTTAATAATGGTGCTCCTGCTTCCTGTGGCGCACCGGAATCACATGGAAGAGGCCTTTTGTACTTGTAAGGAGATTCTCCTTCACCTGGGTTTTCAGAGGCCTTTTGAACCACCCTCAGCTTCCCAGTCACTCCCTTAAGTAGTCTCCCTTTCAGCCCCTAGCTTTCAGCTGTCACCCAAGGACTTTCCAGGTTTTTTTTTTTTTTTTAAATCAGCAAGCATCAACATTTTTGGAACACAAAATGGGTAAGATTGCCTGAATTATGTGTGTAAAAGAATGTGAGAAGGTATTTTGGAGGGGTTGCTTTAAGGACTATACATTCGTCTGCAATAAATCTTCTATAAAATATAAGTGGATGTTCTTGAAAAGATGATCTGTAGTGGCCGTTTACTTTCTGTTATGTTCTCTTAATGATGATTCATTCTGTTTATGAATAGATCTATGTGAAATTAAAAATTTATATAATCCTTTCTGTCCATCAGGATAATGAAATAGAAGAAAACATTTGTTCTTTTACTGCTTAAATGTAATTTCCACATAAATCGCTTTTTTGAAATCTAGTCCAAAAATAGAAGTGAACCATGATAAAGTGATCAGCTTAGGGTTATATTGTCTGTCTGACTAGAATGATTGTCTTGGGTTGATGCCGTGGTCTTTCTTCCCCTCATACATAATAGCCTTGTGAATTTTTTACATAAAAATATATATATTAAGGGATCCATGCAAATGTTAGTTGCTGCCAAGAAGAGAGTTGTTTCTTTAGCTATAAACAGTTGACTTTGCAGTCTGCAGTCAGTCATACTGTTGGTTTGACTGTGAGTATACGGAACTCTGGCAAAATGAAATGGAGCAAAACACAGAAAGAAGACAGCCACAACAATAAATACTTTACCTTCCAGCTTTTTGTTGTTTTTGCTGTCTTTACTTTTCGACTTTCTATAAGACTCATATACTTTCTTTGCAATCACTGCATAAAACAGAAGCATTAGGGCAAAAACAGTCCAGAAAATGACCTGTGATATGTAATTCACCCCTTGATGCCATTTCAGCCCCAGAGGGCCCTTTAAGGAGGCACACTTTTTCACAGATGATGGTGTTGCGTCCTTGTTACTTAAGATCATGTTTGGCAGAGAGATGAGGAACAAAAGGAACCAGACAAGAGTTGAGACCATTTTTGCAAAAGCAGGTTTCTGTACAAAAAATTTTCCAAAAGGTCTGATGATCTTGAGGAATCTGTCGAAGGCTATGAGGCCCAGCAGAATGATGCCCACATACATGGTCTCATAAAAGATGACGGAGGAGAAACGACACACAAAGGCTCTGAGTTGCCAGGGTCCAAGGTGTGAGTCGGAGAGGATTTTAAATGGAAGCATGAGGGTCATTATCAAGTCAGCCACCAAGGTGTTTTTGAGGTAGACGATGAAGGTGGAGGAGCTGGGGATGTGAATGAACACCCACAGGGCCAGAGTGTTCAGCAGGATGCCGGCGAGGAAAACGGCAGCGTAGGCGGCGGGGAACACCAGCTGGGTTATCCGTGTGTCTCTGGGGCAGCGCTCAGACCCGTTGACGCCCTTCATCTCTGTGGCGTTCATGATTTCCAGCCTCACTGTTACAGATAAATACGTTCATGAAGTAAAATGAAGCCTCTCGTGATTTCAAAATGCTACTTTCAAAAAAACAAACCAGACTTTAGGTTCGTAGCATATTAACACCTTGTGTATTAACATCATTACATTCAATAGATCGGTTTGAGAAGGCACATGTTGTATCTGGCTAGGATTTTTAAAGTATGTAATACGTTTTTGGTACTTGTAACAGTACCATTACTTTCACACCATTATGAAATCCAAATAACTGGTTCTATTCCATTCACAATTGCTACTTTTACCTTGGCTTTAAAACAAAACCCCGTCTAAGAGGTAATAATTCATGTCAGATTGCTATGCATTATATAATTCCATATGCTCATAATCTGTGGTTTTTAGAATGTTAACCTTATTAAAGCATTTCTCCCCTTGAATATAGTCTACCTTTTATAAGCAAACACACTTACAATAAAAATGGAAACTCACCTTATTTGGGAGGGTAGTCAGCTCAGTGTCTTCTGATTGAGGCAGTCATTAGATCAGCTCACGAAGAACATGTGAAGCAAATGTCCTTCTGCTTTCTTATACCCAGTTTCCTTCCTCATTTCACGTGTGTAACATGAGCCATCAGAATTTTTTTTTTAAGATTTTATTTATTTATTTATTATTTAGAAAGGTGGGAGTGGAGAGACAGTGATCGGTTGCCTTTGACACACACCCCTGCTGGGGGACCAAACCTGCAGCCCGGGCATGCACCCTGACTGGGAATTGAGCCGGAGGTCCTTCCCTTTGTGGAACGACTCCCAGCCCGCTGAGCCACACCAGTCAGGGCGGCCATCTGGGTTTTTTCACATTCAGACCTTTGCAGGATTTTCTAATAAGAAACCCCTGTTATTTCAAATTTATGTACTGTTACTATGTGCTATGACTTGAATAAATTAGTTGCAGTTATCTTTATATTTTCTTATACTGTAAGTTTCCTGCAGCTTAGTCTCCTTTACCTACTTGTTCAGTGAAATTTTTGCATGCTCTTGTACACAGTAGTAAGAGGCAGAAAGAAAAAGAAAATAGCCCCAAATTACAACCAAGTATGAGAGCTGACTCTAAAATCAGAAGAGTCATTAGCTGCATCCTTGTAGGGCGTTCTCTCCAAAAATTTATGTTCAGTATGGTGGCCTGTTTATTTCTACAAATATTTCTCTGAGTCTTTTGGTCTTTCGATCAATGAGAGAGAAAATTGCGTATTTGCTAAGATTTAAGGGCTGATAGACCCAGATTTTTGGAGTTAGAATGCCACATCCACCAATTATTGGATACTAGATCATAGGCAAATAATTTAGTGGCCCTTTGCCACAGTATCCTCATCTGTGTAATCACTTTAATAATAGTGTATACCTTATTTGCTGAGCGGATAAAATGAGTGCCCAGAATAGTGCTGGGGAATATATGAAGTACAGGGAGATAATAGTCACTCACTGTAGTGGTGTGTAAATTAGAGATTCAAATAGAAATATACTTCTTACTTATTAGAAATCATTTTTATAAATCTTTTTCTCTACTTGATGTTATATGCAAAGTGCTGAAGACTTCAGGAATTTCATCAATTGATCTTGGTTCAAGGTCTATAAAGTTTTTTCTTTAAATTCTCTTCAACTCCAGCTGATATAGCTAGGTGGATTGACCATTGGCCTGCGAATCAAAGGGTCGTCAGTTCCATTCCTCAGTCAGGGCTCATGCCTGGGTTGCTGGCCAGGTCCCCAGTAGGGGGTGTGTGAGAGGCAACCACATATTGATGTTTTTCTTTCCCTCTCTTTCTGCCTCCCTTCCCCTCTGTCTACAAATAAATAAAATCTTTTTTAAAAAATTCTCTTCAAGTTTGAAAGAATGTAATTGCTGATTTTGTAAAGACAAAATCTATGATGGAAATGTTTTCTTGCCAGATAGCTAAAGGGAAAGAGGAAATTTAAGAGATCTTACAAGAGAATGTGGAGTTCTCCATGGCGAGTTTCACTTCAAACTTTTTGCTATAAGTTTTACCACAGAGTTGGAGTAGACTGTGGGGTTGGGTTGATTTAGAATATTTTGATGACTTGGCTTAGGATTCTGAGAGTAAAATTCGATAACCCACTGGACACATTAAAACAAGGCAGTGGGATGCCTGATAATTTTGGTTGGAACTACCCAGTGGTGACACAGCCTGAAAAATATGTGTCTGACTCAAACTGATTCGTGGAAATATAGATTCTGGATTTCATTAATGTAATGGAATATAATTTAAACACATGTCTTTTCGTTTGCTTCCGTAGAGAATAAAAACAAACAAACATTTTTATTTTTTAAGTAGAGGGATTTGACCTACATAATTAAGTGTAAATTTCCTAATAGTGCCAATTCCATTATTTAGATGAAGGTTTGGAACAGTTTCAGTTTAAACAAGGGAATTGCTGTACAAGATAATTGCATAATATGAAAACTGGAAATCACATTGTGGTCACATTTCAAAATGCCAAAGTGTGGGAAACTTTCAAAAGAGGAACTCAAACGGTATGCATTTCTAAAGTTACAGAAATGTATTCTTTTAAATGTGGTAGTTTCAGAATGTTTAGCCATAGTAAATATTCAACAGATCGTTCATTCATTCATGTTCACATGCTTAATATATGTTAGCTCTTTGTTCTCATCAGTGACCGTGGCCCCTGAGTGAGATCCTTTGCCCTCGATGGTGTCTCTGAGAGGCTGCCCCCCAGAGCAGACAGCAGCACTACCTTAGGAGCTGGAGAGCCTAGGTTCAATTCCTTATTCTAACTCTTACTTTTCTTGTGACCCTGGGCAAGTTTTTTATGCTCTCTATGAAACCATTGTCTCCTCTTTACATGAAAATAAATAATAATACCTGCTTTACTGTGTTGTCAAGGGGATAAAATGGGGTAGCGTTCACCAAGCATGGAGAATGATGTCTGTGGCATGGTAGGTGTTAGTGTGTTTTTTGTTAAATGAAATTAAAGGAAAAAATGGAATATTGTGTAGAGCTGTGGAGATAGCTCACAAAAGACAAGAGGGAAGAACCAAAGAAGGTGTAAGTAAAGGACCCAGAAATTAGGTTCCTACCAAGTGGCAATAAACTAAATATTTAAAGTCCTATTGGGCGCAAAGGGAACATAGTCAAAACTTATAAAATTACACTAGCCGTGCTGTTAATATGATCCTATTTAATTCTTAAAACAGTACTCAGAGATGAGTCCCATTTTACAGAGGAGAAAATAGAAGTGCAGAAGTTAAGCAGTCTGCCCCAAATCATGTAACCCAGGCCCAGTGCAAACCCGCACCATCCGGGCTCTAGAGCCCGTACTCATAGCCTGCCTTACTCTCCTGGCTGTAGAAGCCACGGACAAGGTGAACTCAGAATTGTTTACCAAATTCTAGAGTTTTTGAGCTGGGTATAACTGATTGGTGAGGGGAGAGAATCAATCAACTATAAAGTCAATGGACTTGTGAAAGTGAGATGCAAGGTTGAAAACAAGTTGGTTCAAAGCAGTATAATCAGGAGAGACTCAAAGAAGATACAATAAAAATTGGAAACCAGAAGCCTGTGAAAAGTGAATAAACTACTTCTGCCATTTGTAGTCTCCTTTGGAATTTTCCTTTGGATCAGAGTTAACATTTCCAAAGGTTTCTGTTGATGTGGTAACCAGTACCATGTAAATATTTAATATCTAAAAAGATAAAGAAGTATTTGTTTTCACTTGGAATGAAAGTCAAAATGGGAACTCCTAAACTCATAGAAGAGCTTTTTACTTCCCATCAAAGTATACCATGGTACTTTCTCAGATTATATGAAATTGTTTTAAAAATTCCATACTGAGTCAACAGAAAGCAGTAATAATAAGCTAAAATAAATTATGCAATTCAACATTAAATGTAGGAATCTGTTTCTGTTATTAAATTCAATATTAAGAAGTCTATACATATAACCGGCAAGAAGCAATTGATTCACAATATCTGAAACATTTATATGACTATCCAGTTTCATATTTTTATTTTAAAAGTTTAAAGAATTCAAATACAGACATGTATATAGTCGGAATTGAAAGTAGATCCCCCTTACATATACATGCCAATGGTGTGGAAATGTACATGTATGTATATTTATTTATTGACATATTGGATCTTTGTTTCATTCCATGTTAGTACATGACAACTTCCCTAATTTTAAAAAAAGTTATACTATATAGTTATCATAGTTTAGTTGTCACTGATGGGCATTTTTCCCATTTTTTTTTCTCATTAAAAAACAGTACTCGAGAGCACATATATGTCCATATATCTTTGTGCATTTGTTCTAACATATTCCTGGAAGTGGAATGCTGGGTCAAAGATACGCATCAAAATGTAGGATGGTTGTTTTCTAATAGCTTTCCAGAAACACTGTACCAATTTATGGTCTCACTGAGTGGAATCCTACAACACCATGACTAAAAATCTTTTAAATCAATTCTAAACATATAGGTGCAAAAAAGCCATGCCATTTAAGTATAAAATTATTTGCTTATTAGTGATATATATCTTTTTATATCTTTATTGTCCACTTGTATTTCTCCTACAAATTGATATTTTTTTCAAGCCCTTTTTCCGTTTTTTAAGAAGTCAGGCTGTTTCTCGTACTGACTTGTGAGTGTATTTCCTCATGTTTAGTTCCCACACTGGACATTGCCAGCCAGCAGCCATCACCGAGATCAGCCACTCGAATCTGCATGGTTCACCATACACAGCTACTAAAACAACTCGATGCATGAAGACAGGGTTCTTTTTCCGTGTAGGGATTTTCTCCCATTTTTAAAGTCCTAGTTAGGGGTTGTCAATCTTCTTTTCTAAAGAACTGGTCAGTAAATATTTAGGTTTTGCTACCATGTAGTCTCCAGCACAGTTACCTAACCCGGCTGTTGTAGCAGGGAACTAGCCATCGGTAAAACCCGAATAGGTGTGGCTGTATTCTAATAAAGCCTTATTATGGACCTTAAGCTGGAATTTCATATAACCTTAATGCAACCCAAGCTTTTACTCTTCTTCTGATTTTTATCCTCACAAACATTTGAAAATGTTAAAACCATTCTTAGGTCACGGGCTGCACGAAAACATGATAGAACACATGTCCTGTGTATAACGAACACTTCATAAATACTGATCTCTCAATCTGTCTTGAGTGGGTTCAGTTTGATGTTTGATATAGGAGTGGATACTATCTTAATGTCTTTAAATAAGGAATTCCCAACAAAGTGTGATTTAGAATTTAATGAAATTTTTTATACTACATATAAAAACATAGATAGTTCCAAATACCTCACAGTTTTTTTTTGTGTTTTTTTTGCAAAGTTCCCACCATACCTTTAGCATTTTTGGTTTTCTCTTCTTTCTCTTGTGGAAGTTGTCATCTCATTGAGTTAGTTTAAACCAAAATGAAAGATTATTCAAGTATGCCCACTCTGTAGTGCCTTAACACCTCATGTGGTCCTGGCACTGTGATGCAGTCAGCTTCATTCTACTCTCTACCCCAACTTGGGTGGGTTGAGGGGTGGATCTGCCCTTTATTTTTCCCATACACAAGTTAAGACGGTCATATATTTGAGCTTTCATTTATCTTTTCAGCTCAAATGTCCTCGTATTCTTATGAGACATGTGCAAGTATGCATGTGACATTAAAGTGAATTTCATTAGCTTGCAGCTAGGCAGAAACAGCTACTGCTGCTGTCCCACAGCTACGTAGAATACATATCAGTTTGGACGCATGTCCCTGTGCATCTCTGCTGACTTCCAGTTTTCTCTCTCAGCGATACCAGAGAAGGAAGTGTGACAACTTGAGAATAGAAACCATTTAGAGAGTTAAATGAGTTCAATTTTGTACTGAAATTTAGCTCAGCAGAACTTGTGGAGAGTTTGGATAAAATCCATTATTATTAAAGTTCAGTGAATTTCCTTACACTACAATTCACCCTTTTAATTTCTTCTATTACATTTAGATATTGGGATCTATGCTTTCTGTTTGAGAATCACCTCTGAGGATCTTAAATAATTAAGATAAATGATGTCATATTCCAAGTGTGTTGTATATTTTATTTACATTAAAAATAATGAATATGGTTTGAGTGGAATCAGGCTACATTTTAAGTCTGACCTTTCTTTTCATTTATGTATGAACTAATTGATGTGAGATGTCACCTTCAGAAGAGACTTTTCCCAATGTTGTGTCATAAAACAGTGTTGCCAGCTATTCCTTCTTAAATTGGATTGATGTTTGATGAAGGGATAAATATAAATAGGAAGTGAATCATGGTATCTAATATCTTTGCACAAAAAATTTCCAACAAAGTGTGATTTAGAGTTTAATGTAAATTTTTTGTTATACACACAAATAATAAACAGGTAAATCCAAATATTTTAATCACTTTCCTGTTGATTGTTATACTGCTCAAATGCATAATTATATTTAATTTATTTTTCTCACTATGGGAAATATTTATTAACCTGAGTTGCATGTAGTTTCTAGAACCAAGTTAATAAAGGCAAGACAATAGTGGCATTGTATTTACTGGAGTAATCAAAATATTAGTAAAACTGTTTTCTCTAGTGTTAAGGAAGTATTTTCTTTCTATTAGAATTCTCCTTCATTTAATAACTTTGTTTGCTATTCTACACTTTTTGTTGGAAAGGTAGTTTTTAAACCTCTATCTTAATGAACATTTAAAAAAATTCAGTCTAATCCATTATCAATTCAATTAGTATAAATCCCTTAGGTCTTTGCTAATAAGTAAAAATTAGCAGTTACTATTATTTGTGTGATCCACTTAACTTAAATTTTTACAATGATTATCACAATAGGTCAGCATTTCGTTAGGGACTAAGATTGTATATACATCTTAAGTATAATTTGTGGTTAAAGATTTTATCAGATTTATCATTCTTCAGTTGATTATATGTTGTAAGTTGATTATAACATTGTGATCAATAATGTATTTAAAGAATTACTATAGATATTATTATCTTGTTACCTATTTTGCCAAAACTCTACATTTCATGAATTCTGTATAGTTTTGCATGTTGCATGGTGATTGGATACCGTTTGTTTTGCGCTATAGCTACATGTTCATTTATTTTTCTACATTTTAAGATAGCTTTTAATACTGGAAAAGAAAATTAAGATTACTTTTGTAGTCTTCTGTTATTTCAAGAGTCATTGTTACTAACTCAGCTACTTTTTAGTCAGTATTAATATTTTTACGTAGTGTTTTCCTGTTAGGAGTTCCAAACACTACTAGACTGAATTATTACCTCAGCTTGTTTACATTAGAGTCTCTTCACTTGGGTCCCCACCATCCTGTCCTTTTTTCCTATTTTCATGTGGAACAAATGTTGCAGAATTGGGGCACTTCAGCATACTCATCAAGGAATTTTTAAAGGACTTGCAAAGGAAAAAATAGATGAATGGATCTAGGCATGCATTTAAGGAAGTTAACCAGAGAGTGCTCTCTTTCACGTAGAACAGGGTATTCTCAGCTGAGCAATCAAAGACATCCCGGGTTTGGCTGAGGGTGTAGGGAATTCGGGCAAAATGGAAGGGAACAAAACAAATAAAAAATACAGCAATGATAATGAAAACTTTGATGTTCACCTTTTTCTTGGGGACTTTGCCTACACCCCTTGTTCTTACATATGACCTGTATAGTTCTTTTGTAATGAGTGTATAACATACAATGACAATTAAAAAATTAATCCAGAAAATGACTTGACAGATATAATTGACTATTTCATGCCAGACCAAACCAAACTCTGATTTGAAGAAAGAACATTTCTTCACATTCTTGTCTCTTGGCCTCTTGTTGGTTAGAATCATGTTAGGCAAAGAGAGTAAGAACATGAATGCCCAGATGACAACAGAGAGAATCTTAGCCCCCAAGAGATTTTTGGGGCTGGATGTTTTAAATGGCCTGGTAGTTTTCTGGTAGCGATCAACAGTTATCAGTCCTAGGAATGAAATACTGATATACATTGTGAAATAAAATATGACAGAGGTCACTTGGCACACAAAAGTTCTCAGTGGTCCTGTTCCCAGTTTGGCATCGCGGAGGATTTTGAATGGAAAAGTCAGAATCATGAGAAGATCGGAAATGACTGTGTTCTTAAGGAAAATAATGAAGTTAGATTTACTGCGGATTTGAAAGAAAATCCTCATTGCCAGGCTATTTGTGATGAGTCCAACAAAAAACAGGACTGTATAGAGGAGTGGGAAGAGGACCTGGGTGATCTTGGAATCTCGGGTACACACGCTACCATTCCCAGCCGCAAAGGTGAGGTTGTCCATGGCTGTGTTTCTTCTTTGATACCTAGAGCGGAAGGAGAAGGGATGATTATTTTCAGTCCTAGGTCATTGATTTTGCTCTTATTTCCATGTATAATTTTTTGAACATCCTTCTTTAAAAACTCAGGTTTCTGGTCCTCTTTGTGGCAACTAGTAAGAACACAGAAAACTGAATCTCAGAATATTTCATCATGGCAAATATTCTTTCTCTAGAGAAGTAAAATGGCCTGAATTTCATGAAGGCATGGATACTTTGTATTTCTTATTAGTTAAATATTTGCCTCTATAGAACATTTTTGATCTTAGGCAAAAACACACGAATATTTATATATAAAAAATAGAAGAGCAGTATTATGTCTCTGCTTTGTCCTTCTCTAGTGTTTAACTTTTTTGTCTCTGGTCAGTCCCTTTTTCTACACCATCCTTATTACTGGACTTCATTTACTCTAGTAGTACCATGAAAGAGTTCTAAGGAGAAATGACTAGTAATTGCCTGTTAGAATTGAGTAAGTACAATACTGAGTCAGACAGAAAATGTTCTTTTATAATTGAAGGATATTTCTGCCTTTATACCGCTGTCATCCATTCAAAAATCAGCCTCACAGGGACTCATTCTTCAGCTCCAAATATAATGGTAGCTAAAATAAAATATCAAAACCATGCTCATGTCTGGTTCTGTAGGTTTTTATACCCCAACAGGCAGCTATAAAGAAAACTAATACATAATCTGAGTACATTCTGTGGCACCTAAAAGAAATTTAAAGTGAAATTTGTAATATTTTTATTTCATCAAAAACAATGGGATTGACTTTATAAAATATTATTTCTAAATATAAGATACAGTAATGTTAAAATATAAATGTCCAAATTTTTTTAAAAGCTTCCATGTAAAAAATATTTAAATATGACAAATAAAGGTAGAACGAAATCCTCTCCCCTGACCCCTCAAATGTCAATGGAATTATTTTTTCCCATCCTTTAGAGACGGAAAGTTAAACAACTAAGATTCATGTTGTCACAATTCTGGTTTTAGTTTTCAGCACCTCCTCACCTCTCACCTGTTTAACCTAAAACAAACCAAAAACAGTATTTAATTGATTCAATATCACTGATTATAACCTTCCTTGCTACTGTTATTTGATTTTAGTTGTATATTCTTTGATAGTTCTGGCAATTCTACTTTGGGAATAGTCGTTTTGCATAGGCTATAACTTATTTAACAAGTATTCTTGATATGGAGACTTTCAGCTCTCTATTTAAATCTCATTTTATGCTCAAAGTAAAATAAGACCATTTATATTTTATTTTGTTGCTCTGTATAAATTTTTAAATGAATGGTTATCTCTATAACACCTTTATTGCAGCTCATATTTTAACTTTTAGTCCAAATAAGTGCTTGCATTGATATTGGTATTAAAGGTTTCCAATTTTAAGAAAACTTGAAAAAATTTCCACATACATCATAGTATAAATACATATATTCATCACACGCTTCTAGATATAAAGTTACCTGGTTACTCTGTTGATTCTGAAGGATGTGAATGGATCCAGTAAATGGTAGTTAATTCAACCTGCAGAGTGGCAGCTGGTATTTTCCTTTTTAATGTCTTAGCTTTGTTGTTAAAGCTCTTTATGACCGAATTTGCTGGGTTTTCACCAGTAAAGTCTTGAGGATTCTAGAGAGAAATAGAGCGAGAGAGGAAGAGAGGCGTTCACAGTGTGAAATTACCTTCAGATGCTGTGGACTCAAAGCTATGCAGACACTGGATTTCCGTTTGGCCACTTTTATGACTTCTGCTTTTATTTCCTTGGGAAGTGTGGGGCAGGGTGGGTGAAGAGTCATCTTTTGAAAAGCAATTTAAAATCTTGTAGCTTTTTACTGAAACCTGCCATATAGTTGATGCCACATAAGTTCTTTTGGTTATTTTCCATGCAAAGGATAAATCCAAGCCTTTGGAAGTCAGCTTCCTGGAAAAGATTGCAAGCTTGCTTTGCCTGAAAACATACTGTGCTCAACATCAGGTGATATATTACGTTATAACAAGTAATTACATTAACTCAAAATGTGTGCTTGTTAGGGATGTTAAGTCTCTTTCTCCTTGCTTTTTTCTTCCTGGTTAATAATGTCATTATTTTAAATCTGTGTTTGATCAACTTTTTGTAGGTGAAACAGTTTCCTCCCATTATAAATTATAAGATTCTAAAATTACGTTAGAAAGAAAAACAGTTGTATCCATTTCCAGACTTATTACATAAGTATCTTTCATGCTTTTCTTGAACAGAATTAACATGGCAACAATTTTTTTTTCCTTTTAACCCAGCTTTTGGTTTTGGGGAAATACTCGTGTATCATTAAATTCAGGGATTGGTGTATCTATATTACTTTGATATGAACAGTGTTGTGGGTGTACACGCGTGCGTGCGCATACACACACACACACACATTTCTAACTATAATCTCCTCTGTTACCAGAGAACCTTTTGGGTAGATGCCTTTGCTATGAAGATATGTTTTGGTTATTTCTTCTGAGTTTTGTGTGTGTCTGTCTGTCTCTGCTTGTTAGTCTTCAACAAGAGTTCTCAACGTGCAGAACAGCAGCTAGGCTTCACCTGGGACGTCATGGGAAATGCACATTGTTGGGCACCAGACCAAGCCCCAGTGAATCAGAAACTGTGGGTGCACCCTTCATCTGTATTTTAATGAGCCTTCCATGTGATTCTAATGCACACTAAAGTTGGAGGACCACTGATTTAAACTGACAAGTTTTGTTTGCATTAAGAATTTTAAATCAGGCTATGAATTTGAGTCATTTTATTTGGAAATTTCAGTTACTTAATGACCTTGATCTATCAGTCATTAAGAGGTGTCCATTTAATATTAAACTCTTGGAAAAGTAGTTATTAAATTATTTTTATTTTAAAATTTGACTATTGCAATGAACAAGTCTTATTTGTTGACTTAGAGACACAAACTTATACTTTGACACAACTTTTATGCTATGCACACTTCAGAAAAATAATAGCCGGTGTTTGATTTCTTATATCATCATGAATTAACTCATTTTATAACCTCAGCTGCACTCTGAAGTAGATACTCGTATCATTTCCATTCTCCGGATGAAGGAAGCCGAGGAAGGGGGCGGTGAACTCATTAGAGACCTCATTCCAACCCATGCTGTCTGATCTCAGAGCCTGCATTTATAACTACTATGCAATTGCTGCTAAATCTTCATCACCTCACTGTCTCCAAGACCCTACCCTCCCGCTACCCCACATTGAGGCCAAGGAATGAGAGGTGAATGCCATGAGTGGAATGGCTGCACTTCTTGCAAGAAAGTAGGAGTCATACAATTTCTTTACAGCAAACTGTAAACTCGAAAGGATGTTTATGAATTGTGTCTAAGGTCTAGAGATGAAACAATACTTGTGGGAAAAAAATAACTGTTTTCAAAAAATTAATGTACTATGTTACAGGAACACTAATTCAGGATACTTAAATCATATACTTTGAGAATTTATGTTTGCAAATTCCCAGAAGGCTATGAATAGGGGTTTGAAGTGTAAAGGAAAGGCTCCAGCTCTTTCCCCTGGTTTTAACTCACAGCCACACCTGCGTGTGAACCTTTGCAGACAGTCTTTTCTTATTGGAGGGTGACTGCTAATTACCCATTCAGATAACTTGACCCTGACAGTGACTGAAATCTTTTAAGTAAGAATTGTTTCAGGTTACAAAAATATATCATATGAATAAAAGTTGATCAAGTTGTGTGATTTAACCTCTCATTAATAAACAACAACAGGCAGTTTGTAGTTCTGTTTAACCGTTGGGAGCAGGACTAGCTTTGATTGATTTGGTTATTTTCAATGATTGAAATGACTTAGAAAAATAAACTTATACCCCAGAATTTGTAAATGCAAGTGATTTAATTGGTTTATTTATTTTGCCAACTCTGTTAAAGGTTGTCTGCTTATCTGAAAATATTTCCTTGAATGAGATTACTCTGAACCCAGAGGGCCATGTCCTGAAAGGGTAGTACTCTGTCTCCCTTTGGAATCATTTTGTGACAGGAGGATGGAGAGGTAGCTCTTAGGCTATCAGGGTTTGTAAATGTGGTCATTTTGACATTAGTGGATGTTTTGATTGAACGCATGCATTTTAAGGTAGCGCTTACTTATGTCATCCAGCTTGGCTTTTCCTGTTAAGAGTATAGAAATTTAGGTTAGATAAAAGACAAATTCCAGAAGTAAGGAGTTTTGGGTATTGGGGTTTTTATTAAAAGAGAATGCTAACTCTTCTGATCTAATTATTTGTCACCCCTGTCTCAAGTGCTTTCCTTGAAAATAGAGGACTAGTATATCTAATTAAACACCTTAACATCACTTATGCTCCTAGGATGCACTGAACTTATTGGATAAGGGCCTCATTTCAGCTATTCTATGGACGATAAGCTATTGTAGAACAAAGATTTGCTATGCAAATCAAATTAAAGTGGTTTCCTATTTTCTTGATTTAAAGAAAAATGTACTCCAATTCAGGTGGAGTTGCTAATGAGAAGAAGCTGCTCATTTCTTGTTACTTTTTAACACAGCCTCCCTCCTGTACATGTAGGTTCCCATTCTTCCAACCCAGACCAAGGCTTATCACTCACTGATGCAACATTTGAGTTATTTTATTCTAAACAGAATAATGCAGTATATTGAAGAATTCAGCTACAAAAATAGTGTTCGAAATTCTTTTCTAAGAGTTCTTCATTTTAATGGATAAACAAAAATAAAAAATTTATGTAAATTTATTGGGGTTTTTTTTAATGGCTTTTACTGCTTTTTTGGAGATGGTATATACTGGGTTTGCATTTGAGTATTTAAACATGCAAATAAAGAGTGCTGGGGAAGTTAGAAGTACTTTATCGTATCAGAGTGGGATTTTTATTTCCCTTTAAAAAGAGCATTAACTTATTAAATTAAAAATTCTACAATTATCAAGTCTCTGTAGAAGTATCAGAACACATGGATAAGGCAAGTACATAGCTCTGATAGCCTTCAGCAGTATCACATCTTTGTGAACACACATGTGTTTTGGCAACATGTCTAATCACTTATTTGAAAGAAGTAAAGATGACTCAGCAGACTTCAATTTAATGAACTGCAATTCTGCCTTCAAAAGATTTTTGGGATCAACAGACATATTTTAATTTCTGTAGTATAGAAGTCCTTCCAAGGTTTTTGGACATGCATCCTTCTAGTTTCTTATCAGTTAAGTCTTTACAATGTAGTATCTGGAGAAAGACAGTAATTGATCAGAAGATTTTCAGAACTCAGTTTACAGGGGAGATGACCGGTTCCACCCAAGGACAGCAGTGGGCTGGCCGGAAAGGGGTGGATAGACTTCTGTGGATTGTCCAGTGGATTTTTCTCCGGCCAAATAAATGTGTCTTTCAGGAAATAAATAATAGGATGATTCTTCGTTACTCATCTCCAGTCATTAATATTACTTACAACTATGGAATTTGAGGGCATTTTAATTCCCAGTTGAAAGAGTAGAACTCATTGGTACCTTTGGGAATATTAGGTCTATTTTCTTAGGTTGCCTTAATTCTCATGTAGTAAAAATTGCTATTTGAAGATTTGTGTATTTTCCACATGTTCAGAAAATTGACATAAACCAATCTCAAAGGCCAACCATTTTCAAACTTTTTCATCTCATGGCACTCATAAACTAATTACTAAAACCCTGCAACACACCAAAAAAAAATTTATTTTTGCTGACCTGACAAAAAAAATAGGTATAATGTTGATTCATTCACACCAGATGGCTATTGTGTTGGCTACTGTCATTTTTTAATTTGACAATCTAAGGGAAAAGAGGCCAGTGCCCCTAACTAAGTAGTCAGGTATTGCATGTTTTAAAAATTCTCCTGGCACACCAGCTGAAAATCTCTGTAGTAGGCTATTGAAAAAGAGTTGCTTTTAGAAGTGTTTGTCTTTCCATTTTGAAAAGTAGTAACAGCAATCATGATCTTCCTAAAAATATTAACTATCAGAAGCAAATACAGTCTTTATATCACATAGAGGTGACCAATGGTTCTTTTTAACTCCATCCTCACGGTCTACTCATGACTTTGCTTCTAGCACATCAGGACCAATGAACTGATACAAACTTCTTCATGTTTCCCACTTCTTCACCTACAGATTTCCCTGTATTTTTATCAATTTTCTTTTTACCCTGTGGTTAAGTAGAAAGGTATGACTGTCTTTCCTTCCAAGTTAAGCCAGACAAGCGACTGTTGTTTTCTCACTCTTTTATCAGTTATCTGCCCTCCAATCTGGATTTCCTTTTTGGAGACTTTATTTGGAACATCGCTTTGAAACAAGAGGTTGCCACCGATTATCCCAATACAACATTCTCTTTCAGGCTGTTGTTCTTCATACCCAGCTACTAGTCAGCGTGGGTTACTTCCTTCACCTTCACGTATTTCTCCACCTACTCTTACTTCAACTCCCTGTTTCCTGCTTTTGGCCCCACCACTGTAGAGAAACTTCTCTTTTGAGGTTCACATATGCTTTTTAAATAAGCCCGTCAGAGAGGCCACATCCATTGTGACTTCTTCACTGTGTTTGATCCTTTTCATGAGACCCCTTAATCAATGTCCCCTCCCTGACTTCTGTGACCCTGACTTATCTGGTGCTCTTATTGATTATGGAGAGTAGGTGTGCATCATTTGCCATATTTATCCTCCTCACTGTCTCAGCCCTCTTTGCCTTCCCCAAGAGAATTTGGGGGTTCTGCCTCCCTGCCAGTAACACCTTGCTCTAATCCCTAAGTTGTCAACTCTGTATTGGTCTCCATGTCAAACCACCCACTAATTATTTAGAAAACACTTGTACTTACCCCTCAAATTCCTCTCACCTAAAGGTGAATTCATGAGCTCCCTGCCCTTATTACCTGTATTTTTTTTCTTTTAACCTATTTTGTGTAGTGAGTACAAGTCTTGAAGTCGAATGAGATAAACATTCACCCAGATGTGTGATCCTTTCCTAACTTCCTTCAAATACCGCTTGATTTTGATTTTGATTTCTTATTCCCACCACTAAGATCTAGTTTACACCCTACAAATTTTTTTTGCTCTTTCTTTGTCTCTCATTTCTCTTCAGTTTTGTCACCACTTAACAAGTTAAATTTCCTACAAAACTAGTTTTTGTTTTTATCTTCATTCTATCCTAAGCTTTTAGCATGTGTTCTTTCATTAATGCACTTGTTTATTCATTATTTTGTATAATCAACTGATGTTAAGTACCTGATCAGTGCCTGTTAAGGATATAAATGTGACTGAAACAGATTGGGGCTCCCCTCGCAAAATGGACAGCCTACAGGGGTAGATAGACATTAAACAAACACCTAGAAAGTAAGTGAATAATACTGTGATCAATGCTCCAAAGCCTCCCTTCCCCTCCCTGCTCCTCCTGTGGTAAGGGCTTTCACTAAAGCGAGGTGATGGAGTGAGGGACCTAATGCTGTAGTTGTTCATAGCATCCCCACAGGTGAAACTGAGGCAGTTGAGAGTATTTTAGGTGGTGGGAGGGGAAACAGCAAAGGAGGGAAATGCCCAGTGTCTTTAGAAAATGTTGAGTAATGTCGCGCGGTGTAAGCATGGAGTGTGTGCAAGAGAGAAGTGGAAGTCCAGGAATGTGGATGGACGGCAGTGGGTGCTGTCTGCTGTGCTACTAAGTATTTTACATCCTTTACCTCAGTTATTCTCACACAAACCTACAGGGCAGGTGGCATTACCTTGTCTTGCAGAGGAAGAATCTGAGGCTCAGAAAGGCTCATTATCCAGGATCCTGGAGCTGGACTTGAATGCAGTCATAGCTTTTTCTTACCTCAAGCGTGGGCTGTTACTGGTGTCATGTGGAGTCCCAGACCCCCATGTGTTTGTGAGGATCACATGGCTGTTTCCAGGACACCTGCCCTTACCATCCCTGCTTAGACTTCTAGCTCTGCAAATGCTACTTTTACAAACTGACACTGAATCTGCACTCCTTGAGGACAAGGAACTATCATCCTTGCATTTTTCTGAGAGTTCCCAGTGCCTTGTCTTGCTGTAAGTAGATACTCTGTGCACTTTGTTACTATCATCAGGCCTTACACAGAATTTTACATTAGAAGCATTTGACGACAGGTGCCTTAACTGTAAACAATCCCAGGGCACAGGACGGTCACTACCTGGGTTGTGTGCGTGTGTGTGTGTGTGTGTGTGTGTGTGTGACATTTTATTTATTTATTTTGAGAGAGTGGGGGAGGGAGAAAAAAAGAGGGAGAGAAACATCCATGTGAGAGAGAAACATCAATCAGCTTGCATACCCCTAACCTGCATACCCCTAACCAGAGACCTGGCCCACAACCCAGGCATGTGTCCTGACTGGGAATTGAACCAGCCACCTCTCCGTTTGCGGGATGACGCCTGATCCGCGGAACCACACCAGTCAAGGCACTGCCTGGGTTTAGAACAGTTTTCTCAGTGCCCTCCTGTTCCCTTTTTGAGGATCATATGTGTGCATCCCACCAGGCAGGAGAAGAAATATATCAGCAATTCCATGTGACAACAACAAAAATAGAAAATTAACAAGAAGCTCAGACCATTCAGATGTGCAGCCAGGGGAAGGACTCACTCCCCGTGTTGATTTTTTCCTATGGCCTTTGGAGAATTTGGGGGAGATTTGGATACTCAGGATATATTAAATGACAACAGCTTCTAGAAGAGATTTGTACCTAGCTGTTTTTTCTTCTTTTTTAAGGAGACAAGTTTGAACATCTGAAATAATAATTATTTGGGGCTGAGGTAGAAAGATAGAGTGGCAGGGTGTACAAATGTAGATTTCTGATAGAGTATAATAAAAAAGGAACCAGAGCAAGGAGAAGTGGTGCCTTGAATTCAAGTGTGAGAGAGGAAGAATGACAAAGAGGAAAGTGACAGAGACAGAGAACAGGTTCTCATTTCAAGACTGTGGAAGCTTATTGCCACTTTGTGCAGAGTACACGTGTGGAGAACCCAAACTAAGCAGTGCGCCTCCGCATGTCTCAAGGATTTTGCTGCTTTTTGCAGCCACCGTTAATTATGACCACAATACAGTTTGTGTTTCCTGAGAGATGTTCTTTTCTCATGCAAGCTCTTCAGGATTAGATGCTGTTGGGGCGGGGCAGGGGAGGTTGGAAGCACCTACCATGGACAAACATGTAGAAGCAAAGAAGATGGACTGAAGGAAAGAGCTGGGAATTACCCCAAGAAAATGGAAGAGCATACGATCTGAGAGAGAAATTTAGGCAGAGAATATATCCTAGGCTATTTAACTTTGGCTAAGGAATGTGTTTAGCAGTGTGTATGTTTTTGCTTTGCTGTGACTAAATAATTTACCTTCCCATGTGAGAGAAATAGTGCCTGAATTCACTGTTTCTGTGGGCAGGGTGGGGGAGCTGGTCCAGAAGAAGAAGGTGGTATTGGACAGAACATGTTTGCATTTGCAGCTGTTTACCTCACATCAGATGAGACCCACATGCTATACATTGTCGCGTTTGGAAATAACCATACGTACATATCTTACACAGTCATGTTAGAAGCAAATGGAACATTTTTATAAAAGTACTTGAGGATCCTAGGAAGATCTTTTTTCTAAATATGAAATATTTAATGATGCTATATATAGAAAACCAAACTTACTAAGAAATAACATTTTCCTTAAAGGAACAGTACAAGTAGGTAATATATAAATATGTTGTGAAATTAATACCATGCTAAATTTTAAACAATGAAAAGTTTTTCAGTAATCAAAACTTACTCTGTAAGGTACGCCCACATCAACTGCTTCTATTAAGACTTCGGGTCAGTAGACAGTTTTTTTTTTAAACTTTAGCAAGTTCCAAACTGGAAAAACAAGGGTGTTGCTGGTGGAGGTTGAGGTGAATTGAAAGCTGGGCAGGGTGCCACCACCTCAAGCCAGCATGGAGGCGCTGTGGTTAGTGCACTTCATGAACACGACATGCAGCCCTGCTCCTGCAAACAGGGCTTTCAAAGTGCATTTTCTGTTTTTCAGGACGAGTCTTCAAGTCATGAATGTAACCAGCGCACAATCCTTCTCTACGGAGTGGGCAAAGAGCGTGACGAGGCCAGGCATCAGCTGAAGAAGATTACCAAAGATATTTTGAAAATCCTAAATAAGAAGAGCACCACAGAGACGGGGGGTAAAGAGCCCAAACTCGTTTGCCATTGTGCTGTCTTACATCTTCCCTCTTAGCACAGTCTTTATCAAAAATGTACACGGCACTGTCCCCAGAGTGTTTCCTCTCCTGAATGACTGTCACATTGAAATATGAATAAGCACATTGACATTTTAAGGCCTTCGTTCCATTTATAGTAATCCTTGTATTAAAAGAGCATGTTCTATAGATAGATGTAAGTAACTTTTATTTTCTACTCTTTTTAAAATACTTTTCAAATATTCTGCTGTAATGAGAAATGAAGTATTGAAGAATAAGTTGGAAACCCCTTATTTTGGAAGAGTTTCCCCTCTTCTTTACTATCCTCATTCAAGCTTGTAGTTTGCTCTGGGTACTCCTACTTGCATGAGAATTGAAAATCATGACAGTGTAGTTGCTGATCTTGCCTTGGGTTATTTAGAATTGCAGGTAATACTGCCCCCCTCTCCCGCATATCACCAAATGATTTCAAGTACAAAATAAAATTAGATCTTTGCTCTATAATACCGTCTTTACTTGAAATACTCTTTCCCCTGGCCTTTTACATAGTTTTTACAGGGAAGCTGTGCCTTTATATTATGTCACCACGTGGCATAATCGAACTTTTACAATTATCCACTTCATATTTGCCTAATTCAACTTTTCAAGGTTTGTTTATGTTATTAGGCATTCATATTATTTAAAATTATGATATTGTATATACTGCACTACCACCAATAGTGTTTATTTCTCTATTACTTAAACAATAGAAAGGGGAAAAAAGTTTCAGTTTTCCCTATGCAAACGGCACACTTCCTGTATATGGTCTAAACCCCACCTAGAAACTTTACTTTGTTGTTTGGTACAAAATAAATAATCTTTTATGAACCTCTCCACAGGGGACCCTTTATGCTCTAATGAGGTGAATTATTAGATAAATTCCTAGAGCTTGTCCATGCTAGGTCTTTCCTACAGGAAAGCACAGATACAATTAATGCAAATAGCTCTCTTTCCTCACCATCAGTAGAAGGACACAGTCAGAAACAAGGTACAAGGCAACACTCTTCACTCTGAATGTGATGTTGCAGGTGCATGAATTGCAGGTTAGTCCTTAGGACGCTCACAGTGAGAAAGTTACCCTCGTGATTGGCATCACATTCCCTAACTTCCTCCTATCGCCAGTTAAGGACCTTGTGCTACATCAGCTGCCTGAGGGAACAAAGAAGAGGTGTGGAAGGGAAATGAAACCCTGTTGTTGTTGTTGACCAGTTATTACTGAGCTTGAAAAGAACAAAACTACTCTAAGAAAAACTGTTGATCTCTCCTTGGCTCTTTTCTCTGTCTTAGAGAAAAGAGGAAATGGGTCAGATTTAGAAGGTTGAATTTAGATGCCCTGCAAAGAGTATTGAAACTACTTTTTTGTATACTTGAAAATGGGGTGGACACTGTCTCATTTAAAAGGTTCAGTAATACAGTTTTTTAAAAATCTAAATTAATTTTAGAGAGTCTTTCCAGATCCTATGGAATTTTTGGTTTTTGGGAAACTGAGAGGGATGGGAAGAGGAAGGAAGCAATGTGGTATCCTTTTCTGTTGAGCCTACTTCCTTCCCTCACAGAGTTTTTTTAATGCCAGACTGTAGTCTATGGTATTTTTGTATCAGCCTCTTAAATAGGCAAGTCTTGCTCATGAACTGAAGAGACAGTCGTTGTTGTGTGCTGCGTTTAGCGTATCAGTAATTGAAACACCACTGTGAAGAGGAGTCTTTAAAGGGGATTTTTGTCTGTCCCTCATTTTATGTAAAGCTCCTCAACCAGAAATATCTTAATTTGGTGATATAGTGACCCATCTTCTGATAGTTTAGCGTTAAGTCGCTCCTAAAAACCTAGTGTGCCCAGCAGAAACTAGTTAACTGTTCTTCGAACTAATGGAAGTTTGCTCCTTTTGTTAGTAAAGATGAGGATTGGTAAGGCAGGCATACAGATCTTGTGTAAGCATGTATTTGATTTCTGGCTGCACATAAAAATAATGATTTTGAGGAAGTCATTGGGAGTGTTCTCACATCAACCAGGCCCTACCTAGGGGTATTTATAATCTAAGACTTATCCGAAATTTCCAATTGAAGACGGTCAAACCACATTTTAGATTTATATTGATTAGTTATCTTTGGTTTTCAATGGTGCATCTTTTGACAACATTAATGAAGTTTACCATACTGAAAGGTCAAACTTGTGGGATTTAAAGACTTCAAGAAAAGGACAGCCTTGCCCTGTCCCGGCAACTCAGCTGGTTGGAGCATCATCCTGTGCACAAAAAGGTTGTGGGTTCTCTCCCCCGTCAGGGCACATACCTAGGTTGCGGGTTTGATCCTTGGTAGGGGCATGGACAGGAGGCAACCAATTGATGTTTTTTTCTCTCTCTCCCTTCCTCTCTAAAATCAATAAAAACATGTCCTCAGGTGAGGATTTAAAAAAAAAAGGACAACCAAAATTAAGTAACTAATGAACAATAATATCTGTTATGAAAGCAAATTGACATAAAACAGATGAGGAGAATCTATGAGTTACGATTGTTGTTAAGTGAAAATCCTGAAAATAAAGTACTCCATTGAGAACCACCACTATTTTTTATCTTTTTTTTGAAAGTAAATATAAATTGCTGAGAATCAGTCGTATCTTTTTTATAGAGATTTTAAGAAGTCAGCTCTATTAAGAGTTCATTAGCATAAACAAACAAACACAAAAGATGCTTTTGTGAATTCTCATGATGGATCTACTTCCTCATATTTGTTACTTTTGTTTGTGTTTTTGCTTGGGCCCCAGGAAGGACTAAATAATTTTGTTAACTTCAGTTTTAAAGCACGTTATAACCAACACTGTTGATGCGAGCTTTCAGCCTTGGATCGGTGATGTTAGTAAATGAAAAATTCAAAACTTGGATATTTTAAACATGCTTATGACATGTGAGCAGCTATATTGAAGGCAGAATTCCACATTTAATTTGTAACTTTGAGAACATATATTGAAAAACAAGTAGGTTTAATGAACTGACTACTTCTCATTGTTTGTGATATTGGTGCTGTTATTTGATAAAAGTGGCACAGTCTTATACTTCGTTACTTAGCACCTTTTGATTCTGATTTACTCTGGGTTAGGGCGGGGGGACGGTGTTTGTTTGTTTGTTATAGGAAATGAAGACCAAACAGTCTGGGTTTTTACTTGGGGAGGAGGGCACTAAGGGCTTCAACTGTAATTGCTTATTATTGAAAAGAAGTATCCTTTCTTCTGTTATTTTTTAACACCATTACGTTCATCATTAACAAAATCTGTTTGGGTTCAGTGAAATCTTTCTTGTATCTTTAATGGGGATGTGTAATAACCTTTGTTCTTTGAAATTAAACTTTTCCAGATAAGATGTGAGGGATTAGACACACACACACACACACACACACACACACACACACCCCTTATAACACAACATACAGCGATTAGCAGAGGAAAAAGGGGTAGGGGCAGGCAGAAGAGGGTAAAGGGGAAGAAAAAGATGGGACTGGTCATGCCCTTGTTAGAGATCATAGAGTCCAACCTTTTTGTTTCCAGATTTGTCTTTATAAATACTTGTATTAAGAAAGAGCTAAAAACAGGATCAAATTATTTCTTGGATGTTATCTCTTAAATTCTTGGGAAGAACAAGAGTCCTGGGATAACAGTATTTATAAAAATTTTTATTGGACTTTTTTTCAAGCTTCTTTATACTAAATTGATTAACTGAAGCACTTTCCTGTTAATGTGGAGGAATTTCATTCTTTTGTACCCCCAAAATGCTAGGAATTGTATAAATTTCCTTTGTTATATATTAAGCTGTTTGGGGAAAATATCACAGCAAGTCTCTTAAGAAGGTGCCTGCGAACCTTCCTATTGTATCAGAATGAGTCTGGGTGATTTTTTTCCCCCTTCATTGAGCTCTTTCTATTTCAAAAGTCAGTTAGTTAGAAATGTTCATGGAGGTGTTTCTCATAGTAACCGAAATCCAGAAACAATGCACCACAATGGATATATAAATCACGGTATAGTCAAACATTGGAATACTCTACAAAAGTGGGAATTATTAATTTTTAGTACAAATTAAAATTGCACCAACAAGATGTGTTAATCTCAGAAACACAGTGTTAAGTGAAAAATGCCAGATATTAGATATATATATATTGTGTGGTTCTGTTCATATAAAGTTCCACGGTGGGCAGTGTCAGTCTAAGCTGTTAGAAGTTGGGATCTTATCCCCTGGGGAGGGAGGAATAACTGGAAGGGACTTGATGCACTTTCTGGGGTTCCTGTATATGATTCTGTGTTTGAATTTCATTACCTGAGTATATTTCTTTTTTAGAAATTCATAAACTTTATGCACTTTTTCATGTATGTTTCAATATAAACAGTAGTTAAAAAGTCAAGAGCTTTTGTTCAAATGAAACTAATGTATTTGCTGTATATTTATTTAGCTGGAGATGAAGGACAAAAAGCCAGGAAGAACAAACAGGAAGCATTTCCAACACTGGAGACTGTGTTCACAAAACTTCAACTCCTTTCATATTTTGATCAGCATCAAGTGACATCTCAGGTAGCCACTTAACGCTGTTTATTATGCATTTGGAATATTCCTATTTCCTTAAAAACCTTCCCTGAATATATGTTTCGGGCCTTAGTTGGTTTTAATACATATGTGTTAGTTTTTTAAAACATATTGGGAGCATCTCAAACTATTGAGTAGTTCAGTTGTGTCAGGTTGTTATCCTCAGAAGAATTAATTTTTATTATGAAAATATTTTAACCTTACAAATAATCACCATTATATAAAACACTCCTATGCAATACTGATGTTATTAAATCATGGTCTTACATTGCTATTAATAAGGGAGAAATCTGTTGATGACAAGTAAAATACCATACAATTAAGAAGAAACTTTTAATTTATAAGTCCTTTGATATTCAAATAGATATTATCTGGAAATTAATTAATTAATACTTATAGTTGTTCTGCCTTTAGGATAGTTAGGTCTAAATCTTAACGACAGTTGCTTTATCTCTTCAAATTATAGTTGTAGTAAGGAAGTCAGTTTGTACATGACTTTGGTTTCTGTAGAAATGTTTAACTTTTTCTAAGTAGAGTCACATATAAATTCAGATTTATTCGTAAAAACTTAAAAGAACTTAATAAAAAATTATTTGGAATATTGGTTAAAAATTATTTTCACTGTTGTTTGCACAGATCTCTAACAACGTGCTGGAACAAATCACAAGCTTTGCATCAGGGACGTCGTATCACCTCCCTTTGGCTCACCACATTCAGCTCATCTTTGACCTCATGGAGCCAGCCCTGAACATCAATGGACTAATTGACTTTGCAATACAGGTATCAAAGAGATACTGCTTCTCTCATTTTTAGGAAAACAAACCTTCCAGGCATCATACAGTTTAAAATGAGATACCCAGTGCATTTTTTAACAATTGAGACATTCTGAATCAACAGTATCCATCTAGTGTTTTAATTGCAGCTGTGTTGATAGTTTTCAAGTAAATAATTTATAACACTATGCTAAACACACAGTTTTGAGGGCATTTTTTAAGATCTTATTTATTTATTTTTAGAGAGAGGGGAAGGGAGGGAGCAAAAGAGAGAGAAACATTCATGTGCAGGAGAAACATTGATTGGTTGCCTCTCCTACACCCCCAGCCGGGGACCTGGTCCTACAACCCAGGCATGTGCCCTGACCAGGAATCAAACTGGAGGCCTTTCAATTTGCAGGATGACACCCAACCCACTGAGCCACCCCAGTCAGGGCTTGAGGGTATTTTTTTTTTAATCTTTTGTTACTTTGTTTAGGGAAAGGCGAAAGTTTATTTGCTGTTTATAATAGAGTATATTTTACACTAAGAGCAAAAAATTAAAATCTTATTATTTGATTTTTCCTGCTATATTTCTTATACATATACTTGAGTTTGTTTATTATCTTACATTGTTAGTAAATAAACATGAAAGTTGGTTTCTATTGCTTATTTTGTTGGAGGTGTTAGCTTTCTTAATAATAAGAAAATAATGATTTAAAAAATCTCTTTTGGTAAAAAGAAGGGAAAAAAGAGAAAAAAAGTGAGAGGTAGGATGTTCTCTGCAATTATTCAGTCTAGAACTTCGGCTGCCATAGAATTGGGGTAACTGCTTTAGTATTAGATACTTTCTGATTGCATGTGCCATGATTTCTAGACACAGAAAAACTCCATAATTTGCAAAGGATTAAAAACAAAAACCATTTTAAGCACTTGGGTGTGCTTTCTAAGACTAGTTGTATATGTGCATGGTCCTAGGGTGGGATAAGGGATGAGATCAAGTATTACTAGAATAACGTAATACATGCATTTTTTTTTAAACAAATGTTGTATTTGCTTGGGTAGCTACATTTTCATTCAGCCTTTTCTCTTGTAGCTACTGAATGAACTGAGTGTGGTAGAAGCCGAACTGCTCCTCAAGTCCTCCAGCCTGGCAGGGAGCTACACCACAGGCCTGTGTGTCTGCATTGTGGCTGTGCTCCGGCGGTACCACAGCTGTCTGATCCTGAATCCCGACCAGACGGCCCAGGTGTTTGAAGGGTAGGTAGACACAATAATAACATCACTGTTTTACACATTCCATAATGTATAGCCCGTGATGAAAATATTATAGTAGTTTTAAGAGGAAAATAGTACTGATATTTATTTCTATAAAAAGATCTAACATAGCTAACGAATAATTTTGCAGGAAAACATGTACCGAAGAAGGACTTACAAACATGAAGATAATATATTTTTTTAATAATGTGTGATTCTCTTTCTCCCTTTCACTTTCTCTTTCTCTGTTCCTTCTTGTCAAACCTCCCTCCCTCCTAGTTTCTATGACTATAAGCCAGTCATTTATAGCACTCTGTCCTCTATGCTACTCAGCATCATGGGTAATTTTGGATGGTGCTTAGCTGACAACTTTTTTTTCATGTAATTTCAGTTTGTATTCGGAGAATCCAATACTGAATAAGCTTTGCATGCCTTGTCATCTTAGAGATTTACTTCTTTCATTTCATTTTTTAAATAAATTAAACCTGTGTTTTGATAAGGCAGTTTGGAACAAGTGACTTTCTTGAATCTTAGTCTTTTGGTTTGTGTTAATTGTAGGCTTAGATTATTTCTTACTACTACTAGTGAGCTAATTACCTAATATCATCCCCATTAGAGACTGAGCTTTTAGGGACCAGAGAAGTATAATGAGTTCTCAAAAAAACCCTATCTTAAGCTCCTTTTTGTCCACTGAAGACTCCTTTCCAAGGCTTTACAGTTAAAGAAGGCAACCTGTTTTTCTCCTATTTTCCGCCTGGGGTCAAAAGAGACATGCGGTTCTTTGGTTCTATAGTACTCTTTTTTGTAAACTAGTATGTGTAATCAATTTATTCTCTATTCTACAGTGGCATTCATTTAACAGGACCCTTTTGGGGGAAAAGGAAATGCTATCACATTAATCGTATACATGGATTATTGAGTGAAATCTGAAACATCCCAGATAGTTTTAAATGTGAGAAAATTAGTATATTAGAATTCAGGAAATAGAGGGCTGTTTAATAACACTCAACTACCCTGTCAGGTTGAATAATCAATACCATTTTAAAGTCAAGAAACTGAAACTCAGGCTTGTTAAAGGAAGTGTGTGATGAAGTAACATACCCGGCATCACAGAACTAAATCTCCCCGATTGCTGAAAGCCTTTGAACTAGGAACTCATTCATGCCATTTCATTTATGCCATACTTTCTAAACTGCATGAAACTCATTAATTGGTCATGAAATGAATATAATAGATTTTGGCAAGTATTTTTTGTTTATTTTGAAATTTATTTCAATATCATGTATTTTAACATTTTAAATTTGTGTTCTAGTAAATATTCATAAAATCATTTAAGATTAACTTTATTATGTTTTTACTTTATCACACATAGTAAGCGTGTTTTGCTTCAAACTGTCTTCTTGTTTCTCTGTACAACTGAATATACCAGCTCTCAGGGTGAAATATTTTCTCACCGACAGCAAATGAACAATATTGAGAAGACATTGACTGTCACACTCTGGGTGCCCAGCAAACCCTCAGTAAATGTTTACTGACAAACAACTCTTTGCTTTTTAGGTTATGTCTGGAATGTTTTTGTTTATATAGTTAACCACCAAATGAACCTATTTTCCGTAATTGTGTGACACTTTTGATGTAATTGATAGCTTTTATTAACTGCCTGCTGGCTCCTCTGCGGATGTCATTTCACAGGGTTTGGGAGGCTACACCACCATTTCCTCACATGCTTTGCTGAGTTCACCTCTGGAATTTGTGATTCCTTTTGACCTGCGTACCTAGGTTCCCTCTGGCTTCACCCTGTCCCCTCAATAGCGGGGTGAGCTCTGGCCTGGGAGTGTGGAGACCTAAGCTCTCCTCTTGAATCTGCTATGAACCAGGTCTTGGCCTGTGAGCAGGTGACTGTGACTTTCTGAGCCTTAGAACGCTCTTTGTGAAATGAGGAAGATGAATCGGATGATTTTTAAAGCCCACTGTAGCTTCAATGATCTGAGTCATCTATAACACTATTGTAGGCCGAACCCTATAACAGAATACAAGATGGTGGTGGAATCAGACTCACAGATAGGTCAGTGGGCCACTTCTGTTTACTTCTGTGTCGTATGAACTTTTATGTTGTGTGAACTGTGGCCAAAGAGACCATAGTTATGATCTGGGGAAAATGGCCCAGATTGCAATAGTAGTGGTACTTTCGAACCGAAAGACTTACAGAGAATGCCACTAAAAAAGAAGGGGGGAGGTTTAAATTCTTATATAAACAAAAGTAAATTTTTTCTAGTTTGGATAAACAAGGGGAATGTGACCTCAAACCATGAATTCACCAGGTTTATGTGAGAACCAGCTCATGGTTTTAAAAATGGGTTCCGCAGATTTACTTATTAAGACCTGGTCCTTAACAAAGAAGTAGATGTGGGGATCTTTGAAAATTCACTCAATTTGTGAATCTTTTTACTAAAATGAGATTCTGTACTTCAGCTTTTCTTCTGTGTTCTAATCATAGCAACTTGATGGAATCCCCCAAATTGATGGATTCATCCAGATGTACCTTATGTATGGAGGAATTTCTATTGTTTCTTGTTGTTAATGACATTTTTGAAGTTTTTTTTAAAAAAGAAAACCTAGTATTTCAATATCACTGATATTTTAAACTGATATTTTACTCACTATTGCTATAATGATCTATATTATGACTATAATTGCTATAGTGTCAACAATCTGATATCTTTTCTTACATAAGTAATAAAAGGACATGTTGTCACTAAAAGATCCAAACAGGAACGTATATATTAGACAAGTGTGCATCTCATTTCCTCACGTGTTTTCTCGTAGGCTGTGTGGTGTGGTGAAGCATGTTGTGAACCCCTCAGAGTGTTCTTCCCCTGAAAGATGCATCTTAGCCTACCTCTATGATCTCTACGTGTCATGTAGCCACCTCAGAAGTAAATTTGGAGACCTCTTCAGGTGGGTAGAAGAAAATCAAAAGAATGGCATGGGATTATGCCTCTATTTGTTAGTGAATCAACCAATATTGTCATTCTTTTTAATAAGGATATTTAATCATAATTATATCTGCCAGAATTCATATTGCATTTCCTTTCATTGTAGCTGTAACTTATTACAAATGCGTGTTTAACTGTGATTGCAATTTTGAGATAAACTTGAGAGAAAATATTCTATATTTGCACTTGGCTATTACCTCACTTGGAGCAGTATTTGCCCTTTGCACACTTGCTTTCTCATTTTGTTTGCTTCTCTGCTTCCTTTACCATCCTGTTTCAGACAGCATCCCTGACCCCCTTTCATTCTCTGCATCTTAGCACTTGCTACACATACAGGTAGACAGATGCTAGAAAATACATGCTTATTTAATGTTATTTCAAGAAAAGTTAGATTATTAATTGTAGGAGACAATAATAGCCAGCAAACTAAATTTAGAGTCTAGATGGAAATTAGAAAAGAATGATCAATTATGCCAGTTTTCTTTGCTTCTTCATACCTTGCATCCTGTTTGTTTGCAAATCCTGTGAGCTCTATGATCTAGGTACATGTGGAATCTGACCGCCCTTCATTGCCCTGTTATTTCCAGCTTGGGCATGTCTTGGTTGGACCATTGCAGAGTTCTCCCTGTTTTCACTGCTTGCCTCCTTGACTCTCTTTGAGCAAATGACCAACATATCTACTAAAGTCATCCTTTTAAGACAAGAATAATAAAGTTTTCAAATGTCTTCTTATCTACTCAGAATAAACCACCCCCCCCAAAGTGCTTAAGTAGCCTTTAGGATCTACTGGATCTGAAACTCTCTTCTACCTCTTTTCCTCTGTTCTATTCTGACTACGCGTGCCTCCTTACTGGTCTTTGACAGTCTGAGCACCCGTCTTGGGGCTTTTGCACTTGTTCTTACCCCTCCTGTTGAGTTTTCGCCTAGTTACTTGCATGCTCACTTCCACACTTCATTGACTGCCCTCTCTCTCTGACTGCCCTCCTCGTACTTTGTTATTCTTTGAACCTTAGCACTTAGTAACTCCAGTACAGTATATATGTATTTATGATCTATCTCATTCCTAGAATGAGAAATTAAAGCAGAAACTTTTTCTATTTCCTTTACTGCTGTATCCCAGTACCTGGAAGAGCGTCTGGCTCATAGGCACTCAAGAAAATATCTGTTGGATAAAAGACACATACAAAAATATGATGATACTTTTAATGGTTTCAAAATAATCCTTTATAGAAAGTTTGAGTGAATAATAGGAAACATCTTTCCACAGAATGATGTAATAGTAATAATGCCCTGTTCCGCTGTTTCCTTACAGAGAGCTTTCAGTTTCAGTTTACAGTTTTTAGAGAGCTTTCTCATGAATGACTTTGTTTATGCAACAGCCCTGTTTTTACGAGTGAACTTCCTGAGAGCCCGAAGAGCCTGTTTGACCCCTAATGCTCCTGCAGGGTAGTACAAGTGTATGAAATGAGTTCATTTAAGTCATACACACTGGCTGTGTGGAGATTCATGAAATCAGCAATGAACTGAGGGACTACTTAGGTGAGCACGGTGGCGCATCACAGGGTGTGACACTGTCTAAAGGTTCCTTGATTAAAGAAGTGGAAGAGATGCCCTGACCACGTGGCTCAGTTGATTGGAGTGCCAAAAAAGTTTGCAGGTTTGGTCCTCACTCTGGACACATATGGGAAGCAGCCAATCAATGTTTCTCTCTTACATCGATGTTTCCCTCTCTCTCTCTCTCTCTCTCCCCCTCTCTCTCTCTCCCTCCCTTTCTCTCTCTCTCCCCCCTCCCCCACCTTTTCTCCCTCCCTTTCTCTCTCTCTAAAATCAATAAACATATCCTCGAGTAAGGATAAAAAGAAAATAAAGAATTGGAAGATAAATGCAGCTGTCTCAGGAAACGTGGAAGTCAGACATTATTTTTCAGTTCATGATTGAGAAGCATGGTCAAACAAAAGCTCGATATGCAGAGAGATCTCTGTTAGTATAGTGTTAAACCAGTGTTAACAATTAGATCCAAACACTGTCTCTTTGGAGGGCGTACAGCATATTCATATCTACCTCTGACTGAGCGGCTGCCTGTGCCAAGCATGGTGCTGGGTTATTTCCATTAAGATCTTTACTCCTTTCAATAACTCCAGGTAGTAGAAATGATTTTTCCTATCAACAAATGGTTGTCCCTCATCGTAAATCAATAAATGATGAAACTTAGATTTGACCATAAGTCATTTTGGCCTTCAGGTGTGCGTTGCTTTCATTACTCTGTCAAGTTTTCTGATACATACAATTTCAGAAGGAAAATGCCTGAGTTATTTCCTTAATTCCATATATGCCTGCGTCAGAGTGTGGTAAGAATTTGAGAGTGGCCTCTTTATTAAAATATAGAGTGTCCTGTTTATTAAAATATAGATGCTCACCCGGAAGGAGTCCAGTAAGTAAAATAGGAACCCTAGAAATGAAGGGCGAGGAGGCTTCACCATGAGCCATGGAGTTCAGAAAAGCTTGGCAACCCAGCTTGGAGGTTGGAGAGGAACAACTCAAGAGGGAACCTCTCTAATGATAGAAAATTAGGGACCGAATCTTAGGAAAATTAAAGAAGAAAAGCAGAATTCTTTTGGTTTCTAAAGGCGGGAACGAATAGCTTGTTAGAATAAGGTGGGAAGTTGACTAAAATGGAGATAATGCTGTACCATTTGCCGAAGTCCGTTCGATTCAACACTGTGTGTTGGGAGGTGGAGAAAACCCAGGGATGTGGTGTTAGAGAACCAGCAAAGAGCAAAGTTTGTTTTTATTTCAGTTTTAGTGGGAAAATGAAACAAATTAGGAATTATTGCTAAGTGAGAATGAAAGAAATATTGAGTAGAAGTTGGGCAGAAGATGAGTAGTTAAGACAGAAAAAAGGGAGATTTTAAAAGCACTGAGGACTGTATAATGTCCATCATTTTGAACAGGTCATGACTCCAGATTGCAGATTTGTATCCTTCGGTGACCACTGAGGAGTATTTACATAAATTGTCTGGAAAGAAAGATAATGTGGAAGATTATAATCACTGTCATTTAGTGGGTAGATTTCGTCCTCTCTATTGGACCAGTGCTTCTCAAGCATTGTTGGCACTTAAGATTTACCTGGGACAGCTTTGTAAACATACAGACGCAGTGAACCTACTTGAGGCCCTGGAGCCTTTATTTTTAACAAACAACTCAGAGGTGATTTTGAAGGAGGAGGTTTGAGGCCACATTTCGGTAAACAACAAACTGAGCAATCTCTGTTTTCTTAAAGCAGTTGGCAATGGCAAGAGTTGAGGGTAAAGAGTCTTATTTATAGACCTTTTTATTTTTAAGGAATCATACCCAGCTACTATTTATGTAGGTGCATAAGACTGGGGTGGAGGGAGACTTATGTCACCTTCGTCACAAATAAATTTGCTGCCAAAAACTTAATCCAAAAGAAAAGACTTTGTGCTCCATTGAAGAGCTTTTGAATAAAGCCAAATGCTGCTTATGAACTTACTGTCCACAGCAAATAGGCAACAACAGCTGAATGCGTATGGAGTTTGAGCTTCGAAATCAGATTATCCCTCAGCCTCATCTGCAGAGACCGATTGGATCAGACACTTTCTAATCCCCTTGGTACTTCTAATATTACATGTCGTATTCAGATTAACTCACGGAAACATTCTGTGTTTTCATATGATAGATCAGTCTCTTAAAAATCTCTTAATATTGCCCTGGTTGATGTAGCTCAGTGGATTGAGTGCTGGCCTGCGAACCAAAGGATCGCTGGTTTGATTCCCAGTCAGGGCACATGCCTGGGTTGCCGGCCAGGACCCCATTTGGGGGGGCATGTGAGAGGCAACCACACATTGATGTTTCTCTGCTTCTCTCTCTCTTTCCCTTCCCCTCTCTCTAAAAATAAATTTAAAAAAAATATTAAAAAAAAAACTCTTAATACTGCTGCAAAACACAAGATGATAAATTTTTAGGAATGACAATAGTTTCTTTAGTTTCATTGAATGTGTATATTATCTATATCGCCCTACTGGATTGTGAGCTCCTTGAGGACAGGGCACGAGCCTCTCTTTTTCATAGCTGTACTAGTGGCCAGAGTTGCCTTGGCACATGGATCTCCACTAGATACCCTATACCTCGAGGAATAGCTTTGCAGGATATATAATTAAGACTAAATACCATACTATTCCTGAAGTATAGTCTAATCCATTTTTATTCCTAATAACACTTTCCAACAACTGTTCAAAGATAGTTGTTGGAAGCCCTAATGAATTCTTTTCTTTTTGGAGCACATAAAATGTAGAAAAGATTTAGACAGTAATGATTAGTAACCAAATGTCTTATTCTTGTTTTGTTCTTCAACCCACTCAGCAGCTATTTATTGAGCAACTACTACATTCCAGGCACTGTGCTCAGTGCTGATTATCAAGAAATTGGTATCAAGAACTCACAATGTGAACCTTTTCTAGGAATACATTACAGTTGTTGCCATTTAATCTGTCCTTAAATGAACTAAGTTTCTAGTTATTCTAGGTTTGTTTGTTTTTTTTAACTCTTCTTCTTGTAACCTCAGTAGTGCCTGTTCAAAAGTTAAGCAAACCATATATAACAATGTGATGCCTGCCAATTCTAACTTGCGATGGGATCCGGACTTCATGATGGATTTTATTGAGAATCCTTCAGCCCGTAGCATCAACTACTCAATGTTGGGCAAGATCCTCAGTGACAATGCAGCCAATCGCTACAGCTTCGTCTGCAATACACTCATGAATGTATGTATGGGCCATCAGGATGCTGGAAGGTGAGCCGAGTTACCTTGGAACATGACTAACCAGACAGTTGTTGCTTTGGTTGCTTTGCTACTTTGAAATTAACTTCTTTAGTAATTACCTAGGCTGACATTTGGACTTCGTTTGCTTTTATTTCTTTTATCCTCAGCCAAGGACATACTTAATTGATTTTAGAGAGCGGGGAGGGAGGGAGAAAGAAAGGGAGAGAAACATTGATATGAGAGAGGAACATTGATCAGCTGCCTCTCGCACACGCCCCAACCAGGGACCAAACCCGCAACCGAGGCATGTGCCCTGACTGGGAATCAAACCCAGGACCTTTCAGTTTATGGAATGATGCTCCAACCAACTGAGCCACACCAGCCAGGCCTGCTTTTTTTTTCCACATTCTTTTAGTTCTGAATTTACCTCTGTTCTATACTATGATTTCCTTAACCTGAGAGACAAAAAAATATATAAACAATAAAAATATAAATAAAAATCGCCTATATTTTGAAGACACTGTATTTAGGCCTGCCTAAATTACATAGTTTCTATAATTTTTTGATGCACTTTTTTTTAAACAGTTCATAAGTTGTTATTTTTTTTTAACCCTCACCTGAGGTTATGTTTTCAGTGATTTTAGAGAGAGAGGAAGGGAGACAGAGAAAGAGAAACATTGATTGGTTGCTTCCCATATGCGTCCTGACTGAGGACCAAACCTGTAACCTAGGTATGCCCTGAACGGTAATCAAGCCCAGGACCCTTTGGTACACGGGGTGATGCTCCAACCAACTGAGCAACCCGACCAGGGCTAATTTTTTTGATGCGCTTAAAAGGTAATTGTGTAGGTCAGATTTTTTCACAGAACTAAAACTATGCTTATTGACATCTGTAATGATTATTGTTCGTTGCTCACCGGCATTAAATAGAAAACATTTGAAGCCATTTACTTTTATCTTCTGCTTTAGATTCTACTAGATTGTTTGTCAAGTGGGTATTATATATTCTTGAATATAAGAAATGAATGACTTACTTGATGAGAGCGAAATACGTGTTCATTAAGTATGTCACATGAGTAGTTCTTTTTTGTTATTTCCTACTACATATATTCTCTCTCTTCTTTTAGGATTAATGACATAGCCAATTTCTCCTCCGAGCTGACGGCTTGCTGCACTGTTCTCAGTTCAGAATGGCTGGGAGTTCTGAAGGCTCTTTGTTGTTCTTCAAATCATGTGTGGGGGTTTAATGATGTACTTTGCACTGTAGATGTAAGTGTTATTTTTCATTTAAAAACTCAGTTGCAATTAAATATTTGATTTGTAATTTTTTTTAATTGGCTCAATCCTTAACCGAAATATTGTAAAATATTTTTTCCTTCTCACTCTAAAAGCAGTGCATCAGAGTGTGGTTGGTTTTGCTGTGTTGCATAAGAATGTCCAGACCCAATTCATTGGGGCGTCCCGTCATTCTCAGTGTTTGTGTCTGGAAGTGATGAAGACATACCCGTTATATATCACAGATTTCCTCGAATATTTTATTTTAGGCATGATATGTGCATTTCTTAAAAATCCAGCTTGATTCTTTATTTTTGCCTTAGAAATGTTTTTGTTGCTGTTGTTGTTGTTGTTGTTCTCTTGGTGCAATCTGTGTTGTATGTTAATACAGCGTACGTATAGAACCATTTTGTACATTTTAAAAACTACCTTCCAATTGAAGTTGAACTTCTCAAGACTGGGTTGGACAATCCTATTCCATTCATTCTGCGACTACCTAAGATTTTATACATGTAAAACTCCTATCTGTGGCCTGCTTTTCTAGACAGAAGAGATACACATTATTATCTTTAGCAATGTTCCTTAACCTCTTAGTTGTTTTTATTACACTTTACCTCTGCTTTGTTCACTCATCTATAAAATTGGAATTAATAATAGTGTGAACCTCATGGTCTTGAACCGTTAAATGAGGTGATCTTTGTAGATTGGTAACCGTAGTCCCTGGCACATACTACAACTTAATATGAAAACTGCTATTATAGGTTTTTTCAATTATTATTATTTTCTGCAAAGGCTTGTGAGTTATGTAAATGTAGAGGTTTTACTATAAATGAATTAACTTTTCTTCCTCTTTTCTCTTTTGAAAATTTAGGAGTCAATTGTAAATTTTCAGAGTTGTTTTAAATCTAATTTAATTATATTAAAGACACATTATTTGTTATCCCTCAAAAGAACTCCAGAACATTACTGAGGCTTGTTTTTCAATTAGGGCTTACTAAGGGCTGCCCTTAAATGACAGAGTGTACTGCGTTCTGCAGAAAAGTTTTATTTCTGCTACATCTTTTAGGATTTCTTTACTTTTCTTTTTTATTGTTTTCTTTTCCAATTTTATGTCTCAAGATAAAGCTCAGTATCTTCTTGCAGCATTGGGATGTGGGTAAATCTCATTCTTTGTCTTACAAAGTAGAAATAGGCCTAGAGGATAATAATCATGATAAGTTATTACATTTCACTCATTTGGGGATTTGAGACCTTACTGGTGTTACCTACATTCTCTTAGATATTAATCTTAGATATTACTTAAGAGGGTGTTAGGTATTAAAACATGTCAATGTTTTTCTTGAAGGTGAGTGACCTTTCATTCCATGATTCATTAGCTACTTTCATTGCTATTCTGATAGCACGACAGTGTTTCTCCCTGGAGGACGTCGTGCAGCACGTCGCACTCCCCTCGCTCCTCGCAGCAGGTGACGGCATTTGTTATTTGATTGTGGTCTTGGTGGGATGGTTTCTGCCTAGGAAAACACTGTGAGAGTAGCATTTAAGGGTACATGCATTGGGCAGTGGTGTGGCATCATGGTAAAGAAGACAAGAATGTAAATTTTGTTCTACACAAGGTGGTATGAATCCCCGTGGATGTTAGTACCTGTTTTTGTGGAAGCACTGACATACGGGTTTCTCAGAAAAGCATGGCCAGTGCCTTACTTTTTGCCATAAGGAGCACTTATTTATTTATTCCAGAAAGTATAGCTTAACAGAAAAGCCGAAGACATGTTCTTGAGTATGTTAGAAAACTTGCTTTTAAAACCCTTCTTTCCTAGCGTGTGGAGACGCCGATGCTGAGCCTGGGGCGAGAATGACATGCCGGCTCCTGCTTCATCTCTTCCGAGCTCCCCAGGCCTGCTTATTACCTCAGGCAACTGGTGAGCTGAGCACTGAGAAATCTCGGATGGCATTTTCATTTGGAGCTGCAGGTTCTAAAATGACCCAGTAGGCTGTCCCTTCTGTAATTTCCTTCCTGACTCTGGTGGGCCTGCTTCAGGGCGTGGAAGGGGCACAGCGATGCCATGGAGAGGGCCGTCGGCACCTTTCCCTTACGTAATACCAGGATGTATTGAGAAACTCAAAGCCAGAGTGAGCAAACAATAAAAATACTTTTGCTCTTAGGCCAAGCCATGCTGGCGGGCAGTGCGGTCCTCTCACACACTATGCGCGTTGGTTATGAACCCACCGCCGCAGCCCAGGGCAGCGGTGGTTCATTTAGTCTTTTACTCAGGTAACAGGAACACGGTGAGCTACGGGTGTTAGTGAAGCCTGTTCCTAAATATCATTTCCATATTGGAGTGTGTGTGTGTGTGACGGTCAGCATAAGTGGATGAAAATCCTACTAATCTTTTTGACACATTTCTCTAAGGAGCAAAGACATTATTTTAATAATTGAAAGGAAAACGTTAAGTAAGGAGTACTGGCAATGTTTCTTAGTAAAACCATGAAGTGTCAGTTAAAGCTAGCTAATGTCAATTAAGTACCCACAGTCTAACAATGAAAAGCCCTGCTGACTGTAAATGGTTACAAAAGACTGTTAATGATGGTGATGAGAAGTTAAAGGTTTATTGTTATTCTCATAGGCAAACCTTTCCCCGGAATAAGATCATCTTGTGATAGACACCTCTTAGCTGCTGCTCACAACAGCATCGAAGTGGGAGCAGTGTTTGCTGTTTTAAAAGCAATTATGATGCTTGGTAAGACTGTCCTGACACTAAGCTTGGTTAATCACCAGAAGTTTAACTCGATTTAATATTATTAGAAATGTTTTTGTTGCTGCTGCTGTTGTTGTTCTCTTGGAAAAATGAGTTGGCTTTTCCCAAGTCCAATTTAATTGGACTCCAAGAAGCTTGGCCCTTCCTACAACATGGGTGGAATTTAAATGTAGTACTTTTTTTGGTGATGTTTGCACTGCATGCTATCTCATCCTGATGTAATAATCCTCCCATCTCCTGGGCTGTTTTCCCTTCATTTGTTGGCATAAGTCACACTTTGTGATGGACGCAGAAGATTTGCTGACCTAACCAAAGGTTTAAATTTCATGTTATATTCCAGGAGTAAAACACCAGAAAACCTGGGTTTTAATCTTAGTGTTTCTGTTTCCATTGTGACCTTGAACAATTTTATATCTTTGTACTTTAGGGGTTTTTAAAATCAATCAAGTGATAATTGCACTGAGATTGATATTATTGATACTTCAGTATTAGATATCACAGTTTTTTTCCATATAATTCATAATGTCCAAGACGTCTTTTATATTCTTATTGGTATATGTCCTCCTGCAGTAGCAGTACTGCCTTTTCTATTCATCTGCAGTGTAGTACCTTAAGACATGTTTATTCTATAAATCAGTTAGGAGAATGATTGGGAAGTCTTGAATTCACACTGATTCCAACTTTGGGTACCCCCTTTTGGCCTTCACTACACAATAGTCGTGAAGGAGCCCCCCTTTGATTAGAGCAAAAATTACTGCGTGAATAGGAATTGTCTTTGATGAGTCTTAAAAAACATCGCTGAAGATATACCCTATCCTTTTATACTCCTATTTGGGAAGAGTTATTTGGTGATGACAAAGAAGGAAAACAGGGTTTTCATAAAACAAATTATTAAGAGCTCATTTAAAGATATCTACACACACACATGCTCACACATACATATACATGTATGTAATGTTCCTATTAAACACCCGTGAATTATGTAGTAAAAAGTAAAAGGTCGAGTCATGGGGAGGGGCACAGCGTCCTCTGAGCTCAGGAGCTTATAGTGTTATACAGCCAGCATTAAATGGTCATCTCAGTTTTCAAAATTTCTGCACTCTGATGATGTTTGGAAGGAAAGGCGGCTGGTCAGTTCTATTTAATTAATAAAAATAGAGACCTTGAAGTCAGGACTCCCTGTTTTACTGCATTCGTCAGAGAAACTGAATAGATTTTCCATAAACTAATGTTCAAAATGTGCCTGCATAAGTGATAGAAATTTTAATGGCAGAAACCAAAATGTGTGTAATCTAGACATTGTTTCTTTGATTTGAATGACTGGTTTGATTCCAAGTAAAACTGGGCAGCCCGTTTAAATATCCAAATAACCATAGTTACTACCTATGCATAATCACCAATTCATTTTTCTTCGATTGTCTCTCATTTCTTTTTTTTTAATTGGCCTCAGTTCTTGGTAGATCCAACAGCTTTGTAAGCGTTGGAAGGTTCTTCAGGTCTGAGAAGTCACGATTGGGCCGATTGACTCAGCAGAGCCTTGGACCAGGCTGGCACTGAACACTCTCTTTGTTCTAGTGTCTGTGTGGTTACAGAAGCTTCTGGTGTGGCCTCCAAGTATCCAGACATCTAAACTGATTCAAGGATCTCCTAGTCTGGGACTAGCAGAGATGCTTATTTCTTTGTTTTTGCTCTTGCAAAAGTTTTAATTTATCTGTCTCACGTGTCCTAACCAATATTTTTTCAAGGCCTGTCTAATAGGACCTATTTTGAGTTTAGGGAGATAGGAATGTTTTATAGAATTTGGTTTCTAATGTCTATAGTAGTTTAACTTTAAACTATAAAAATAATTATTTGTGTTACCAAAGTTTGGAGAAAGCACGCTAAATTTTGTACATGTAGAATATGGCCTTTATTTCAGCTCCTAAAGAACTCTGTTAAATTAAATAAACTTCTGTGGGTGAAGAGAAATTGGTAGTTTTTGTTTATTTTAATAAGAAATATATGATAATATATAGTAGGGCATTAGTGAGTTGAAATGTATTTTTATTCCTCTCATCCTTGTAATGATTATGCAAGTAAATATTCAGTAAGCAGTTCTGATTTTTCAGATTTTTTCAGCAGAGTCAGAACTTTTTCTTGCTTGACCTGTGGGTTTTAAAAGACATTTTGCACTGACCTGGGCTTGGTTTCGCTCAGAGTGCGGCGGTAAGGGAGTCCTATAAACTCATTTGTTGTTGGTTCCAGGAAATTTTCTCTCTCAAGTCTTATGATCCTGTGGGTAAACAGGTAAAAGTTTAGAGGCTCTGTGTCAGTTGGCAGTCTTTATTACCAAATTATTTTATTCTTTCACCTTCAAAATATGATAGTTATTTCTCTTTCACAACTAGAGATTTCTTATTTCTAGATATTCAACCACTCTGCTCAGTTTTTGCCCCAGAACTTTTTTTTTAATAAGGAAAACACTTTCTTTAGCTTCATTTTAGTTGAGCATATTAGAGATTGATGAGATGAAGTTTTCTAATTCGATCTTTACAGAGAGGAAAGTGAAAGGCATAGGTTATTTGACGAATACCCTATTTCCCAGGGCTTCCTTAGTATTCGTTGCCCTTTTCCATTCCCAGGGAAATAAATCTCTCTTGTCAAGAAGTTGATAGTAAGGTGGGCTAAGGCAAAACTTTTCTTTTGACCTATGGATAGAAAATAAGTCATTGTAAGAGAAGAAATGGAAAAGGGACATCTCGAAGGGTGAGTAACCCATTTTTTTCCTTGTCTACAAGTCAAATGAATCTGAATACATTCATGCTTGAAATATTGGTGAAATCAATGTTCTGTGATTATTAAGTGTGATTTATAATGGCCTTTCCAAGTTTGGTGAAAGCATACTTAATTCTATAAACAAAATAAAGTTTGAGTCTTGAACTTGCTTTTTTTCCATGTCTGATGACACTCCTCTGGATTCTCGCATTTATTCTCTTGATCCATTCTCTTCATTGCCGAGCAACTATGCGATAATGATACCATTCACATATTTGAAGTCCTTGAAAGCTTGCCTCATTTATTTTTCAAATACTTGGCAATATTTTGAACTTGTGTGATTTTGCTTTTGTGATTCTGTTATTTAGGAGATGCCAAAATTGGCAATAACAATGTCAGCTCTTTAAAGAATGATGACTTCACCATGAGGGGTTTACGACGCGATGGGAATGCTGATGATATCTGGACTGCCTCACAAAATTCAAAGTCCTGTGGGAAAAGTATTTCCATAGAAACTGCCAATTTAAGAGAATATGCTAGATATGTACTGAGGACTATCTGTCAACAGGTATTGACCTTTAACTTTGAATATGTAACTGTCTTTTGGAGAGAGATTCTCACTATTATACAAAACGTGTACACAGATGGACCTTTTATTCCCTGCTAACTTTGTTTTGAAATAATTTCAAATTTGCTGAAAAGTTGTAATAATAATAATAAAGAACTCTAGTATATCTTTTATACAGACTCACTAACTTTTTACATTTTGCCACATTTGCTTTATAACTCTAAATGTTTATGTAAATGTGGTACATGTACTTAAAATTCTTTTTCTGACCATTTGAGAGTAGTTGGCATACATTATTCTTTTTTACTTTTTAATACTTCATTGTTTATTAACATAAGCAAAATATAGTTTAAAAAATCAGGAAATTTAGCATTGGTACAGTAATTTTTTCTCACCTATAGGCCACATTCCAATTTTGTCAATTACCCCAATTATGTTGGATTTGTCTGAAGTTTCCTGTAGATTAGCTTCAGATTATGCATTCCTGGCCAAGATACTACAGAAGTAATGTTGTGTTCTTCTCAGGTAATCCCATCTGAAGGCACATGATGTCCATTTGCACCTCATTGGTGATGTTAATTTTGATCAAGATGTCTCCATTGTATGATTTCTCTACTGTATAATTATTTTTTTTCCCTTACAATTAATAAATGGTCTTTGGGGAGACACTTTAAGACAAAGCGAATATTCCCATCAAACTCATTCTTCCCTGAGGAAGAACCTACCCTTACTTATTTTTTCCCTTATTTATATTTATTTATTTTCCACATGGGTTATAATTTACTGTCCTTAGTTATTTTCATGTTCAAATTGTCCCAGATTTTTCCAGTGGAAATCTTTTCATGTTGGCTCTCATGTTATTTGGACACGTCTTTATCTTTTTATTTTATTTTTTTTAGCTTTCTCCTTTTGTACTTTCCCTACCCCAGACCTGGAATTATTCACGCCTCAAAAGAACCCTGGTCTTACTTTAGTCGAGAATGATATTTAGAAACCAGGATCAGGGCACTGTGCGTGTTCGTTGCCACGGGGCCATGTGTGATCATTGCCTCTAGGCCCAGTCAGCAGCCAGAGCTAAGAAAAAACATCTACATACATAATTGTGTGGGTAAACCGTGAGTTCATACTGATATATTTAATTCCTTTTCAACCCCACAAAGTTCTTTGTATTCCCCCATTCCACATTAATACTGCCTTCTTCCACAGTAAGAACCCCTACTCCCAATAACATTAACCCATTTACTCATTTGCTTAATCCTACAGTGTACCTGTAAGAGTTTCAGAATTGCTACACCCATCCCACAAGGAAAAGCAAGCTTACTAAAAGGATTTGAAGATTTGTTTATAGTTCTTCCTTAGGGGTTTACAGTATCGTATTAAAAAGTCATTTGAATTTTCTCCTTCAGTGTGTATATATTACTCACTTGAAATAGAATTGATTTTATTTGTTTCTGTTCACATTCAGTTTCGATTCCTTTGTTCCCCTCTGCTCTGTCTTTAGAATAGCACGCTTCCACAGGTCAACTACGCAAAAACGGGGACTCAGCAATGAGTCCTCTCTCCCTCATCCTTTCTACCCCTTATCTCTCCCTGTCTTAGGTGATTAATTTTACTATTTTCTGGTTTAATTTTTCCTGTCTTTTTTTTTTTTGTTTCTTCTTCCTTATCAAAAGCATCATGGCATACCATTTATACTCTTTTTCACTTTCCTAATGTTGACAGGGTCATATTTTTATTAAGGCATATTATAACTATGGTAAAAGTTAGCTAAATAGTTACATAGGTATTAAGAGAGTATTGAGTTGTGCATTGGTTCCCAACTGTGAGGATACATCACAATTACCTGAGGAGTTAAAAAAATATTTCCTTTTGATGCCTTAGGAAAATGACTGATGCTAGATCTCGCTACCTAAGATTAGCTGATTTGTTGTGGGGCCTGGGCTCTGGAATTTTAACAGCCTCTTCGGGTGATTTTAATGGACAACCAGCACTGAGGCACTGGTGTAGCGGTTAAGAAACAGGTTTCGTTTGAAACAGATCTGGGTTTAAATGGGGCATGGGGACAGTCGATGATTTCTTACCTCATTTAATATGAGTTTCCCTTTGAAAAAAATGATGAAGAAAAGGTGATAGGAGTTTAAATTGGTAGAAACTCTCTGGAGGCCAATTAGCCATATACATCAATAGCCTTAAATTTTTGCTATACTTTTCGACCCAGCAGTTGCACTTCTCTGAAATTATCCTAAGAAAATAATTATAGAGAGAATAGATGTGCACAAATATTTATTTATAGTAGTAAAATGTATAGCAGTATCAAAAAGGGAGGCACTTTTTTGAATGTTATACTCTGTTCTATTTTAAAAAATACAATGTAATGCATCCCATAAAAACAACATATTGTGATACAGACTCATTGCCCTTATGTAGCAAGTTAAAAATACCAATTACAAAACAGTTCCTAGAGCAAGAACCCACTTTCCAATTGTAAACACGTACCAATATTTTCCTTATTTTCCTTAGCTTTCTTTTCTTTCCTTTACTATTTTTACATATCTGTGTTTAAAATATTTGTTTAACCAAGGTTTTACTTTGTATTTTCAAGAAGTTAAAATATGAGAAATTTTGTTTTTAAAACTTTTGCCACCATTTTTTGTGTGTAATATTTTATTTATTGGAAGATTCCTCTCTGCCTTATATTCCATTGTGTGCCATGAACTTAGTACATATTACATATGCATGTAGAAAGTCTATGCCTACCAGTCTAACTGCTGTATTATTTTTAGGAATGGGTAGGAGAACATTGCTTAAAAGAACCTGAAAGATTATGCACAGACAAAGAGCTCATATTGGACCCTGTGCTTTCAAATATGCAAGCACAGAAACTCTTGCAGCTTATTTGTTATCCTCACGGCATTAAGGAATGTCCTGAGGGGGACAACCTGCAAAGACAGCACATTAAGCGCATTCTGCAAGTGAGTGATGGCAATTTAAATGTCGCGTTTCTGTCACTGGACACATTCTTTGTAGTTATGACAAAAATTATGGTCTCTTTTTTTCATCGCTAACTAATTCTTCTCCACTAATTCAATTAATTCAGATTTTTATTCGCCCAGTTTCCTTTTCTGTGTTATTGCCACACTTTATTGCTGGCTAACTGTAGGTAGATGCTACAAATTACATGCAGTCATTACATAAATATTGATATTTTAAGTCAGTATTGTAATTGCATGAAAAATAAGCTTTGCGGAGGGACTGCATTAAATGCCAAATTCAAAAAATATTGAAATCATTTTGAAATAGAGTCAGTCAGATAGATTTTGACAGAAGACATGTTTATCTTAGTTATTTCTAGTGCCCAGCTGAGTGAGGCACATTATTTTAATGTTGCTATTTATTTCTTTGTGTTTACAATGAGTATGTGTAATACAGGTGGAAGTCTTTTGGTCCATATACTCACTGATAGTAGAGTGTTCCTGTGAAAACTTTCGTAAAACAAAAATGGTAAAATGTGAAGAAGCAATTACCATTAATTTATATGGAAAAGTTTTTGAGCATTCCCAGACCCAAAATTTAGTGCACACGCCTTTATTTCACTCACAAAGACCAAAATGCTTAATTACATCAGTTTTATGCTAAGTGTAGCAGTCTTACAAACTCCCTTAGTCTTTTCTGATACTTTAAGACACATCTTGCTACCGAATGTGCCAAATAAATCGAGGTAGAGAGCAGATGCTCACAGGCACAATGCAGAGTCATGATGGCATGATCCGAGTGTTGTCCCCTGGGAAGGAGGTGAGCAGGGCCACCTGTGCTGCTCAGGGTGCCTGTATCTGTCACAGCTTGCTGCTTAGCAGACACCGAATGCTATTTGCACCCTCCTCAGATTTCTCTGTTAGCGAAAGCAGGCATAATGTAGGTCTTTTGTAAAAGCGAAGTGACTTAACACAAACTGTTGAAAAGCAGAGGATGCCTGTAGTTCCCTTTATTGTATATTGTTATTCTACTATTCTCTGAGATAGGAAATAGTGCAAGGACTTACTATATATTAAGACATGCTTAATATTCCTAATGTCGTATTATTTTCATTTTCTGCAGAATCTTGAGCAGTGGACACTGAGGCAGTCCTGGCTAGAACTGCAGTTAATGATTAAACAGTGCTTGAAGGATCCTGTGAGTATATCTGAAAACCATGTATATATACAGTATTTTATGAAAAGCAAACACATGTTGATGTTTCAGGATAAAGTAAAACGTCTGTGTGCTAGTTTTCTTATGTCTGACACTAGGGCTCTGGTTCGGTGGCTGAAATGAACAACTTACTGGACAATATAGCAAAGGCAACAATAGAGGTCTTCCAGCAGTCTGCCGACTTGAACAGTAATTCTTCTAGTTCTGGTGTGAACCTCTTCAACCCAAACGGGATTGGAAGCACTGATACAAGTAGCACAAGACAAAATGGAATAAAGACATTTCTAAGGTATTTTTCCTGTAGTTTTATTAGTCTCTTGTTAATTTTTCACATGTAACAGGGTGTTTTATTTGCATAATGTAGTGTTTTTTTCATGACACTGCAGAAATGACAAGAAAATACTTGTGTCAATTATCATTATTTAATAATACGTTAAAAGGTAATCCTACAGCGTGGATGATATCTCAGTGTTCTAAATATGAAGTTAATCAGGCCAACTCCTTGGAACCACAGATGACATTTTTAGGATAGATTAATTTCCTTAGTGTCCCCTGAGGCTACTCTGTTCTGTGATGTATTCTTTATATAGGAAACACTTTTTTCTGCCTTCTTCATTAATTGGCAGTTTTGCCCAAATGATAATCATGAAAGGCCGATTAACTTGTATTTCATCATTTTGGTGTAAGCATTTGGTGTGTCCCACCTTTTGGCATCGCTGCACCCCACTGGAAGTAGAAGAGTTGTCCTGAGCCACACATTAAATACATTGTGACACATAATCACACACACATAAAAATCTCATGTTTTAAGTAAATTTATAATTTTGTTTTGGCCCACATTCACAGCCATCCCGGGCTACATGTAGCCCATGGGCCTCAGGTTGGTCACCCATGGACTGTAAAGTATAACTAGTGAATTCTAAAACTTTTAAAACTGACTGCCAGTATGCTTAAACATAATCAGAACATTTCGTACCTTAACCATGACAGAAAACTGTACTGCTTCTTGGACAAAAGGACTGTTACCAACCAGAGAGCCAGAATCATGGAAAAAAACTTTTAATTAAATAAAAGAAACTTGGTTATAGTATCCTCCCAGAACCGCATCTTTTATTACCTTCTATAAGCATGAGTGGAAATATGTGCTAATATCTGGTATTTGGCAAAAGGAACAATAGTATAGAAGTGAAAGGGAAATGTTAGAATAATCAGTATGTCATGTGCATAAAAGTTTTACATTGGAATTCCTGTTACAACTGTGAAAGTGAGAAAAAGGATGCCTCACTGGGTGTAACACATGTTTCTGATTCCAGTTCCTCTGAACGCAGGGGTGTGTGGCTGGTGGCCCCCCTGATTGCCAGGCTGCCGACTTCTGTGCAAGGAAGAGTGTTGAAAGCTGCTGGGGAGGAGCTGGAGAAGGGACAGCACTTGGGTTCTTCTTCCAAAAAGGAAAGAGACAGACAAAAACAGAAAAGGTATGGTTGGCAGGTGTGTCTCTTTATGTAAGATTCTAAAGAAGAAAATCTCGTATTCTGCAAACATGCATGTTCACTGTACCCTGAGTCACTGAAATTTTGTTCTTAAGTGAAATTGAAAATATTTTGTTAGGCAAGGTACTGTTCCTAAAAACTTCCAGGTTATAATATTTACCACATGAGTTCTCAATTCTACCTACACATCTAAATCACTGCTGAAGTGTTAAAAATACTGACTTCTTAGCCCTATTGCATACCTACTGAATCAGGTCTGGATATCCACTTGGTCCCTATATTCTACTTTTAATTACTTTTCTTTTTTTTTTCCTTAGATATTTATGTTTAAAATGCATAGAATTATTTCTAGTTGTGTCTTATTGGACCCTGAAATAGTTACTAATATTTTTGGCATTGAAGGCTCTCGTTCTAGATATTTAAACTTAAACCACAAAGTTTAATGTTTTCTTAGTTTATTTTATACCCTAGAAAAGATCTCAAGTAACTGTATTTGAAAACTAACAATGCTACTGAGGAAGTCTAAAACCACACTCGAATGTGAAAATGTGATGGATTTAGCACCATAGCATAAAGAGAAATAATGATAATTTCTTCTATTAAAAATTTTTTTGGAACATATAGGTTTCTTTTCCCCTATTAATAACATCTTGGTAGCTGCCATTCATTGAGCTCTCACAAAATGCCAATCCCTGTATAAAGCGTATTTCATACATACTCAAAACTTTAAAAATCTTACAGCAATCATGCAGTAAGTGCTCTTGTTATACACCTTTTAGAGATGAAGAAATTGATACACTGAGAGGTTCCGTTAACTTCTCAAGGACACACAAGTAAGGAAATACAGAGCTGGGATTTAAACCCAGGTGGTCTAGCTTCTGAGCCTGCCCTCTAAACTCCAGTACCTTTCGTAGAGACCTACCTTTGACTGTATTTTGTTTGTTGCCTGATTGTTTCGTCATGTTTGCCAGCATTAAATAACCAACCAGATGACTCAACTTAATTCTCAAACTCTATTAGCTAATGGGAGATTGTATGTACATTGCCTCACTTGCCACAGAGAGGACAAATGGTACATGACAGAGTTTCAAAATGACCAACTGAATCTCTCTCAGCACTGCTGATATGAAACAGTTTGAAATATTTTGGCATAAACTTCATTTTAAGTTTATCTTTTTAGTGTAGCAATTGGCTTATCAGTTTGACTCATTAGTTGTTCTGTAATAATTGAAGAAATCTTAATAGAATTTTTACCAAATGTCTTAAACCCCTTTACAAGTCGAGCCCATGGCGGTGGTGGAACTATGCACTACAGGCCACCAGCAAACACTCTGTTTTGGAGTCCTCAGACCTAGGTGCTAATCTTAGCTCTACCGATAAATACCGCACTCTTCGGTCTTGAGAAATGTGCTGAAAAATAAAACAATTCCAACAATTGGATAGGCCTGGACCTTAAAATAAGAGTTTCGTGTGAGAGGAATTTTTAAATTTTTAATTTTCTTCTGTGTATAAAGTGATACTGCTTCTTATGTGTATTTTTAAATGCAGCTTACTGATGTAAAGTATAAATCCTCTTCCCCATGTACCCCTCCTTACATAATCATTTGCAATATGAATTTATGCTAGTTTTGGGAATGCCTTCAATATTAAATTATTTAGAAGCATTACAGTGGCTTTTAATATAATTAATAGAGATAGGATTTAACTCTATTTTCTAATAGTAAAATGAATATGAATCGGTAACCCAAGGGCAAGAAATCAGTGTTGCACAGGAAGTAATCCGTTCTTTCTAACTAGATCTAACTGCTGTTATTACTTCCTTTGTAGTATGTCTCTTTTGAGTCAACAACCATTCCTCTCACTGGTTCTTACCTGCCTTAAGGGACAAGATGAACAACGAGAAGGCCTCCTAACATCTCTCCAGAATCAAGTTAATCAGGTAAAGCAGTGGTCCCCAACCTTTTTGGCACCAGGGACCAGTTTCATGAAAGACAATTTTTCCACGGACCAGGGTTGGGGGGATGATTTTGGGATGATCAAAGCACATTACGTTCAAGCTCACCTCCTGCTATGGGCCCAGTTCCTAACAGGCCCAGACCGGTACTGGTCCTTGGCCCAGAGGCTGGGAACCCCTGAGGTAAAGTGTAGTAGAGAATTAAACCCGACCATTATTTTTCGAATGACATGCATTTGTTTTCCTTTCAAATACTAAGGTTAAACTAATAAGGACACAACGCAATTTGATTAGATACAGGGAGGCATAATCCATGCCCTGTTCTGTTACCTAGCATTCTAGTCACCACAAGATGAACGATTTTATATTATGCATTGGATAAAATCTACAGACTATAAAAGTAATATTTTTCACAGTGCACCTAACTTGGCATATCTGCTCCTGTTCTGACCCTGCCTCAAGGGAGAGGTTCTAGAGCAGTCTGGTCTCAGTTGGCATGGCAGTAAGACAGGAATAGAGCTCCACGTCCTAACTGGCTTCCACATATCAGGCAGAGTCTCAGTTTCTTTCGATTCAGAAACTCAATTTTATTTTGCTGCTAGAGCCAGAATGATGCCAGTCAAGTACACAAGATACTCATTTATAAATCAGAGGGCATTTTGGTTCTTTTATAAAGAGTATGAACTTTGCCTTTGCACCAGCCACAATTCCCCTGGCACTTGCATTCTCTGTACCACAGTAAACTAGCGACCACATTAGAAACTGGAGATCACGGAATGGAACAGAGTGGTTAGATCGCGGTGTGGGATCTTTTCTCCTGCTGCAGAGCCCAGCGGAGCCCTCCTGTGGTGCTGTGGTTCTATGACACCATGTTATCCTTTGAATGGCATAGATAAAAGTGAACAAGGACACTTACTTGGTTCTCCCATTGTCTCCTACCTTTGGATATGACAAATCTATTCTCTGCACAGCAGCCAGAGTGATCCTTTTTAAATATGAATCACCATGAATATTAAAAAAGCAACAAATTCACAATTATCAACAATTGAATCTAAAACAAAAACAAAAACAAACCAAAAAAAAAAAAAAAAAACCAAACAAACCAAGCAAAGAGCCAGAACAGGAGCAGAACGATAGAAATCGAGGTCATCTGGTGGGCTATCAGCTGGGAGGGGAAGGGGGAGAATGGGGAAATGGCGCAGGGATTAAGCAGCATAATCGGTAGGAACAAAATAGGGGGAGGTTAAGAAGAGTATAGGAAATGGAGAAGCCAAAGAACTTACACACCCAACCCATGGACATGAACTAAGCGGGTAGGGGGATTGCTGGAGGAGAAGGGGATACCAGTTGGAGGGGGCAAAGGGGGAAAAAACTGAGGCGACTGTAATAGCATAATCAATAAAATGTAATATAAAATACAATTCAAAAATGTGAATCACCTATTTTTTTGGTGCCCAAAATGCTGAAATGATTCTTACTACACCTAGAATAAAAACCAAAGCCGGGCCTGGGAGGCCTCACATGTTGGGCACTGGCTCTCCCTTCTACCTTGTCTCCTACCGGTCGTGACCTTGCTCGCTCCACTCTTTTCATAGTGGCCATGGTGCTGGTCCCAGAACTTGCCAAGCAAATTCTCATTGCAGCGCCTTTGCATCTTCTCTTCTCTTCACCTGGAAGGCTTTCCTCTCAAATACGAGCATGGTCATCTCCCTCACTTTATCAGGCCTCTGCTCAGATGTCACCTCCTTCGGGAGGCCCTCCGTGATCATTCTAAAAATAGGACTACGGTCATTCTCTATCCCCTTGTCCTAGTTCATACCACTTGTTACACCTGATTTATTGTTATTTGTCCTGCTCCGTGAATGTAACCTTCCTGACAGCTCGTGTGCTCTGTCTCGCACCCTTTAGTCAGCCTTGGGAGATGTGGGAAGTATTCTCTTACCGTGCAGTGTACCTACAGGTCATCTGTTGGGCTGAGCTACTTTTGCATGTGACTCATTTCAACTTTTTAAGATGATACTCATCATTTAACACCATATTTCAAGAGCATGGCAGTATGGGTTTTTGGGGAAGAGTTGTTTTTACTCATGCCATCAATTCTGGGAAGTTGCCCACCTGTGGCCTTTCCTAAGAAAACCTTACCTTTCCCAACATTAATCTGAATCGGTGAAGAAGCACTCACTGTATAAATTGATATGCCACTTGACTGATGTACACATTGTCAGTTTTTCAAAATAGTACATATATAAAATCTTTATATGGAAGACAAGCCTATAAAATAGCGAGGTTCCACTTTAATAGGACACCAGAATAATACATTTGCTAGGGTTCATACCATGTTCCTAGAAGTGTAACCCAAGCCTGATATAAAATGTAATTTTATCTGTCCAATACTTATCTGTATAAGATCAAGGAAATGATATGCACTTGACCCTTGACTAACATGGGGTTTAGGGACACCCACCCCCATGCAGTCAAAAATCTGTATAACTTTGCCTTCCTGAAACTTCAGTGGTCCCTTGGTATCCACCGGGGATTGGTTCCAGGACCCTCCTCAAAAACCAAAATCCAGGAACACTCAAGCCCCTTATATAAAACGGCATAGAAGAGTACATTACAGTCATCCCTTCACAATCCACGAATTTCCAACCTCCGATCAAAAGTACAGTTTTACAGGTGCGAAACCCAGGTGTCCGAAGAGCCAACTGCATATTTATTGAAAAAATCCACATAAAAGTGGGCCTGCACAATTCAAAACCATATTGGTCAAGGGTCAACTGTATTTAAAAAATGAGCTTTATTTTTGTTAATGTTTAACTTGATGGTCTTCTAAAATGTTTTTAAGACTTGTCACTGGATAATTAGAATAGATTTTACTTCTCCCCCTTAGAAAGGTAATGATAAAGAGATAGCCAAATTTCTGTCTGCATGGTGGAGGGGGAGGAAGGTTTTAGTATTTGCTAATTGGTTAAACTAAGAAGTTATTTTGAACGTCAGTGAAAAGCTTGGTTAACTTTAAATATGAAAAAAATTATTTTAACGGGAAGCAAGTTTTGGGGTTTTAAAAAATCTATTGTCTGATTTAGATCTTAAGTAATTGGAGAGAGGAACGATACCAGGATGACATAAAAGCGCGGCAGATGATGCACGAAGCACTGCAACTCCGCCTAAATTTGGTGAGACATTTCTAGTATTTTCCCTGAGTTAGACTTATCTAAAATAGCTTCCCATTTCTCCTATGGTCATAAGTCTTTGTTACAAGGTGAGGTTGTCTGCCCTTTGCTCTCTGTAACTGCTTCCTGTCTCTCTAACCTTCTGTTTTCCTGACTGCTATCCTTCCTGTCTGGTCTGACCTCGGACTTGGACAGCAGTAGGTATTTTAGGCATTGATTTGCCTTCCGCAACCCCTGCCCCAGGGAATCGCTCCTTTTTGGTGTCTGCTCAGAGTCTTAGGGGACTATTATTTTGAGATGAATGTTAACCTTTACTATACTTATTTAAAAACCATATTAAAATGACATTTCAGTCAAAATTTTATCAAACTTTGCATTAAATTGATCATAAAAACAAATCCTACATGGAAGGTTTGCAGAAATTTAAAATTTCCTCACACATTGAATGTTCCTTTGAATTTTTTTCCCCCACTGACAAGCCAGAGGAAGGCTACTCTGGAGGATGGCTTGCCTGCTATTTGTTAGTTGATTTTAACTTAATTCCCACATGTGAATGAGTAGACAGGGGGCCAAGCCTCCTATTCCTCATTATTTTTGTGTTACTGGATATTTCCAAGTTTTATTACGACAACAGGCTTAGATTCAGTAGTAATTGACAACAGAAAGCTGTAGATAATCACATCATGTGGTTTTGACTTATTCAGACTAAGATTTCATCATAAAAATGGATATCCTGAAAATTTCGGAATAAAAGAAAGCTTGTTATACTGATTTATAGTAGTAGTTATATGTGGATTTTCTACTAAGAGGAAGATCATTGCACCTAATCCTCTGCATTTCCGAGAGTCAACTGTAATTCATATTAATGATATGCCCACGCTTGGATGCTCCTTTTTTTTTTTTCATTTTTAAAAATCAAAGTTTGACTACATAAAGTGATGGACTGATATTTTTCTCTTAAACACAGTACAGATTTTTAAATTGTATCTTTTATGTGCTAGGTGGGAGGAATGTTTGACACGGTACAGAGGAGCACCCAGTGGACAACAGACTGGGCTCTCCTCCTCCTTCAGATCATCACTTCTGGAACCGTGGACATGCACACTAACAAGTATGTACTTACTGTTTCACCTTTACTTTGATAAACAGATGACAAATTCTGCCGCTTCTTTTGGGTATCATTAAAAATTCTGTGCCTTAGCCCTGGCTGGTACGGTTCAGTGGATTGCGCGCCAGCCTGCGAACCCACTTCATTTAAAATTGTACTTGAATTTAAGTGAATTTCTTAAAATTCACCAACAGAAAACTAACTAAAAAGCTCAGTGTAAAATCAAAAGTCGCCGGTTTGATTTCCAGTCAAGACCATCCCTGGATTGCAGGCCAGGTCCCCACTTGGGGGCGTGCTAGAGGCAAGCAATCGCACATGGATGGTTCTCTCCCTCGCTTTCTCCCTCCCTTCCCCTCTCTCTAAAAATAAATAAATAAAATCTTTAAAAAAGTAAAAATTCTGTACCTTAAATAAAAATTCTCAGTTAGTTGAAAGTATCTTGGTTTTGCTTTAAGGTGAAAATAATTACTTTTTGTCCCCCCTTAGTGAATTATTTACAACAGTTCTTGACATGTTGGGTGTTTTAATCAATGGAACATTGGCCTCTGACCTATCAAATGCATCCCCAGGGGGATCTGAAGAGAACAAACGTGCATATATGAATTTAGTAAAGAAACTGAAAGTAAGTGTGACCTGCTTATATTATAAGCTCAAATTGTTTATGGATTTATTATTTAGTACATTTTATCTAATTTACTACTCATTAAATTAAATGTTATTTGTTGCTTTAAAGTTAACTAGTACTCAGAAGTAATAAACATATAACTAGATGATTTTTCTTTAAAAAATTTTACATTCATACAACATGTTTAAATTTTTAAGGAACTTTAGAAACGCATTACCAAATGTCTAACCAAAATGCCAACATTAGATTTAGGGTAAGTTTGTGCTTGGACTGGCACATGCAGTTGAAAAATAATCACTTGTATTGATATTTCTAAATCCAATTCATTTTACTAACGACTAACACAGGCTTTGAAATAAACTGTTTTTGTAAAAAAACAGCATAGGAAAAAAAATCAATATATCTGATGACCTTACAGTAAAATAACTAATGGTTACCTTGTAGTCTGAATCTGCATTGGAGAATGCGTTCGGTGCAGCAGCTCCTGAGTTCTGACTGTCGCTGCTACCCAGGATTTTTGTCATTTCAGCACTACGATGTTGTGTAACAAGGGCGCTTTTTTTATGTCTTCTGTTTTCTGCCTAAAATGAAGAAATGAAACATACTTACCACTCTAAATGAGAGCTGCACAATAGACCATGTTCAAAGTTAAAGAACTTTGCAGCTATCTAAAAGGAAATATTTCATAAGGGAACTTCCTTCTGGGTAACTTTTGCCTTCATTGTTATATTGTTATTTCTGTTCCACTTCTCTTTTCTCTGCTTTTTTTTTTAGAAAGAGCTAGGAGACAAGCGGTCTGAAAGTATTGACAAAGTTCGACAGTTGCTACCATTGCCAAAACAGACATGTGATGTCATCACTTGTGAACCTATGGGTTCCTTGATTGACACAAAGGGAAACAAAATTGCTGGATTCGACTCTATAGATAAAAAACAGGCAAGAGTAAATGTTTGTTTCTCATATATATAAATACATAAACTTACAAAAACAGGATATATTTTCTTGTCTTTCTGTAAAGCCTATAAAACATCTTACTACAGTTCCTGATTTTTAAAAGCATATTCTTATCATTTAAATGCAATGGTTATTAGCATTATAATAAAATAAGTGAAATCTTTTAAGAGCTTCATTTAAAACTGTACTTGAATTTAAGTGAATTTCTTAAAATTCACCAGCAGAAAACTAACTAAAAAGCTCAGTGTAAAAAAAATGCAAAGATCAGGTCTGATTTTACTTCAGAACTGGAAACAGAATATGTTTAGAGAAGAAAATTTTTATTGATAAAACTCTTCCTGTAGTAAACTGTTTTGAGTAAAAAAATGTTTAGTGATGGTACTTTATTTTCTTATCAATTAAACAATATTTAATGAACATTTGGTTTTATATAAGATATTAAACAGGGTTTTCTATAATACAAGAAGAATAGTCCATGATTCTTTCAATGAAAGTGAGCAACCACAGATTTCCAAAATCACAGAGGTGAAAGGCAGCGCCCCTCCTGCCCTCTACAGGCACATGGGCATTTACAATTCGGTGAGATTTGTGTGTCATGTTGCAGAGTGTCAGGGGACCTGAGAAGGAGCCATCACACTCAGATGAGATGTCGGCATTGGAGCAGTATCCCCAGGAAAACTGACACGAATCATTTTTGAAGGCTTTAGAGTTAGCTGGGAGATGGGGAAAAATGTGCAGGAGTTTATTCAGAGATGTGAAGAACTATGCCTTGTAGGACTAATGCAGTGCTGCAGGAATTCAGGGTACCTTGAATACTTACGTGCACCAGTGCATTTGTAGAGAGAGAGAAAGCTAGAATCATGAGCGAGTTTGAGTTTGCAGTACCAGTGGGCTCACTAGTGGTAAGACATTTAGAAGCCATTTGGGGATGTGGTCCTGGCACCCAGGAAAAAAGTCTAATCTCTAGACATATTAGGAAGCCATCAATATGCAGGGGGCACTGAGCTTTGGTTTTGGGTGAAACCATTCACGGAAGCATGTGTGGGTAAAAACAGGAGCGCTCATATTTTCTGGAACGCCTGGGTAGTTATTTTCGGGTTCACATTGAAGAAGAGTATTTTCAAATTGCTGTGCCAGCATAAATACAACATAAATACTGTAAAATGGTACTTTTCATTTAGTTTTTTTTTAACATCACCAATTAAGTTTAAAAATAAACTATTTTCAGAAACAGAATAATATTTTGTCCTTTGAATTCAGTAGAGATAAGCTTGAATCAAAGGACTTTTTATCTACCTGTTGGTACAAGTTAATTCTGTAATAATATGACTTAACTATTCAGAGACTGGCTTATTAAGTACATGAAAGATGCTCATATTGAGACAAGTCCGTACAAGTGTGGATTGAAGTTTATTTGAGCCCACTTAGAGGTTGAATGTAACTTGACTGTTAAGTTTTGTCTTATCCTAAAAACAGTAAATAGATTCCAAAGGTCTATAACCGATTGTAATTTAGTATAGTAAAATCAACTTTGCAGCATGTCTTAGAAATTATTTTTTGCTAAAAAGTAAAAAACTAAATGAAAAAGTGCCATTTTACAGTAAAATACATTGGACTATCTGATGTTACAGCCTGAACAGAACCTCAGTGGTATAAAGAACCACAGAACTGAATTTTAAGGTCTGGATTCTAACCACTGACCTCCAGCGATGTAACTGTGTCCCCGCCGGGAGTAATCAGTTAGCCTACCTGTTGTGTGCTAAAGAACATGGATCCAGCATGTTCTCTGGATCCATGCCCTCAGATAGCCTGGCCTCCAATCAGGAAAAGATATGAGCGTGTGGTCATAGACTGTTGTTTCACCACAGGGTCTCCAGGTCTCTACAAAGCAGAAGGTGTCCCCATGGGATCTGTTTGAGGGTCAGAAGAACCCAGCGCCCCTGTCCTGGGCCTGGTTCGGGACTGTCCGAATGGACCGAAAAGTGATCAAGTATGAAGAGCAGCATCACCTCCTTCTGTATCACACACACCCCATGCCCAAGCCCCGGAGTTACTACCTCGAGCCACTGCCCCTGCCTCCTGAGGAGGAAGAGGAAGAGCCCACGTCTCCCGTCTCTCAGGAACCAGAGAGGAAATCAGCTGAGCTGTCAGATCAGGGAAAAACCACAACAGATGAAGAGAAGAAAACAAAGGGAAGGAAGCGCAAGACAAAATCAAGCTCAAGAGCTGATGTAAGTACAGGAAGTAGAGGGATCGTCGGCTCATGAGCATGTGGTAGAAGATTTACTAGTATTCAAATTCTGTTCCTAGGAACATTGCTAACAGTAGCAGAAGCCTTTTTGTAGGAATTATCCTAATGAGGTGTTGTCGTAGTTAATAGAATCAGGATTATAGCTTTTGACTTTCCTTCCTCTACTTTTCATAACTAGTTGTAGGCTTCCATTGTGAATAATATTTAATATTTCAGTGCCTCATAATTTTTCAAATTTGATACTTGAATTTTTCAGACCTATAAAATCTCATCCTCTTTATATTTTTTATTATAAGCCATGTCTAAAATAGTTACTGTATTTTGGACAGTTGGTATCTGTAGTATACTAAAAGAAAAATACTGTTTATCTTTCTCTTAATAAAAGTCTCCATCTAATATATTGAACAGGATATTACGGAGATTTCATATTTCACCATTCCACCTTACTCTTCTGTATATTCTACTTATTTATCATATTTTGATACTTTATAAAAGATAAAATAAACAATTTAATATTGCTTCACTTCTTATTTGCCTACTAGCCTTCCCTACCTACAGCAACATTTTCTTGAAAACAACAGAAATCTAGAAGATGGTAATTTAGAAATAATTTTATACAACTTATAGAATTAATGTATAAAGTATCTTTCCATTTGACCTCACCTGAAAAATACTTGAGAGGTGATTTGAGACATTTTCCTATGAAATTCAAGGATGAAATTAAAGGATGTTCTTACTGTACAGTAGAAAAACTATTCATAATTTAGCATTTAGACATCATGATTATTTAATGTTATTGTTTACCTATGTCAGAGCCCAAAACATATTTCCCTATCTGATATCTTGGAGATTAATATTATTCTAGAAATGATCACCATCACTCTGGGATGTCACTTGAATGTCAGTGCCGTCTTTTCATATAGTCTTCCTACCAGTATTCCTTTGTCTTGAAAGGGGTGCTTAATAAGGTCCAGACTGCCACTCCCTGAAATCTGGGTCTCCTAGCCTGTCCAGCCACACGGATGGATTTCTGTTCTTTTCAGATGCAAAAGACCTAAAACTCATCTCATTCCCCAAGTGAGTCTTGGTCATGTCTCCTCCTCCCACACTACTCCTGAGGCTGCCTCTTCCCAATGGGATGTAGTGCAGGCTTTATTTTCCTGAGATGTTATTTTTCCTTCATCCTTTAGGGCTAGACTAGAGAAGGAGGGCTGGTGGGGGAATTGAAACATGCAGTTGTGATCCTTAGAGACTTTTGGCTCCTGTAAGGAGGAGGAAGCCCGAGCAGGAGGCGCGGGGTATGAGGGAGATGGTTATGTTTGCAGGTTAGGGGTGGAGTCTCCCCCTCCAGAGCACTGCCTTGAGCGTTGGGATGAGACGCTCTCTAGGCCAGGGTCTGGCTCTGAGGCATTGTGGGCCTTCAGCATGAATCTGCTCCAGACCCCATGTATCAGGAAGGCCTTCTGAGGCGAAATGATTGGGAGACTTTGCAGCTAAAGATGCCCTTTCAGCCGTGGGTGGTGACCAATACTGATATTTTAAATACAAATAGTATTTTAAATATTTAGTATTTTAGTATTTTAAAAACAAAGTTTAGAAAAGATTTTTTTCCCATCTCCCTCCACCGTAACCAAGTACTCTTTATCAAGGAAAAGTTTTAACTTAAGTGAGTGTTTTGCAGAGGATATATGGAGACTCCTGTCTTCCATATTCCCCTTTATAAAAATAGCCTTATCTCTAATAATGTGATAGGAAGACTGCGTTCATTATTTATGTGATATGTGGAGTTAAGTAACTTTTTGTTTTAACTTTATGTTGAAGGAGTATCCACAGAGCAACATATACCGAGTGCCTCCTAACTACTCACCCATTTCCTCCCAGATGATACACCATCCACAGTCTACCTTGTGGGGCTATAACCTCATGGGTCAGCCCCAGCAGCCTGGCTTCTTCCTTCAGAGCCAATCTCTCACTCCAGGTATGTGAAGAGAGCACAGCCAGGACACTGGAGATGGAAAATACCTGGTGTGCTCACGGGGGGTTTTCCTTGTTCTTGAAGTTTCAGTAGCTGAGCTGACATATCTGTAATTCTCTCCATTTAATTTTTTTTTTCTCCTGAAATGAAGTTTCAGTTAGGAATTTGTGTCCTGGAAGGACATTAGCTACTAATGAAAATCTTAAGCTATAAGATACAAAGTCAGTCAAAGTTTTATGTTGTGAAATTTGTGTACATTTTTACCAGATATAGTTATTACCAGCATTTTAAAGATTAGACAGTATTACGGAGGGTTTTTTAATTATTACTATTTTCTTATGTTTTGCATTTTAAAGTGTTTACTATGAAGGATTTCAGAAATTTGGTTCAGCAAATGATTGAGATATTACCGACAAGGAGAGCTATCACATCCGAAGCGAGCGCTCCTGACTTTAGTGTTGCTTTGACCCAAGCTCAGGTAGTTTTACATCTGGAGTGAAGGTTTTCTAAATAGAAAGCGCTCTTAATGAGGAAAGGACTTAATTTTCTTTCTAAAATAAAGTTTGCCTAATTTAGAAAAAGAGAGTATTTTGCAATCTCAGTCTACATCTTGTTAGGATATGCCATTCTAATATATATTTTTACTTACTGTGTTCTGTGGTATAGTAACTTTTTTATTGTAAGTTGAGTATGACATTTTGAGGCCTGGGGAAGAAAATATTTGATCCTTGGCTTAGAGCAGGTAAAAAATCCATGTTTTGTCGTATAAATCAGTAGTTTGGAGAGCTGGTCTGGGTTACAGTTGTATTTTATAATCTGGCTCTTCTGCTCTCCTGCTGTGTAATCTCAGCCAAGTCTTAATTTCTGGGTGCCCGATCATTTTACAGCTTAATCATCCGTAACATGGATATGCTGCTATATACCTTCACCGGGCGGTTGCCCGATCATTTTACAGCTTAATCATCTGTAACATGGATATGCTGCTATATACCTTCACCGGGCGGGTGATTCAGTTATTCGTATCAACAGAAAAATATTGGGTGTTAGGATATTGTAGTAAACAAGATGGGTAAAATACCTGCTCTTTTCTGAAATGTATATTACACACACACAGATATGTACATGTGTGTGTGTGTATGTGTGTAATTGAAAATAAATTTTAAAATGAGTCGATTAAGTTTTTATTTCGTAGTTCTAATTCTTGCTTCAGCCTTGCCATATGTTGCTCAAATAGACTTCCCGTTTTTTCCCAAATGATCTTCAAATACTACTCAGTCACTTTGTAAATCATATTGCCGATTGTGGTGCTGAGTGTTTAAAAGAATGTGTGTTTTTTGGGTCAACAGCTTTAAAATGTTTGTTTCCATCATATAACTTGCTTAAAAAAGATAAAACATCTTTTGTAAGGTATTTATATAGAAGTTTTCTTATTCACATGCATTAAAGAATGTAAACTACATAGCACATGAAGGATTGGCACCTACTTTGAAGTCAGCAGATGTTAAATGTTTTTCCCCCTCTGAACTCTTAAAGGCATTTGAAAAATTGCATATGCAAAATGTTAAGGATTTTCCTTGGTTTCTTAGCATCACTGTAATCAACATTTCTTGTTTATTTTATTTCTAGCCTTCAAAAAAGATGAGTTTTTTTCTTTAGAATCAAGGTAGTTGACATTTCCAAGCATTTCAAGTTTTTAAAGTATTTTCATGCCTCCTTACTGTAAGATAGGCATTTTCATTTTCTATAGTAAAGAAGCTTAAATTCCATGGTCTTCAAATTTGTTTAAAATTAAGAAAGGGCTTCTCTGCCTGGCTTAGGACACTTGGCAAAATGCACGACAAAGGCAATACGTTTCCTGCAAGTAATATGTTCCTGAGAGCTGGCCTTCCATCATTTAAAACCCACATGGTTCTGGAAGTATGCCAACACCTTTACTTAAGGCACTTCACTTTACCAGTTCAAGCGGGCCCTCTGTGAAGCCATTCTGATATTATAATTCACTCCCACATCACCTTCCCATCCTTTGGAAGTTATGCAATTCCTGTATAGCGGTTGGGTAGTGCCGTATTTTCCATTTTGCTTCCTAAGTGAGGCCTTAGAAGGTGAGGTTTCTGTGTTTTGATAAAATAAGGAAGACCTGCTGCATTAATGTGTTGAAAGCCCTTCCTTCTGGTTGTTTTTTCAGGTGGCTCCAGACTGGACCCCACAGGCTCCTTTGTCCCCAGCAACACCAAGCAAGCCCTGTCGAACATGCTGCAGCGGCGCTCGGGCGCCATGATGCAGCCGCCCTCTCTGCATGTGCTCCCGTCACAGCAGCAGCTGATGCAGATGAAGGCTCTGCAGCAGCAGCAGCAGCAGCGGCTCCTCAGGCAGGCCCAGGCGCGGCCGTTCCCGCAGGTTCGTCCGGACTCTCCGTGGCATCCTCCACGCCCCATGGTGTCCTCTAGCTAGGGATGCACGCGGGTGCGGGGCACTGTCTTCCTGGCTACCTGGGGCTGTGCAGGAATATCACTCTTATGCAGGTCGATAAACACTTTTTCTCCCTTCCGTTTTACTGTTATCATTGATCAAATAAGAACTCGCAATGTCTAAGGTTCACTAAAAGTATGTCGTAAAATAAAAAGGAGAGCTAATGACTTTCTGGTCAGTTAGAAGCAGCAGGACTTTCATTCTTGAACTGATCTTCTCTGAGCACTCATCCAGCATTTTAATTGTCATCATGTTCCGTATTCCTTTAGCTCTTACCTCACATATTATTATTCAGTCTGCCACTTTGATGTTGTGTCTAGGGAGGCCTGATGTTTCTTAGGTTTTTCTCCTACAGCGCCCTGGGACAGGCTCTATTTTTATTGCATACTTAATAAGTTGTGTAGCAGACATAGAATACATTACAAATAACTATCAGTAATGCATATCTTTAGATTAATTCTTAATTTATATTACTTCTGTTTTTATGCCCTATAATCCATTATCTTTAACTTTTTAGTTGACAATGATTATTTAACAAAATAATGGTAGAAGTCACACAAAACTTACAGACTCATGAAACCAACAAATCTATACAAATACATTAAAATAAACAAAGGGGAACTTGTGACTTCTTTTCCTAGTTTCTTTTCCTAGTTTCTTTTGTATTGCCTCATTTTCTTAAAAATTGCACTATTTTGATCATGAGAGTAATAATAACAATTTTTACAAGCAACTAATGCTGACGGAGCGCTCGCCATTTGCCAGCACACTCCCAGGCGCGTACAAACGCAGGGGTTGCCTTGGCTCTCACAACAGTCCTGTGAGTTAGGCGTTTCTGTGATCATCAAAGGAAACAGCCAGTCTTCAGGTGTATCCTGCTCTAAGAAAAACCACAAAACTTTCAAATTAGCAAGAAGTTCCAGTGCTTTTAAAAATAGTCTTTGTAGTTTGCATCACTTCCCATGCATATCGCCGTTGTATAACTTACGTTGTATCTACGTTCCATCCACTTAGTGATTTGGAGTGTTGGGGACACAAGGGTTAGTTATGCATTCTTAAAAATGCTTCCTTTTTTTACCTGTATTATAAAGACAGGAAAGAGGAAACTAGTTGAACTGCATGTGAATGCAAACAACAGTCACTACAGGCTTGGCTCTCCCTGATCTCTAGTGACTCAGACTCTCTGGGTGTCAGGTAAGGTGGGCCTAAGTTGCTTCTTACACAGAAATGATGAAGATTTGATTAAAATATTTTAAATGCTTTGATTTTGCTTAAATAAGCAGAAACATTGGAGCCATTTAAAACCTCAGTGGGATTTTTGCTTTTCTTGGGGATGACTGTTTCATTTTTTATCAAGATAAATTAAGATTTTATTAGAAGATGAGTAACCATCCCACTGAGATGAATTTAGCTCCCTTTTAAAGTAATTTAAGCCTGAGTAAAATTTACCTTCCCGTAAGTTTATGTAGTTTTTCATGTCTACCTTTTTATCACAAGGTATAATTTGCCTTATTAATATCCCACTTTCAAACTCTTACTGCTAAATACAGTTTTGAATTGATCTAAATTTCCCTAGCTGGGGAAAAGCTCCCTGAGAAACACACCTGTCCTGAAAAGGTAACTTCCTCATGTAAGCCATGTCAAGCAATTTCCCCTAAAGCAACTTTAAAAAAAAAAAAGAAAGAAATTTAATAGAATAATATACATGTAATCAAAGATATCCTTGTATATTTGGAGAACTCAGGCTTATGACCTACAAACATACCTGGAGAACCCCATTAATCCCGCACTCTCCTCTAACCATTTAAAGTACCTGATTCTATTCTTTTCCACCACCTAGTTATACTGATGGTTCACTCTTTTTCTAACTGATTCTTTTGTACCAACTTTGACACAATGTTTTAATTTTTTTTCTTTCTTCTTTTTTTTTCCTTTTGAGAAATCAGGAATCCCTTCTTCAACTAGTAAAAGCTCAACTTCATAATACTTATTGTATGTACAACACTCCCTTCCCCTCCCCTCCCCCATGTTCTTTTCTAACAATGGAAACTCACTTTAGAGTCTCTAAAGGGCTCTCAGAAGCAAATACACTTTTTTCTCAGTCATCCTTCTTAAAGTGCTGGATAATCAAGGGAAATAATATTCTTATAAGGAAGAGAACTGCACACATGGTACAGTCATCTGGTAGAGTGGTCATGTGTAGAGTAAATGAGATTTGTATGTACCTGGGAGGGTCTGTCCTACTGGGTCACATACAAACTATTGATAAACCTGAATATAGGTAAATATTGTGTTGTGGCAGAAAAAAATTCTTGTGCTAATCCTTAAAAATCTAGAATAAAAACAATTATATGGAATATAACTGATATTGATAAGTTGTTTATTATATGATTCTGGGTTTAGTTAGTTCTAATAACTACAGACATGTTCTTCATGATAGGAAATGCTAGGGAAATGTTGATACTAATTTTGACAGGAACATTTTCTCAGGTTAAATGCCTGTATATAATGTGGTTCTGTCTAGCTACATAAGAACTTTTGTTTTTTCTTCCTTTCGATTATTGGTTTATAGGGAAAATGAAATTGTCATTTTTCTTCTTATCCTAGCAATCTTCTAAGTACAGAAATTCATTTTCTTAAATGTAGCAAATGTGTTGGAGAATTTCTACTTATCTTAACCTTTAAGACTGATCTTGGAATTTTCGCACATGCTTTTAGAGATTGACAGCTTTCTTGGATATGACTACTTCCTAGGTCAGTTGTCTGTGAATCCCTTGGTCCCCACCCTCTTCTTACAAGGTCAAGCATTTGTGTCTTAAAATATTTTGTATCATCTTTTCACTTACTGAGCACAGGGTAGAAATCTATGAAGTGTTTATTAAGTGGATTCATGGAAACCTAGAACTTCCTCGTAGCCTCAGACCTTAGCCGTCTCATTATTATCCACAAACTCATCTCAGAGCTGATCTTCTGAGTGCTTCCGGAAACTGCTCACAGCAATGACCTTCTTTGTTTGAAAACCTAGATGGGACAGGGAGGACATAAATTTCTGAGTTCCGGATATGTCTCAGAACTTGCGGAGCCCCCTTAGCGTCTTCCCATCTAAGGAGACAAGTTGATATATTTAGGAAGCATCTAGTCTTAGAAGGTACACAATGAAATTCAGAATACCATTATAAAATAACTCCAGTTCAGCTGCAGAAACTGAATATAAGCTTCAGTTGGTCATGGAATTTTCTGTTACAGACCATCTTATATTTTCTCGGGAATCTGTTAAGACATTGGTATAGTGTCTAGAAAACAGGTGCTAAATAGTATGGATATTATAAGGTATTTTTAGTCCAATTATTTGATGTAATGATTATTACATCAAGTTATAATCAAGTGTATTTTCTCATAGCTTTAGCACATATCAACATGCACAAAGATGTTTTGGCAAGGAAACTTGTTTTCATTCTTCTTAGTTGCAGTCTTCATCTAATTACTCTTCTTTCTTTACTCTGTGTCTTTTATTAAAATGGGACTCACGGTAGTGACTATGTTATCTTTCTGTGCTTCAGAGCCTTGCCTATAAAATGGAGCCAATGCAATATTTACTATATGGGACTCTTGTGAAATTAATTGTTTAATACATTTGACAGCCCTTAGAACAGTGGCTGGCTCATGGTAAGTGCGCAAAAAATGTTAACTGCCATAGTTATCATCACTGTTTTATTAGTATTATTTTTTGCTTGTGTTATTTCAGAAAAATATCCTAGCCCATAAAAATAATATTTATTTTCTTAAATATGTTAAGAATTAAAAGAGAATAAAAGCACATTAAAGGCTTTACTTGTATAATTATGTTAATTATCCCTAATAAGACTGGTGCTCAGTGGTCACCAGTAAAAGAGACCAATAAAAAAGAAAGTTGTTTGGCTTTCCTAATAGCCATTTTGGTTTCTTAGGCCAGTATGTTTTTACTGTCTAAATTCTGTGATACAAGCTTTAGAGGGGTCGATTCCAATTTCAGTATTAAAAAGATCACTGTATTTTTTTTCTGCATAGCCTATGAGAACTATCACAAAATATAGAATATTGGTTATAACAACGCAAAAAGCTGCTTAAATTGTTTTCCAGTCTCCCTTTTTATATCCAATATTTTTCTTCTAATGAAAGGAACTTCCTTCCCTACCCTCACCATATCCATCTTCTGGGAATGGGCTTTTTCACAAAGGAAAAAAAAGGACTTAATTTCTCTCCTTGGTTTATGGTATCACTTTACCCTGATTTCTCCCTTTCAGTGCACAAAATCATTTTGAGTGATAATCAGTGCCAGACAGTATAAGAGTCCAAAGAAAGATAGACAAAGACATATTAAGCTTAAATTGATGGAGAAGAATTTGAAGAAAACAATTGGTTACAGACTACAGATAGTAAATGGGAAGGATTTCCATGACATTAAAGAGAAAGATTACTGGCAGCAGACAGAAACGATGTGCCCAGTTATAGGTAATGGTTATTTGTGAGAACACTAATTTGTCACTCATGGAGCAGGTGCCATTATAGTGTGTCCAAATAAAGGCACTGGATAACTTAATGAAAGAGCAAAAATGGCTGAGTCAGAGCCTCCCAGAGTTGATAGCTTCTTGGCGAAAGTGGACCTGTAACTCCTAAACACATGCCTCTTGGATTGATGAAGCCAGTATAAGATGATTAACCGAGCTTTTTGGATTTGGTATCACCTTGGAACATTTGTTTTCTTCCTTTACTCTTTGGTGGTGTATTTCAAACATGCAGATAATAATAGAAAATCATGTAGGAAACACTGATGTATTTACCACCTAGTTTTAATAAAAATGTTCTACCATATTTGCTCTAGATCATTTTTTAAAAATAAATCGTTACAGATGGGGATGAGGCTCCTTATCTCCTTGTTTACATTGCTTCCTATAAAGAGGTAATCATGAATTTAGTCCTTTTCTTTCTTAATGTTCTTATACTTCTAGTACATACTTTTATGTTCATTGACATAAACACTTTATAGTATTACTTTCGTATTTTAAACTGTGTATAATAATCTCACACATGTTTAATTGTATTGTTTTGCAACTTTTGTATCTTGACTACTTTTTAGTTGCATTAGCTTTGTTACACTTAGTTTTATTCATTTGTTCGTTCTGATTGGGTGCTATTCCATTATGAATAATAACATCCAGTCTCCTGTCGGGGATCATTAAATTACTTCCATTTATTTCTAACTGTTAACAGTGCTACCATAAACATTTTCATACATTTCTTCTCTGTGTTTGGAGAGTTTTAGGGTGTGTACTTGGAAGTGGAAATGCTGATTTGACCTCTAAAGCGATAGTGATTCCTGTCAGTTATGAGTGTTTTCCTTTCTCCACGTCCTCACCCTTGAGGTTGTCAGACCTTAATTTTCACATTCAGAACAGGTGAAATGGTATTGTATTATGACATTTTAATGTGCATTTCCTAATTACCTGAGAGTTTAGGCATTTTTTTATAACTTTACTATTTAATTTTCCCTTATATAATTTTCCTAATTATATAATTTGAACATATTTCAAAATAATTTGGTTTTTATTTAATAAAGGTAGGCAAAATAGTCTCATTGAAACAAATCTTGAGTTTTGACAAATATCTCTAATGCATTTACTCAGTGTGATTTATAAACATCTCAGTGACAAAATATGAATGTAAGAGGACAAAAACCACTGAAGAGTAAATATGTCCTAAACCCCTTTATTTTATTCTGTGGATGGAAACCATGTCCAGGGAGGTGGGTGCTTTGCTTATCACTTATTATGTGGTGTTTCTCTATTTATTTGAATGGTAAGGAAGGTGCTCCTTGTGTTTGCTGAGGTGGTCATTAGGCAGCTATAATGATCTGGAAGATAAGCATGCACAGCTTGACTTTGTAAGAGAGGGGAGCAGATGGGGTGGAGGGTTGAGAGGAAAGGTCACCAGTACACAGGTGGTTGTCAGATTTAAAAACAGTTGTACGGAGGTGATGAATCGTGTGCCTGCACCTAAAGTGGTGAGAATAGGCATTATTTGCTTGGAAATTCCTCGTATAATTTCTAGTCCTTAATATAGTAAAATACTTTTCTATTAGGGTTGAGCATCCTCTGCCTCATTTCTATCTCTAAAGCTCAGTGCGCAGAAAATTTTTAGTATCTCAGACACAATGTCACTTGGAATCTGTTTATAAAAATGATTAAACAAGAGAATTATTTACCTGAGGAATAGGAATCTTTCCGAAGCACTAGTTCTGTTTTTCTAAATCAGATTCCCAGTCAGGGTGTAAACATTGGTGTCACTATAAATATTTGTTGTCTGTTTATGATTGATTGAATGTCTGGTTAAACCAATGCTCTTTTTTCATTTCCATTTTCCGGGGCACAGCTACCTAATTACATCCTCCAATAATATATGGCCTGCTGACTTGTTCACTTAATGTCTTTCCATTCAATGTGACGCAAATGGTCTGAGCTCTCCCACTGACTCCAGGCCAGGGAGGATGCTGGCTCCCCATTGTTCACTGGGGAGCCCGCACCCCTTCGCTGCAGGAACTGTCTGTGTGTGATCTCGTCTCTATCTCTTTTAGGTCACCATTTAACCTCCAGGTCATGCTATTCCATTATATGAATATTACCATATTGTTTTTCGATGTCCAAGACTGGTGGTATCGTTTGGCATATAAGTGAATAAAACCTCTGTAGGGCCTGGGTTTTTAAATCTCGACTCCCTGAAACATTGTTTTAAAATGAACTATTTCATATGTATTTTGGCTACCCACATCATTAGGCTAAAAAAGTCTTATCTGTATTGTCTGCCGTTTTCTTGCTGTCCCCTTTCTGTAGGACTTCTGTAACTCTGCTGTCTCCCTTCTGGAAGACTTTGACAACATAATGGTAACACCCCTGCTGTCATTCCTTTTTCTTTCTTCCTTCCTTTCTTTCTTTTTTTTTTTTTTTAACTGAGCTTTATAGCATTACTCTTTGAACATCAAAATGAGAAGCGGGTTATTCTTCTATAGCTGGTAATAATTATAGTCTTCATTTCACTGTTATTCACTTGTTTTATGTTTGAGACTGTAACACAAATTCATGAATGCATTGACCATGTTCAATTTAATGGCATTTATTTCTGAAAGTTTTCCCCTTTGATTGCCTCATGGTTTTCATCATACATGTGTATGGTATAGAAACCAGTGGATGTTCATGGCCTGGGCTTGGGAGCATAGACCAAATTGTGCACCTTCATCTCACTTCCAGTTTTGAACCTGTCTATTCCTGAGCTCTTGCTTCCCTCTGTGGTAAATCACATCATTATAGAGGAACGCATGGCATGCTGACTCATGGGCCAATGCAAGATAATGAAAACTGTGGTTATGAAACATACCCTTCTCATCACATCCCACTTACTGGCTATTCCAAAATTCTCAACAGAACACATCATTTCAGTTTTCTTTCCGGTATGGAGAATATGTCTTTTCGAGCATAGATCTTGTGCCTGCATGTCATAAGACTTCACCTCTACTGCTTTGCCTGGGCTAGCTAAGAATGCATGTTTTGCATTAAATTACTTATAGGTTTCTGTATCAGGTAGCCAACTTACAACATAAATCCAAGAAGCATTAGAATAAAAAAGAGCACACATCTCAGATGTGAATGTAAGTCAACTTGTTTCACTGCCATTTTAATGGGTGACATTTTCTGTACATTGGTGAAAATATCCTTAACTGCATATCCAAGCTTTGAAAATATTTATGTTATTAAATACTTGTTATATAGGCAATTTCTTTGAGTTATTTCTGCAAAGGAGAGTTTGGAGACTTTTCTGAAAATCATTTTTTTCTGTCTATTTTTTGACATTTTGTGTTGTGCAGAGAGCAGGTGCAGTTTTTATTCAAAACTTAAATTATACTTTATCAAATTTAAACCTATTTTGGAGGTAGCTTATATTGTTCAGATGATAATATAATTCAGATGGAAACAATTTATATAAATCATCGATTTTACTTTAAAAAATTGACAAAATAGTTTGTGGATATTTAATGTCAAAAGTTTCTATAATTTCCATATTCATTCAAATTGATAGAAATATGTACATATACCTTTGCTTTTCAGCATTCTTATTTTCTTTCTGTATTCTCCATTATTAGAAATTTAATGAATGTATATACTAAACCAATCATTATGTTCCTCATTTATGGACATGGGAATAGAATATATTGGAAAAATTTATTTCGTATGAGGTGTGGTTATTTGAGAATGAATCCATTTGTTCCAGTAGCTAATCTTACTGTTAATTGATTCTCAACCAATTGATATTTGATGTGAAAGCTTTGTGAGAATCGAACATAACTGGTCAACAGGATCTCTTGCAATTATAGAATTTTCTGTCTTGTTTGAAATCAAAAGACACCAGTCAGTCTTCAACGATGTGAAGACCGTTTCTGGTTCATACCATGTGTTTAGCCTTGGGCACCATTACTCAGTACCTGCCAAGCTAATATCACAAATAAAGCCCTTTTTACTAAGACGGCTCATAAAACATTACCCACTGGCTCTCACTGGGTGACTTTTATTATTATTCCTAAATCAGCATTTTCAGAAACAGAGTCACAGAACCTGTTTGTTTAGGTAAAAGTTACCTTCTTACATACTATCCTTAGGCACTATTGAAAAGTTACTAAATACAGATTTGGAAAAGATCATTACTGGTGAATAGAGTGGATAAAAAATTCCTGATCCTGTAATGCTGCTGCTTATACGTACTGTCTGCTAGTTGGGTTTGTAACCAATTTTCCGTTAGAAAGAGATCTTCACAGTTGCTCAGTTGACTGAGGGAGTGATTGCTAATGAAGAGAACAGGACTCAGAAAAATGAAAATTATGTTTGAGGATGATTTATCAAAACTTTTTAACTTACTAGCTGCATTAACTTCAAGTTATTAAAAAAGGCCTTTGAATTAACGTCTCTTTGACCTTAGGTACTTATCTTGTCTAATTAAAAATAAAGCAGTAAGAGAAAATTGTTCTTATAAAGGCCAGGAAAATGAGTCAGTATTGAACAGCATGTCCTTTTTTAGAAGTTTTTAGAAAGCAGAATTTTTGAAAATATAATGGATTTATATTTCTAACACAGAGGCAAGCCCAAAGCAAAATACATGAAAGCCAACTAGAGAGACGTTTTGTAGGAATTGACCTCAGATAGCAATGTAGGGATGGGTCTGTGTGATTATCGGAATTTCCCAGTTAACTCTGGCTCGCGCTCTTGGCCCATGTGAGTCGCGTGCCGGAGTTCGGGGCAGGGCACAAATATGTGCCTTTTCTCTCTCTGTGATGTGCTCAAAGCCATATGTACCTGGCTGGACACACATATTTTGTCAAAAAACAGCCTCCTCAGCTGTCCTTTGCACCGATAAAAACGTGAAGTTAACGTTGCCTCTGCTTGTTTCAGTTAAACAGAACAAAGCAAAAGGGGGGCACGAGCCAATCTCCAGATATTAATGCAGGTAGAAGAAAGAAATCATTAGAATCATAGATGCTAAACATTAAAGTAAAAAGTGAGTTTTCTTCAGAAAAAAAAAGAGGCTACTAAAAATGTGGAACAATTGGAAAGCACTTGGTAAACTAACTTATGCTTGATTAAAAAGAAATAAAATAAAGCTTAGGTTTTCCAAAAATGACAAATAAATGAATTATGTATAACTAAGGTGTCACCATGTGTCCCAATTTGCCAGGCATGATCCCACTTTGCACTTGTCATCCTGGCCTGTCCCAATGTGGATGATTAGCCCCTTCTTGATTAAATCAGTAAACTATCCCCACTAATATTAACAACCTTTTACTAAATCTTAATCTGTAGTTTCCTTGCTTGTTCTCACATTGTGATCCTTGCTGAGCATTTGTAAAATCTTTCAAGTTACTAAAGAACTTTTCTTATTTATTCTTTCCCCAACAAACTGAAATATTTCTACAAATTGAAATAATGCATTCCTGGCATTATTCTGGGGAAAACCAAAGAACGGTACGAGGCCATTTGTTTGGTGGAAGAGCCTGGGGTATTTTTCAAAATAATTCAGGGCAACATATGAATAATGAAGCTATTCACAGAACGTTTGGATAGTGCTCTCCAACTTGGGTGTTTGTGATTTCCTCAGGGAGGATGTTACATGTCAGAATCATTATTGTACGTAAGTAGGTGGGGGAAAGGAACACAGTATGTTCACAAATAAATAGTTAACCCTTAGACAAAAATGGTTGACTGAGAATGCGTGAATTTAGAGTGCAAAAACTGATTTGAAATTTTTGATTCTTTTCTCCTTGCTTCTTTTGAAGTTATGGTGCTTTTTCCTTGAATGTGGTTTTTAATGTAGAATAGCTTTTAATCTCCGCAGTCTCAACTATTATTTGTCAATAAAAGAGTGCAACCTAGTAACTCAGATACTTAACCTGTTAGTATCCTAGTTTTGCCCCACGTGTAAGTCATAGCTTGTTTCATAAGTTTTTCAATAAGCAAAGAAAGAGTAGAGTTATTAGAAAGATCTGCTGTACAAATGAGCGAACAGCTGTCACATTCAGGTCTTGTTTCCCTTCAGGCCAAAACACAGCATGGGTACTGTAGACGATGTATGGATCTCAGGGTGCTAACTCACATATAAATAATTCATTTTTCTTCATTTCTATCAAAATGATAATATACATATATTTCTCCCTACAAAGAAGCACAATATTCTTTTTCAGGGACCTCATACGAGATGCTGTCAGGGAGCACTGTTTGAGGAATGGCATTTAAAGATCTGGTTGATTTAATGACTCCTTGTCATAGTGTTTGGAAAATCTAATGCCATTTGGATACTTGGGCAATAGTTGTAGGCTCCCGATGGCCATTCTGCCATGGCATAGGTTCTCATACAGGGGTTTGAGGCAGCTTTTCTTAGACACAGGCAAATGGAGGTATAATTGCATGTAGATAAATCAACCAAAGACAGAGGGTATCTTTATGGTACCCTATTTTGGAAAGTGCGATCTTGAAGTTGAAGCTGTTATATACAGAAACCATAGTAGACACTCTCAAAGTTGACATTTAGTTTGCATGTGGGTAGGTAGTCACCTGTAGAGGGGCTGAAACTCTTAAATGCCGCAATCGATTTTATATGGGGATCAGAGAAAGAGCTCTATTGTGTGATGTATACACTTTATTTCAGTATTTTTAATGTCTCAATAGAGAACCTCCATTTGGTTATTTATTGGGGTGAGTTTAAGAGGCTATATGTCCCTAAATAATAAGCATCAAATGGGGTTTTAAATATTTTCATCCTTAATATGACATGTAGAAGCACCTTGTTATAATGGAAAGAGCCCTGGACTTTGGAGTCAGACTCACCTGGTTTCACATAGTGGCTCAGCCAGGTGTAGCTGGGTGAACTCGTTGAGCTCCCTAAGCTCTCTGAGCCTCGCTTTTCTTCACTGAAGAAATGGGGGTGATGCTCCCTCCCTGCGGAGTTCCTGTCAGAAAATGGGAATAAGAAGAAGCAGTCCAGTCTCTGGCATATAATAGATGTTTAATAAATCTTAAGCTAAATGTTTATTGCTTCCTCCCTTTTAGAAATAGCTATCCTAGTTTCTAAGAACATGAAAATGTTTTATGTAACTACAATTTAGCACTTTTAAAAAATGGAGGCATCTATTATATAAAACAATAGTAAAATATCCTAGGATAACCTAATTTTTTATAATTAGTAAGTCCTAAAAAAGCATGGAGATGGGCAGAAGCTAGACCTCTTCCCGTGGTTATTACTGCAAACTTCCATGAAGAGGCGTCTGACACCAAACTACATACTTCTTTTATGAATATATTTATTTTCCTAAGACCAAAGTGTATTAAGTTAAGGCTGTCGAACAGATGTTAATTAGTTTTATTTTATATTGTAGTTAGTTAAAATTGTATTTACTATTAACTTGTTATACATTTTAATTGATTATTAAGAGTCATGGGATACCGAATTCATGGGAATCATGAATACCAAATTCATCCATTGAATACATGGCTAAATAGGCATATTTTAGGTCACTATAAAGAAACTTGATTAAAAAGTATGAAATTTGTATATGGCATTTGTATGTACCACACATACTCTTTATGGGCACAGGATGGTGCGACTCTGGGTTTCAGACTTCACAGTTAGGGGCTCACAACTTTCACCCTAACATCTGTGTCCTGGAGTGTACAGGAATTCAGCCTCAGAACCTCTCCGATGAGCAAACCATTGATTGTTATGGCTTGTACTTATGTCAGTGCTCTGTCGTTGGGGATGTTTGTAGTCTTCTTTGGAAGACATAGTAAGTTCAACAGTCTCTACACATATAGGAAATTGATGAGAAATCAAATTGAATGCAGTTTGGAAATCTGCAAGTGCTGTAATCACATAATGACATTTGGTGTCATGGGTTATTGGGGTTAATAACCAGGAGCGTAGATCCAGCCCATGCTGTTATGACCAAGAGTTCCCTCGGCTTTGTTTTCCAGGGCCAGCCGGGGGACCAGGCTGCTCTCTGTGCTGCCCAGGCACGGCCCTCCCCTCAGCTCCCCCAGTATCCCGGGCTGCAGCAAGCACAGGTACCCACACTCGCTTCGTAGGTGCTGCTGGGATTTTGAATCTTTTCGTTTGAAGTGGGAAACCAAGTAAATAACGTGTCTGCTCCCTAGTGGGGTCTAGTACTTAGCTACTCCTTCTGCTTATAGATTATAATTGAGAGTTCAAAAATCAAAAACAAAAACCATGACCAGTGATTATTGAACGAGTCTCAGGATTAATTAATTTAAAGAACACATAACATTCTAGGAAATTCTTGAATTAGAAACAAATAAATCCAAGCCTCTATTAATGATGATTGTAGGTATTTAAATGCTTAACAGTCCCAAAGTACTATGTTATAATAAATAATGATGTAATTCATGATTAAATTTGTCACATTCAAAGATAGCTTCAAAGAGGAATATGGTACAATAAGAAGATAATTGGCCTTGGAATCAGACCTTGGCAAAATTCTTGGCAACTTACTAGCTATGTGACATTGTGTGAGTTACTGTGAGTCTTGGTTCCTTTCTCTGTAAAACAGAGGGGACATTGTGAGTATTTAAGACAATCTATAGAACTATGACAGCCTATAGAATTATGCTGTACTGCACCGGATACACAGCAGCTGCTTAACAAATGGTGGACTTACCTTAGTATAATGTAAACCTGGAGCTATTTTTTCCTAACAGTTTTGTTTTTTCTGCACCCATATACTTTTACCTTATCCCTCCCATAATCAGGAGCCAGGGATATTGGCAAGACTGCTAGTTGGGGCCAACAATCCATATTGTGTCCACAGCTGGAAGGAGGGCATGGTTGGCCCTCACAGGCACTGAGCCCTACGGCCGGGCTCCGTCTGTGCTGCCTGCTGCAAGTTCATTATACTTTGCTCTGTCTTCCAAGTCGGAGCCACTACACTACCTGAAAATGTGGTGCTTTCAGGATTTGAACAGCAGTCCTCTTCTACTTTAATCATCATTCTATTTTGTGAAGTATAGAGAGTAAATCCAGCAGAACCTCAGGTGTTTCTTTTACTTAGATGTCAGGATTTAGAGAAACAGTCACATGTATGTTAATAGCGCAGGGAAAAATTAAGTGTTCAGATGATTGGTACAGTGCTGAAATGAGCTACGGTCCAACCAGGACTAGAGGGTATTAAATAGTCTTCAGTTTCATCCTTATTCTGGTAAAGGTATTAATTGTTTTGTTTTGTTTTGTTTTGTTTTGTTTTGTTTTGTTTTAATAACTGGCTAGTTACCAAAGGCACATTCATCAGATTTAAGGAGGTGTAGTCACATACTAGGAAAGTATATGCCATTACTTTAATTTGCATGAGCAGGGGGTGGTTGTCCTGGGTAATTTTGGAAATGACGTTAATGATGCTTGGGATCTGTTGAACCCTGATGTCATCTGTGCATAAAATTTATCGATGCTTGTCTCTAAGGAAACATGGTCTTCCTTCAAAATAGACAACTGATCTTAACACTAATCTCTTAACCAAATCAGGGTTCTTTTACTTTCTTTTTTTTTTTTAGTTGCACTTTCTGATAAGTCGTTATGTAACTGGTTCATTTTTTTTTTTTAGCTTTCTGATTAGCCTCTCTGCCTCCATGACAGTCCTCTTCATATTTTGAGTCATAAGAACATTGGAGAATAGTGGATTTCAGGGGGCTCCTCCTGGATTTGTTTATCTGCATGTATCAGTACGTTAGCAATAGGAAAGCTGGTGGTAAATTAAGACACTGACTTTGTTCCTTGTGCCCGCCTGCAGACCATGCCCCAAGGCTATACAATGTACGGAACGCAGATACCTTTGCAGCAGAGCCCGCAGCAGCAGGCTGGCAGCATGGTCCTGTCTCCCAGCTATAACTCCAGAACCTATCCGGCTGCGCACTCCAACCCTGCGCTGATGGAAAGACTCCGACAGATGCAGCAGCCGCAGAGTGGCTATGTTCAGCAACAGGCATCGCCATACCTGCAGCCTTTGACTGGCTCTCAGAGGTGACACAGTGATTGCAGTAGTGGACATGGTTCTTTGTTATGCTTCTTCGAGATCATGGCACTTTATATTGTTTTCATGAACTAGCATATTTGCATTTAATTTGCATTATGTCATCTTATTTTTATGAGCACCCAGAAAGAAATTCAAAATAAACAATAGCCCACCTTGTTTATATCATTCAAGGCCCCTATGTTTTGATTCACATCTTCCATAGTATGTGTGTAATATATTTAAATGATACCACTGTATTAGCTCTAGTGTTCCTTCTTTTCCCCTCTTTTAAAAAAGTTTTTTTGGCTAAATATACCTAAGTTTAAAAAAACAAACAAACATTGATTATCATTAGCAGTGCCTTACTAGAATATGTTGACCAGAGCCATAAAGTCTATGATTACAATACTCATTGTACATGGTGCCTATAAGACTTTTGTTAACGCTTAATTTTTACCTTTCCCACTCCAGCGATGGTTGGCAAAGCAGGATCATGAAAGGCTACTTTTTAATTCTTACTTTAATCAGATCCCTTAGACATAGTGTATTACTTCACTGTCCACTGTAGTAGCCATCAGCCACATGTGGCTATTTCAATTTAGACAAAGTTAAATTAAAAACTTTGTCCCTCATTTACACTAGTCACATTCCAAGTGGCCATGAACCACAAGTAGAGACAGCAGGGCCAGGAATGAAGATGTGTAACTCGTGTAGTCACACAGGCTGCTGTGTCTAGAAGGACCCACACTTGATTTAATATTCTACTGTCACCCATTGAAATTCTAATTTTCTACCTGGGAGCCTTGCAGTTTTACTTTGCACTGAGACCCAAAATTATGTGACCAGTGGCTGGGGGACACACGGCGCAGATATGGAACATTTCAGTCATCACAGAAAGTTATGTGGGATGGTACTGATCTAGAAGAATCAAGTTTTCTGCAAATTTTATGCAGTAGAGATAGCAGCTTAGCTCCGTGTATCATCGATGGCTGCGCGTCAGTTCCAAGTAATCACTGTTTGGAAAGTTGGCAAGGTTGATGATAGCACATTTGGGAAGATAAATAAAATTGGAAAAACGCATTACACTTAACTATTTGTCTAATAAGTGGCAGCATTGCATATTGTCTAAGAATTTAAACTTCAAAACCCTAAAGTTCTGGATTTAAATTCCACTTGTGCCATTTGCTGTCTGAATTACTGTAGTAGAGTTATCTTTCTAGCCCTCCGTGTTTTCTCAGTTTTAAAGTGGGGATAACAAATCTGCCCTCAAAAGGCACCTGTGGGGATTCAATGAAATAACACCTTTCAGACTTTGACCACAGTGCCTACCCCAGAATAAATACTCAATTAATGTCACTTATTATTGAAAACTATTAATTTTTTAAAAGTAATTTATGCATTTCTACCTTAAGCAGTAGACATACTTGTTCTTTTTCAAGTGATCCTGTTTATCAGTGGGAATCTAGATTATCTTAACCACTGGCTTTTATTGCATTTGAGTTGTACAAGTAATTATTGAACCAGTTGTTTCTCTGTGAGTGTGTGTGGTGTGCTTGGGCCCGAAACAAGCTGTTTTATTCTTTCCCAGACTGAATCATCAGTCCCTTCAGCAGAGCCCTCTGATGGGGGGAGGAATCGATGCAGTGCTGACTTCTGCACATCCGAACCTTCCATCAGTGTCACTGCCTCAGGACCCCATGAGGCCCAGACAGCCGCAGGTGCGACAGCAGCAGAGGCTTCTCCAGGTATGGGGTTGATAGGTGAGGTCAATACATGGTGGGTCCTCAGCAGTCAAGAGAAGGAACAGGCGCTTCAGACTTTAATTGCTGAGTTCCAAGGAACCCTGTCTATGTGACAGTAGCACCTAAATTGGTGTAATTTAGTTTCAAGTAGGCCAGGATCTTCCTTTCTCTGTGCATCTACTTGGTCACGGGCAGGAGAGTACTTTTCACCGAGCATTCTTCCCCTTTCACTAGGGTACAAGGTAGCGGGAGCCTTTATTTTGGTAGTGTAAGCCACAACTTAGTCAAGTCATTATTTAACAAGAGGTCATGCAATCTGAATGCAAATTTTCTTATATTGTGTAAAGAAAAAAGAAAGCTGTCAGATTTCTAGAGGGACCTTTAACCCAAAAAATTTCTGTAGCACCTCTGGTCTGATTAAACTGTGAAGTTGGTGTTAGATAAGTAGAATATTTCAAAGGGACATTTCATCTTGATTATGTTAGAATCCAGGAAGCTATTCTTTCATTATTTGAAATAAATTTTGAGTTTTCTACATAAAGGGTTCCTCCCCTTGACACATTCTTGCTTCCAACTTCCTCATTTAAGAAATAAAGGCTATTATGTGTATCCATCCATTTGTCTCCATTATGCATAAGATTGTCCTGTGTTACTGGGTTAGAGATTGCCCGACGAGCCTATACAGTGTACTCTAACCTTACCAACAATCCGACATGAGATGCACTGTCATTTGATGTTTTACTAAGAAAGAAAATAAAAAGCATCGAAAAAGGAGGATCTACCAAGGGCGGTTCTCTTGGTGTGAGGTCAGGGAGGAATAACCTGCCATGCAGAAAGAGACGGAAGGAACTTGCATGTCTTAACCCAGAACTGATATTTACATTTCCCTCTACTTTGAAATTTCAGTTTTAAATCACTGAGGAGTTATTTCTTTACATTATTTCTTTATTTACTAATTTCCATCTTACATTGATGTTTTTTAAGGCTGTAAATTTTCAAAACCTTCCATATTGGTTATTACACACTTTTTTACCCCAATTAGCATAATATGCCCTCTAGTAATTTTTTTCATTAGCAACACATTCCTGGCCCTGGTTGGCTAAGTTCAGTTGGTTAGAGCATCGTCCCAATACGCCAAAGTTGCAGGTATGATCCCTGGTCAGGACACATACAAGAAGCAACGAATGAATGCATAAAGGAGTGGAACAACAAACCGATGTTTCTCTCTTTCTCTCTCCCTCCCTCCCTCCCTCCCCGCCGTCCTCTCTCTCTCTCTAAAATCTATAAATATTTTTTTTTTAAAAATACATTCCCTAGAGATAAAACGAGTGATTTGCTTTTGAATCAGAATTATACTTATTCCTTTTTTAGTGATTGTAATCAATTAATAATTATGAAGTTGGGTTGATTTTTCTTGGAAGAATTTACAGAGGGCAAAATGGAAAATTGGCTCCATATTATAATCACTGCATTTCTAACCCAAGCAGCATTGTTCACATTGGGAGAGACCCTGCCCAGATCTCTGCTTGGATTCCACATCCACGAGCACTGTCACTCAGTGAGAATTGCCATCTGGCAATAGTCATTTATTACCTTACCCTAAAGAAGACAAATAAATTGGAAGGCAGTGTACAAACTAAGCTGGAAAATGCAAAGGAGGAAGAGAAGTCTGGCACTGGCATCATCAAGATGAATTGTTTGTGAGGAGGAAACTTTAAATGTCATTGAGACAAACCACCTATTAATATTTTTCCCTGCATTCTCTCTGTTTCTTCTCTGGCTTGGAAGTGTTTTCCAAGAGTTAAAGTAGTTGAACCAACTTTGTCACAGACACAAGTTATGATTTTATTCTCATAATTTATGCCAGAACTCCCCACATCTATGACTGACTTTTCAAAAAAAAAAAAAAAAATCTTAAGCCCTGGCTGGTGTAGCTCAGTGGATTGAGTATTGGCCTGTGAAGCAAAGCATCACCAGTTCGATTCCCCAGCAAGAGCACATGGCTGGGTGCGGGCCAGGTCCCCAGTAGGGGGCGTGTGAGAGGCAACCACATACTGATGTTTCTCTTCTTCTCTTCCCCCCTCCCTTCCCCTCTGTCTAAAAATAAAAAATAAATAAAATATACATATATACACACATATATATGCATATATGTGTGTGTGTGTGTGTGTGTGTGTGTGTATATATATATATATATATATATATATAAAATCCTTGAGTTCTTCAAAAACAACAACTCTATTTCCTCATTCTCCTCTATCTTCATTTTCATCTTCATCTTCCTTAAAAAAACAAACTCATCTTCAAAAGTCCATCCAGGTATCATAGGGAAAAAAAAAACAACTGCTGAGCCATCCTTGTCTAACCTGATAGTGTAAGATAGGAGAAAATACAGGTAAGGCAGATGACATGAAAGGAGTTAACAGGAAATGCAGAGGATGTCCCGGGACAATGCAGGATGGGCAGATAGTGCTGCAGCCACCAAAGGAAGGGGTCCTTGGGGTTGGAGTGGTCCAGGAGGGCTTCATGGACGAGCAGATTTAGTTCTTCCCTTGAAAGGTGAAAAATATTTGGCAAGGCAGCATATTATTTTTGTTGCAACAACATAATTTTTTAAAAAGCATATAGGAAGAGGAGATTGGAATATTAACCCCTCCGTTTCAGTGTGTAATCCTTTTTCTTTCTTTCTAGATGCAGCAGCCCCAGCAGCCCCCACAGCCCCAGCCGTCCTCGCAGCCCCAGAGTCAGACCCTTGGTCTGCAAGCAATGCAGCCCCAGCAGCCTTTGGTAAGGCCTGGTGCTTTGGAATCAAACATGTGGGCATTTTCTTCAAAGCCATTTGCATCTTTGACATCTCATAATACTGTTAAAAGTTTAAATAGCCTAAATAATACCTAGCACTTTTCCCAGACTTTTATGAGTGTTACATTATAGTCAGTATATTAGTTTTCTCAGGAAGCTATACATAACTATTTGGGGTTCAGTAGGTTATATCATTTTTCATCAAGTTTTTCCAGATACCTCGATAGACTAAAATATTTATATTTAGACACAAATATTTTTTCTAAACAATGTTAAAATGATACTACATATATGTTTAGAAGATTATCTTACTTTGAATTTTTACTATAATCTCAAAAAAGTATGAGAGTGCTTTCTAAAATACTATTTTGACTGATGTAAGAGAAATAATGATTTCAGCCAGTTAGCATTTGCTGCAAGAGTTTTCAAGTAATTTATAATTGTGTAGTTTATTTCTCTAGTTTTATAAACCACAGCATCAGTGAATATTTGCAAGCCTCAATATTCACAACAGCTTTTACTTTTGCAGGTATCATATCTCTGCTTTTTTTCTTGACATACTGTTTTTCTTTATATTGTCTCTTTTTCTATTTACTTAAATGTATCCTAAAAAGGAACATTTTATCACTGCCATCAATGGTCACATCATTTGCTATGTATTGGAAATACCTGTAAAAATAAGCCCTCACTCTGAAGGCAATTCAGCACCACGAGCTGTGTGTGTGAGTACTGCCTATGAGGAGCTGGCTACTGCATGTCTGACATGTTGGGAAACTCGCATCTCTTCAAGACAGGATTTGAATGTGGATGGTTTCACAACCTGTAATAAAGGAGCAGCAGCATGGCCAGGGCCATAGCACATTAGGAGGGATCACAGCAGAGTTAGGTGGTAAAGACCCGGTATCGCCCACGTTGGACTGCCGAGGGGGCATGGGCAACCAGAACGGGGCAATCTTTATGCATTCGGCAAGCCTCCACCTCGGCCAGTGCGATCTCCGTATTAAGGAAATTCTTCTTTGTCATTAATCTAGGGGTTTTTTTAGTGTTTTTTTAGCTCTGATTCTTTTTTCTTTTTAATGTGTCTATGACATTTACTGCAATCCACCTTCAAAATCCTTTTTAAGCAGAGCAATATATGAACATTCACGGACTGTCTGCTTTCTTTATCATCACAGGTGTATTAACTGGTGTTGGCTGACTGCTCCTTACAAATGTGGAAGGGGATCCTTTGGTTGGGGTACTGCTCCCTGATTCTAACATCTCTCCTAAGAACAAGATTTAACTGCATTTTGTGTTAATTGCAAACAGAAGAGTTGCAAGGATAATACAAAGTATTGCCATAAATGATTCACCCAGACTCACTAATTGTTAACATTTTGCCACATTTGTTTTATTAGTCTCTGTCTCTACACACACACACACACACACACACACACACACACTTTTTTCCTGATCTGTACACTTGAGTTAGTTGCAGGCTCATGCCCCTTTACTCTAATTACATGTGTGTTTTTTCAACAACAAGGATATCCTCTTACAAAAATCTGAAACAATTAAAATCAAGAAATTGGTAACATTAATGGAAAACTACAGTCTACATGTTTGCAAATTTTGCCAATTGCACCAATAATAGCAATAATGTCCTTTATTGCAGATTTTTTACTGGTCTGGGATCACACTTTGCAGTTAGCTTTTTTGTATGTTACCTTTCGTCTTGCAGTTCTGCAGCTTTAGTTTTTGTCCTCACAACATTACGTTACATTGAATTTTTCTTGAGGTGCGTGGGATTTTGTAGAATGTTACTCAATTTCATTTGTCTGATGTTTTCTCAGTTAGATTCAGATTGTACATTTTTGGCAGGAATATCACAGAAGTGACATTGTGTGTTCCCTAGTGTATCACATTAAGATAAACATTATTGGTGATACTGCTTTAATCTGTTTAGGTGATCTAAAAAATTTCTTAACTATAAATTTATTGATTTCTCTTTTTTAATTAATAAATAGTTCATGGGGACGTTTCATATAATCTAATTGTTCTTTTACTCATTAGACTTCATCCACTAGTGTTAGCATAAATTATTCTTGCCTAAATTCCTTTTTATGTGACATGGGAGAAAGGATGATTTGCTAACTCTTTTTTTTTCCCCCTACATTTAACTGTTGGTGTTTTATTTTAAGGAATTGCTTTACCATCTTCCAGATTTGTCTGTATATCCTTCAATTGTGTTTCAAATGTGAAGCCTGACATTTCACTATTTGAGTTTAAGATGGGCAGCTACTGAGAATACTTTAAATTCTTCCTCTAACTTTACCCCGTATTCTGGAGCTATATATGGCTTCAATTGGATTAAATTTGGCAATTTAATAATCAACTTTCCAGTAGGTATTATTATTAATATGACTCATATTAATATATGAGACAGTAAAAAAGCTTAAAGCAGCCTTTATCTTTTGTTTCTGCATGCAACAAAACGTACTAGTGGTATTTTGACAAAGGACAAGAAATACAAATTTTGTGAGGTTGACCATTTGGAATATTTAATATTGACCTGAGAAATTCTTAACCTTTTTTTCTTTCTAATTTAAAACAAAGACTTATTTTGCTGTGATGCTCATGTTAGCAGCACAGATTATGTAAAGAGCTAGGAGAGATAAATATAACTATACCTTTTCAGAGATTTAATGCAAATTCATAAATGAGCACTTGACTAACAATGATAAGGAACCTATTAATTTGAGAATAAATAACTTTTTTGGCTAACCACTGTTAATAAGGAAATGGTTATGTAATACTTATTGTAACAAAAATTAAATGTAGGACTGATTTTATATATGTATTTATATATAGATAGATTTTAAAATCTATTTAGTCACACGGATGCATAACTACCATCCTGAAAGTTTTACTTTTCAGAAATTTGACTTTAATTTGTAGGTACATGTTCTTACAAAATAGTTAATAAACAAAAAATTTGGATGGACATCTGCAATTAAGCAGGCATTAACAGTTTCTTCTTTCATCTTTCTCTTCAGCCTTTTCCCCACCAGTTATTAAATATTTTATGTGGTTTACAATGTAATGTGTGGGGAATATATAAAATACTAGAGGAGTATAAAATCAGTTCTATTCTTAGAGAATCATGCTACATAAACACATGTGAATATTAATATTAAGTAACTGAAATATAGTTATTTTGGAAAGTTAGAAAAATAAACATTTGATTCCATCTCAAAGTTAAATTTCTAGAGCTGAGGAGGATTTGCCTTTAAACTATTCAATTATAATTTGAAGCAGAGAGTCAGTTTATGCAGAATTGAGAGGAGACTCAGTCTCCATGTTATACTAGAATTAAAGCATACTTAATTTAAGGAAATTTAATGTCTTTTTACTCATCTAATAGTTTCATCAATATTTAACAGATTTGTTACATGTGAAGAATACATATCAGACTTATTCAATTTTGACTTCTGAGACAGCACTGAAGCTTTTTTAGTACAGAAGTTGTTTTTCACCCACTAGCTTAAACTGTTTCTATCCCAAGTGTTGAGCAGGGTTGTCAGAACATAGCACATGATTTCTCCCCATTGTGTTCATAGGAAAGTAATTCCAGAGAAACAAAAATTCCATTACAGCAATCTTAATGAGTAGTAAAATCTATAGTAGGCTTTTTATGGCTTTTTTTTTTTAAAGCTGAAGTTTCCTTAAAAGCTACCCTGGAGAGTAGAGGGAGCACTAATACTAATGTAGAGCACTATTTTGCTCTAGGCAGCAATTATTTTTACAAAAGCAGAAATACTACACACGTTATAAGTCCGAGAATGGGCTAAGAAATTTAGAGTATCACTCAGAGTGTCACATTTCAGATAATTTTAGAACTTGAAGTCATACGGAGGTCCATGATCTTGGTTTTTACATTATTATAGTTAATTTTTAAAGCGCACTTTGTTTTTTAACAGGAGAAAGTGAAATTTTTAATACATGCACATGGGGAATGCACATAGGCATGATACTCAAAAGATGGTGAGGCAATATTGGGAAGTACGACATTTTGGACAAAGGCGCAAAGGGGAGGTATAGGATATCAGATTTCAGAGGTGAGAATGGGGATGATTTACAGGTTGTTGAAGAGGGGAACATACCTGGCAAGAAGAGGCCCCTCAGGAACAGTGGGACACAGCTCACTGGCCTAACCCAAAGCCTTCTTACTTACCATGCTTAATCAAATTAGGCTAAGGCAGCATCCTAGGGTGTTCTCCCTGAAGCAGGTTTCTCTGCGTGAACCTCTTGGGCAGAAAAGGGAGGAGGGTCAAAGGTTCTTTCTGAGTCTTGTTTCTTAATAAATCGCTTAAAATCAATATCCCCAAAAGGCTGCTTCAGGGCGGTGAAACTCTGGTTCCCTTCAGTAAAGATTGACAGGTGATTATCCATTAACCACAGGCAGTCTTATATTTTTATATTAAATTTATGTAATTTATGAAGTGATCCCCCGATAAGTCTAGCACCCACCTGGCACTATATATAGTTATTACAATATTAGTGACTATATTCCCTATACTGTAATTTATATACCCCGTGACTGTTCCGTAACTACCAATTTGTACTTCTTTTCTTTTTTTAAGCACACTTTTATTTAGCATGCTGAAAGTATAAGAAAAAAGTTATTTCCAATTGTATATCTTTAGAACAGCAATTGCTCAAAGACTCAGCAATATTAAGAAAAATTTTATATTTCTTTTTATCTTTTGGTGTTGTTCCTTTTTAGTTCCACTGAGATTTATTATATGCCTTATAAATATATTTATTGATTTTTATTATAAACATCTCCAGCAAATCCAGTTCTTGTTACGGGCCAATCAGTGTTCTTTGTTCTTTGTTTCTCTCCTGCTAGAGACGGAGCGGTAAGCTGGCTGTCGAAGAGAAGCCAGCTCTGATTCATGTGGGGTTCTGAGTAACACAGCCTCTGGGGAGAAGTGGCAGCAGTAACACAGCCACTGCCTCCCCATGACTTGCCCTACCACTATCTGGCAACATTCACAATCTAATTCAACAGGTGCTTGTTCCGTATGTACAGTGGAGGCCGGCACTTGGCCATAGGTTGTGGAACACACTAATGAAGTGCCAAGCATGCCCTCTGTCACCAGAGGGCTTAGGACAGCTCTGAAAGTGGAAAATAGTAGCACTAGAGAGGCTGGCTCAGTTTGCTTAGGTTGCATAACGGAGTACCACTGGGTGGCTTAAGCAGTAGAAATGTATTATCTCACGGTTTTGGACATCCAAGACCAAGGTCAGCGGAGTTGGTTCCTTTGAGGGCTGTGAGAGAGAAATCTGTTCCATGCCACTCCCCTAGCATCTGGTGATTTATTTCCTGACAGTCTTGGCCTTCCGGGGCTTACAGAAACATCAGCCTGATCTCTGCCTTTGTCTTTTCATGCTGTGCTCACTATAAATGTGTTTGTGCTGAAACTTCCCTGTTTTATAAGGACACCAGTCACATTTGATCAGGTCCTACTGTAATAACCTCATTTTACTTGATTACCTCTGTAAAGATCCTGTCTCCAAACATGGTCACATTTTGAGGTACTACGGGTTAGGATGCCACCCTGTCTTTTGTGGGGGACATCATTCAACTCATACAGGTCAAGAAGAATATGAGAAGTTTGGGAGACCTTGATGAGGGAGGTTGAATGTGGTGAACCTTGAAAGGCATGAGGATTTGTCCACTGCTTGTTGACTATTCCCTTGCCTGTCTGCTCCCTTGTTGACAAGAGCGGCTGGGACACGTGGGATGACAGTGACTGAGCTACCCACGTAGGCAGGTTGGTCACTGATATAAAAAGTGTACCTAGGAGGCCGGACAGAGCAGCTCAGTTGGTTGGTTGGAGAGCTGTCCTGTACACCAAAAGGTTGCAGGTCCGATCCCTACCTGGGGCACGTACCTAGCTTGCCAGTTCGATCCCTGGTCGGGATCTGTATGGGAAGCAACCTATCAATGTTTCCCTCTCTCTGTCACCCCTCCTCCTCCCTCTCTCCCTCCTTTTCTCTTTCTCTAAAATCAATAAACCTATCTTTGGGTGAGGGTTTAAAAAAAAATTAAGAAGGGTATCTAGAAGTCAAAACTAATAACAGAAATGGGCACTTTTTCAAGAAGTCTCATCAGAAAACAGAGCTTTTCTGTGAAAAGAATAAGAAAAGCTCATGCTTACAAATTGAACCTGATGTTGGCTTAATATCAGTGTCTATGTGGTCATTTGCTTACTTGAGTCACTCGTCTGTGAAAGAAGAGCATCTGGAAAGAAAGGTGCCTTTCCTGGAAAATTATATTTGGCCTCTCTAGTTGGGGCCTAAACTATAGTTCTCAACTTGAAAGACACTTTAACACTTATGAGTTGTTATGATTAAATTAATTCTTAGCTAAATGTGTTAACAGGCCGTGATTTTCTTTCAAGCTGCTTCCAGCTTTTAAGAAAGTAATGTTTACCCCATCCTGATGTGCCATTTCTTTTAATCTTAAACTCTGGTGTCCAGGTGTGTGACCTGGAAATCATGCTAACAGAAAGTTTTTAAAAGTTGGTGCTTTTTTTCCAGTTTTAAAGCAGTCACTTTATTAACTGAACAGATTACAAAAATAACCATGGTAGATACCTTAGTTTATCCTTCTAATAAGCCTGTTGATGTAGTCTTCCCTATTAACCAGCACTCCATACAAAATAGGTGATCTTTTTCTTCATCCTGCCTCATGGAGAAGATAACTTGAAGGACCACAGAAAGTTGTTTGCTTCTTTGAAGCGTTTTCCAACAGTATAGATCTCATGAATCTGATCCTTCATGCAGATGACGCCATATTTACCAAGAGATCAAGCAATCAATGCATTATCTGTCAAGGCAATTTGTTTTTTATTGATTTTGCCATAACCATGCTTGTAGATCAGTTCATTTACTGACTTCAGGTTTGGGTACCCCCATGCAATATATGGTTCCACAGTCTTCAGCATTTGTTGAGCTTAATGAAGGTGCCACTGAAGATCTGGTGAAAGTGAAGAAGCTGCAGCACCTTTTGGACCTTTGGGCTCACGCCATTGGTCCCTCTGATACTGATGACAAATGCCAATTTGGGTTCTGCGGGTACATAGAAGTCGCCAACATTTCTTGTCATCCTAGCCATTTGAATCTCAGTTCTATACACCTTCCTATGTTCCTTGTGATGGTGCTTAGCTTTTTCATAGATAAGCTTCCTCCTTGCCTTTTGAAGCATCTTTTTGCAGACTTCTTTCTTAGGCGCTTGATCTTCAGCTCTGAGAAATCCCTGCACTTTTTCTTAAGGGTTTCTGGCACAGTGGGAACCTTCTTCTCTTCTACACCTTCCATGGTTCCAGCCAGAAAAGAGGAAAAACATTTGAGTTTCTAACTTGAATCATCCTTGTGTCAGTATCATATTATATTAAATCCATGCCTTATAAAAATACGCATAATGGTAGCAGCAAAAGCTACTTAAACAATTGCATTAACCTTCAGCCAAACATCACATGTGAAATTGTCATATAGCCTTCCTCAAAAAAAAATTCTTATGTTCCATTCAGAGAAATTGAGAAATTTTTTAGAATGCCTCTGGAATTTAGATAGTATTGCTCTCCTTTTAAAATGAGAAATCAGGTCTAGAGAAGTTTATTGAACCATGTTGCCTTTCTTTGCTTAAATTTTGAATTCTTTTTTGCAGGAAAAGGAGATGTAATATTTATGGAAGGAAATTGGGGAAGATACTCTCAGGAGATTTCTGATAACAGGATAGATACATTTGACATACATATACATATATATATATTTTTTTAACTAAAAAATTGATGGTGTGCACATAAAAAAAAAAAGACTGCATGCAAGTTGCTAGTTAACTTGCAAATAAATGCACAGTAAATACTCTAAAATCCACTGGCTCTAGGTGCTCTATGAGGGCACCAGCAGTGCGTGTATCTCTGCCCTGGTGCACAGTGGAGGGGCTCGGCTGTGCTGGGGTCTGTTCTGCTGAAGCTGGTACCCAGGAAGGGCTGTGTTCTGTTCATTAGAGAACCCTCGAACTGTCTGAGCTCTGCTGTTGGCAGAGCAGGTTTGAAATAAATGTTGCCTTTGTGCTTTGTTCTTTTGTTCACCTATAATGTGCCTGAGCAAGAACCTCATAGCCCTCAGGAGGCAAGGACAGTGTTTCACTCACTTTTGTGTCCCTAAACCCAGAAAAGTGCCTGGATCTGGATAAGTATTATTGAATGACTTGTTGAATGTCATAACAATGAAGGGGAAAAGAAAAGACATTGTCCATAAAGAAAAACACAATTTAGAAGGCAAGATGTGTCGACCAGCTGTGAGGCAGGTCCATCATAACCGAATCAGCCCTGCCACTGACTGTGATGAGGTCAGTGTCTGCTCCTGCAGCTTAAAGACAGCCCCAAAACAGTCAGCTTTTCTGACACAAGATTCAATGGCATTTATTTAAATAGAAAGTACTAGTTGGTGATGTATTAATGATTGAGCAGATAATTTAATGTTCTTGACAAATATGTATTGCCAAAATAGACATTTAGAGGTCAGAATACAACAAAAATACATTTTTTTTACTATCTGAAGCATTTTTTTTGGTATATTTTATTGATTATGCTGTTACGGTTGTCTCATTTTTTTTTTTCTCCCCTTTATCCCCTTCACTCTGCAATCCATCCCATTATCCCCACATCAACATTTTCCCACGGCCACTTTCCCCAGCCCCTCCCACCCTCAGTCCTTCCTCCATTTGGTTTTGTCCATGGGTCCTTTCTGCATGTTCCTTGATGAACCTTCCCCTCATTTTTTCCTGTTATTCCCCTATGTCCTCCTCCCTTCTCATTACTGTCTATTTGTTTTTTATTTGAATGTTGCTGGTTATATTTTGCTTGCTTGTTTATTTTGTTCATTAGGTTCCACTTATAGGTGAGATCATATAGTATCTGTCTTTCACCACCTGGCTTATTTCACTTAGCATAATGCTCTGCAGTTCCATCCATGCTGTTTTGAAGGGTAGTAGCTCTTTCTTTCTGCTGTGTAGTATTCCATTGTGTAAATGTACCATCATTTTTTGACCCACTCACTTACTAATACATTTTAATGAATTTTTTTTAGTTCAGTGGCGAACGTGTTTACTGGGGAGCGGCTGTGCCTTGTTTGCCTGTTACGCCCGACTGAGATTATCAAGCTCTGTGCTTTGCCTTGTGGCTGCAGCAGGAGCACAGCGCAGCTCCTGCCCAAAGGAGCTCATAACCTGGAATGCTGGGAAGAGGCAGCTGTCCTGTTTGTTGCATGGCGATTGATAATAAAGGCATCTTTGTAGCGCTAAGATTCAAGAGCCTTGATTCACTCTTCAAATGCCTGAGGGAGTAGCTGACAGCTTAAGCTGATTATTCAAGGCTGGGTCTTTTTTTTCTTCTTAGGAGGGTGCTGGGCAGAAGAAAGGGGGGAAGGGTATTCTGAAAAGATTAACATCTGCAAAGGCAAGGAGGTGAGAGAAACCATTAAGTTCTCTCACTACAGGGATGATTCCAAAATCTAACTGAGCATCAAATCACATGAGGGGGCCATTTTAAAAATACAGATTTTCAGCCCATTTGCCCCAGAAATTCTAATTCAGGGAGTCTGTGGAGGGGCCTAGCAGGGTGAATCTTTAAATTTCCCACGATGGTTTTATGTTCTGCAGCCACATACAGGGTCCAGTTTTTTTCAGGAGACGATCGGTGACTTGATTTGAAATGCTCAGCAGTGAGGTTTCTGTGGGGAGATGGTGGCACCGTCTCTTTCCCTGGAGGAGGTGTTCTAGGACCCACAGAAATTGCACTTGCAGTCTCTTGCCTGCTGACATACATGTACAAATTAAAGCCAGTTAAAATCAGCGTCAGGTGGCCTTGAGAAATGTGGTAAAACACTACAGCTGAGAATACAGTAGACAACAGATCTAGCCCACAGATGCCCACTCATACTCTTAAAGTTCTTGGCCTCAGGACCCCTTCACATTCAAAAGCTGTGGATCCAAAGAGCTTTTGTGTGTCTATCAATATTTACTGTACTAGAAATTAAAACAAATATTTAAAAATTTGGTAATTCTAAAATAAACTCATTACTTGTGAACAGGAATAACACTTTTATGAAAAATACTTGCATTAAAATATATTTCAAAATAAAAAAAATTAGAGTGGCATTGTTTTACATTTTTGAAAATTTCTTTAATGTCTGAGTTAAAAAGGCATTCAGTTTGTTACAATATCACACATTATGTTTCCTCTGGGAAACATCATTGTATACCCTGAGAGAATGAGTGAAAAAAGCAAATAATTTCTTAGTATTATGAAAATTGTTTTGACTTTGTAGATACCCAGCAGAGTCTTGGGGTCTCCCAGGGATGTTATCCCTTAAGGCTACCCAGCAGACCACCCACCACTCCCCAACAGACACCAGCACGTGGACTGGCGCCCCTGTACACTCATACACCAGCCTCCCGGGTACCCAGTTAACGGCCTTGGCTCCTCAGGGTAAAGAATCTGAGGCTACCATTATAGTGTTTCATTCAAAAAATTATTCTGTTTGAAGCAGATTTTAAATAAACATAGAGAAGGCAGCTGTTTGTTGAAGGAACAAGTGTTAAACATTTATGCATTGTGTACCTTAATCACCTGATAAAATTAGACATCTTTGTAGTCCATCATTTAGAATCTGTGATTATTTCAGAATAAATTAATATTTGGAAGCTCATATTCCAGTTAAGGATAGCACTAGATTGTGGTTAAGATCATGAGCTCTGGATGCAGGAAGCTTAGTCTGAATTCCAGCTCCAAGACTCACAGGGATCGTGGACAAGTGATTTAACCCCTCAGAGCCTCCATTTCCTCAATCTGTAGTGAGGAGGGTAGAATTAAATGTTCACAATTCCTTATATTTGTTTCCAAACAGACACCTGTGAAAATGGGAAATTTATGTATAACTCCTTAAATAGCTAAACCTGACCTGATTAATTTGGTAGCCAAAAGCTAACTCCAATAGACACAAAACTCTTTTTATTTAGCTTACCTGCTATGACTGTGTGTTTTGCTGCAGAAATTTAAAATGTTTGATTATGGAGTACTGTCCCAGACCTGTCCTAGAGCTTTCTTGGTCTGTATTTTCTGAATGTTTCGTAGTAAATCACATATGTACTGAATCCCAGAACACATCTGCCCCGGGATTTTGTGTAAGTGATTGAGGATGGGTATTATCATATCAGGGTTATTAGATGGGCTAATGTATACATGTTATGCTAGAACACTGCCTAGCACATAAAACCATATTAGCTTTTGTTAAACAAGTTTTTATTTCCTCCCTAAGCATAGAAACCACTGAATAGAACAAATTACTTCATATTTCATGAACATTTTCACATCAGTGAAAGGAGAATTTTTGTTTTCTTTTTCCTTCTTGATTAGGCCAATGGGGAAAAAAATGGCAAACTGCTACATTCCTTCCACATACCAGGGAAAATAGTAATATTGGTGGAGGTGTACCTTCTTGTTATTAGGAAGGTTTGGGATTGAAGGCACTTTAGAGTTAGCCATTCTGTCATTTTTGCCGGGCACCTACCTACTGGGTGCCTGTCACTAGGGATACATTAGTAGATACGCCCAAGTCTTTATCCTTAAGTCACTCGTGGTCTAGTGGGAGAGAAACAGTTGAACCAGGTGTTGTGCCAAATATTCAGCTTTAACAGAATCAACCCAGTAATGCCCCATAATTAGGCATTTGAAAATTAATTTGAATTTTCAGTGAACAATGAATAACTCTAGAATTATATTCCAAATATTGCATGGGACGTACTTACACTAAAGATGATGTTTGTCCCATGCCATATTTGGGACATACTTAGATTTTTTTTTTAAATGTTGCTTATCTGAAATTGACATTTAACTGGGTATTCTGTATTTCATTTGCTAACTTGGGTAACCCTAACCTATAATCCTGGGCTATTTTCTGCCATCTTGGCAATCCCTAAGGAGGAAATTTCAGTCATATTGGGTAATGGAGTTTTTTGGTTTTTTTTTAAATACAGAGGTATAGGCAGGGTTAAGGGAAAGTAGGGACGATAAAAGGCCTCGGGCTGGAAGCAGTTACTACCCCTGGGCTCTATGGGGCAAGGAGAGGGGGAGAGATGGTGAGGGCCTCTGACAGGAGCTGTCACCTTCCCAGAGATACGTTCCACCAGCAGAGACCGATTATGAAGGAAATCGGCAAAAAACAAAACTTTGCTCCCTCCCAACTTCACTTTGCTCCTGTTCTGCGATCTCCATGGCATGCCCCTCCCCATCTAGAAGTCAAAGGCAAGGGGGCCAGCCCCGCAACCTCCATCTAGGCGGCCTGATGAGCAGAACTCCGAGGGGGGGGCGTGGTCTGTTGAGAGCCAGCGCAAAGCGGCTGTGTGTGCGTGCGTGCGTGCGTGTGTGCGTGCGCATGCGTGCGTGTGGGCGTGCATGTTCATGCGTGCGTGCATGCTCATGCGTGCGTGCATGCGTGCGCGCGCAGATAGCCTGGTATTAGGACACTTCCTGTTACGTCAGTAAGCCAGGTGGAAAGTGAGGGGAGACGGAGAGAACGAAAGCAAGAAAGAGAAGAAAAGCGTGACAGTCTGAACTTTGAAGGCTAAGTAAAAATGTCAATCACTACCAATAATTTTAAAAGTAATTTTGCTTCTACCAGATAGAATTTTTTCCTCTAGAAGAAGCAGTTTCTTCTATCAGTTTCATGGCTAGAACCAGGGCATGAGTCATATGCCTACACTTACACGGCCCCGGAAGTGAGCGCCACCTCGGAGAGTGCGCCCTTGTGCCTCCAAGGGGCCAAGGTGGCCCAGGCGCAGGCTGAACGGCTGACCTTCCTCCTTCAAGTGAGAGGGCGGAGTCCTCAGAGGCTTGACCGTAGAGCCTTGCAATGCCTCGGGCTATCCCTGCGCTCCAACAGACCCCTGGACCCGAAAGCTTGCATTGTGCCAATGAAAATGGTTTTTAATATGACGATGATAATCAGGCAGCTGGTGAAGGGAGAGATAGGAAGGGTGTTTGATCCACTGGGCCGCCGCCAGTGTGGGCTCCTTCATCAGGACTCTTCAAATAAATGCCAAGTAACCGCTGGAGAGGGCTTTCAAATGGATGGGGCACAGCAGGTGTTCACCAGATGTACGCCAGGATATAGATGAAAATTAACGAACACGCACTGGCCATGGCACCTTGGTCCTGAAGTATTTGAAGTCCATTCCAAACTGTCTGACCCTGGGAGCCAGTCTAGTGCCTGGCACCAGACTGACTCCCCCTTTCTCCTATTACCTTGCAGTTCCCCAGGCCCGGCCTGCAGCAGACCCAGCAGCAGCAGCAGACGGCTGCCCTGGTGCGCCAGCTCCAGAAACAGCTCTCCAGTAAGTACCCTTAGGAAATTCAGAACAAGCGCAGAAGCAAACCACGGTGGTGGCTCCTCAGAAACTGCCCTGCCTTCCTTGATACCATTTCATTTGTAGTTTAGTCTCAGGCATTTTCATTTTGTTTTTGATTTAGTTCAGTTTTAGTTTGAATGCTACTTTGCCTAGAAAAAAAAAATTTTTTTTTTTTTTTTTTAATTCAGGGAAGCTATTTTCTCGTTGGTTCCATTTGAATGTGGAAATGTTTCTTTTCATTCAGGGGACCCCTGTGGGACTGCAGGTACCCTTTTTATATAGCTGGAAGGGACAGAGACAGAGAACAACCCAGTGGATGCTCTCAAGTATACTGATGAAGGGGATTAGGTGGCCTCTCTAAGGTCATAGATGGAGGGAGGCCAGCCTTAAACCTGCCTCCTGGTCACTAGGGCTGGGACTGCTCTTAACCACTGCACCGTCCTCCTCTTCCTGATAACGACTTACAGAATTCAAAACCTGTATCATCGCAGGCAGTGTGGCAGGGCAGCGTTCTTCCCCAATGCTCCTGCCTGCTATGTGGTGTGATTTTTTTTAAAAAATTGTGCTGTCTCTCTCAAGTGCATACCACCAACTCATTTCAACCACCTTGTCTAAATGCCAGTGGCATGCTTCTGTGAATCCAGTCACCCCTGTGCTGCAGTCACAAGACAGGAAATTCTTTTAGAAATGGGAGCCAGCTGCTCTGAAGCAAAGCCTGAAAGTCGGGAGACCTAATTTTTGGTGCCAAGTCTACCGCTATGATCTGAATCATGTAATTCTTCATCTGTGAAGTGAAGAGTGAGAGCAGCAGTTCTCCTGGTCTCGGCTCTGTGTCTGGGGACCAGAGTTCAGAGCAGGGGAACCTAAAGGCAGCCATGCGACTACCAGGATGTTGGGAGGAAGAGGGTCAGTCAATGGCTATGGGGCAGCTTGGTTTCTGTCTTTCTGCCTGGGCGTCGTCCACACCCACCTCCTGGCAGTGGGAACAGCCCTCCTGGACCTCCTAGACCTTGTGTCTTTACCAGGGCATGGCCAAGATCTTTCTTTTCTTAAGTATTTTCCTCTTACAGCCTCATTTAATTTCAGTGAAATCATGTAAATCAGTCTTCTTTTTTTGCAACTAATGTGTAATAGGTATGGTCTGTGAAACAAATGTGCAGTTAAAATTTCATTGTTTCATTAATTCTCAAGTTCATATTTTTACGTGGCTTATAGAGACAGTATAATTTTAAAGAAGCCATGTTCATATTTTAGATATTTTTTCTAGTGTTTAGAAAATGGTATGTAGGGTTTAGAAATATATATGTAGGGTTTTTATATGGTCTTACCTAGTTAGGGAGCATATTCACTCTTGTTTCCTGTTTCCCAGAGCTCACAAGACACAACTTCTGCTTTTTTCCATCATTTTTTATGGAGCACTTTCTTGGACCCAGGCACTCTGTGACTTTCCATGTATTAATTCACTTAATTCCTACCCCCAACCCCCTCCATGAGATTAGATACTGTCATTCCAGTATTATAGAGGAGGAGACGGCTAAAGAACAGGAACATCGATTCGTTTGCCCAAGGTTATTCAGCTGACGGTAAGGGACAGAGCTGGAACCCGAACTCAGAAAGTCTCCTTCCAGAGCCCACTCTTAACCACCATACAGACACACTTTATTTTATTGAGCTTTACTGCACTTTACAGGTTTACGAATGGAAGGCAAGACCTCCCACCAGAAAAATGTTATGGCTTGCTTTATTGTGGTACTTGCTTCATCATGGCAGTCTGGAACCGAACCTGCAGTGTCTCTGAAGTGTTCCTGTGTATACTCTGCTGCCTGATACTAGCAGTTACGCCAACCTCCTTGGTTGAATAATGACAGCTAAGCTGAGCTGCCCACAGCACAACTCCAGAGGGCTCTTTTTCTATCACAGACCATGTGTCTGGGCCTCTGAATTTGAATAGTCCCACTAGAGTTGTTCAAGCAGTAGCTGTCTCTCTTTTCTTGTATGTGCTCTATTTTTCTGTGTGTGTGCATGCTCGCACACGTTTATGTGCGTAAGTGCACACTTGAGTCAACACATACCTGCTCTGGCACATGCATCCACTCACGTACAGTTCTCTTATGTCTTTTCACCATTTGCAGAAAATTACCCAGTTTCAAAAACTCTTACAATGTTCACATTAAAGCAGAACTATCGGTGTGCTTTTATAAAAATCTTGAGAACTTTTCAATGCTTTATGATACTTACAGTCCTTTTGTATGTTAGTATTGACTTGTTTCTCAGTTCAGAAGTAGAGACCAAATAACCTCATCTGAGCCATGTGTGGGCAAGTGTGGGACTTGGATGTCAAGCTGGCCCCCCTGCAGAATGAATTCAGCTGCAGTGTTCATGCCACTAGGGTCTCCAGGCCAGCATTAATCCCTGGCCAGTCAGGCTGGGACTCAGAACAGTGACAAGAGGGGTAGCATCTATCTGGGGCATAATTTTGCACCTACAGTTTTATTTGGATTTATTTTTCTCACTAGGTAACCAGCCACAGCAGGGAGTGACTCCCTATGGGCACCCTCCACACTTCTGACTCTGGAAGAGGACAAGACAAGAAGTTTTGTGTTCGCACTGAAACATAGAAAATCAAATTCATGCATTAGTCACCTTTAGAAATTTCCCGTTGTTCTTTCGTTTCTTGGAAGTTTTCTTATGTTTTATGCTACACTGGGTATAAAGGTATTTAAACAAAAAGCAGAGGAGGCGTGATTTGGTTTTGTTGCTTTCAGCTTTAAAGTAGGCTTAAAAATGTGGATCATGCGGGCCTACTCCAGGAAGAGTTTGGTAGCAGAGTTTTTGAAATTGGTGCTTTTTTGAATCTCATAGTTATAGAAAAAATGAATTATGGTAGACATAAAATATTTATATATTCATTAATGAAGTTTTTTTTTTTTCCTTTTCAAACTGTGCCGGACCAAACTACTGATTTGAAAGGCATGTCAGTTCTTGACTGAAAAGTGACCCACTTATTCTGCATTTACCTTTGATGGTGAAGTGGACATTTATTTGCATCACTCTAATTTGAAATGTTTATAATTTCATAAGCACTTTATAAACTTTGTTCTTATTTATGTAGGATTTTTCTTGGCTTTTGTTGTGGTCAAAAGGTGCTGAAACAGATTGTTGCTTACTATTTAAACTTCTTAGACCAAGAATTTAAACCAGGGCTTCTATGAGAGCTACCCTAAGATGTGTGGAAGCCTGTTAGAAGTAGCTGTGCTTAAATTTGTTTTCAGTGACAAGATCATTAACCAGAGTATTTGTGAAGGTACAACATGTAAATTATAAAGGCCCGAATGAACCACGATGGAATTGTTCTAATTATTTATTGCCAGATTTGGCAAAAATGACTCGGTTCAGTTTTGGTTCTCCTGAACCTTATGCCAACTTGAGAAAAAAAGTCTCGCAGCTGGCCTGAGATTCCACAGTGCTCAAATTTGACATGGTTTCCAGAGAATCTGGCCCCCAAGTCCAGAAGGCTCTGGTTTTCTTAAAAGATGTATTTACTGTTTATTTTGTATGGTAAGTATTTGCTATTTTGAATTTAATTATTAATATTGGTGTCAGTCTTGGTTGTGTATTGCATATACTGTATTTATAAATTGGTGCAAGAAGCACAAGTAAAGTAAATTATACATTAAATTTATTATAAAGAAATAGTAACTATTTTAACTTTGTTCAAGTATGTGGTAATTTGCTCCTATTAGAGTAAAAAAGACAGTAAATTATTATCAGTTTGTGTAACTTAAGAGTATTTCACATAATATTTTTTTAGATTTAGATGCATAAAATTTTGAATGTGAAAATTGCAGGGCATTTAAAAACATATGTGGGGGATTTTTTTCCCATGTTCTCTGTTAATTCATTTTCTTTTGCCATATGATTTTATATGTCATGTAGTCGCGCAAACTGTGAATAGATTTGTCTATAATGAGCAAACCATGTAGAACTACTTTTTTTCAATGTAACTAGTACAACTTTAATAGATCGTTTCTTTTGCAGAGCATTAAATAATTTATATCTTCCTAGATGAGTTACTCATTGCAAAGTTTGACTCATGCAAATGACCTCAAATATATGTCCGCTTCCTTTGCTGTGGCAGCAACCATGTGACTGCTTTGTACACTGTGAAACTCTTCCACTCCAGCCTGCTCATTTCATGTTTACTCTGGGCTGGAAAAGACTTTGCCAAAACATTAAAGACCATTCTTTTCACTAAATTAACATATTCTATCTGCTTTCAGAAAATGCATCTTTACATTTCAGCTGGTTTTGTATATCAGGGTTTTTGGTTTTTGTTTTTTTTTTCTCTCAAGAGTCATACTTAAGAGTTCACGAGGTTATTTTTCTTCAAGTAATGTATCCATATAATGACTGCCTTGGCAAAACAACTGAATTGTGAATGTTGTGCCTAGTGAGTGAGTCCTGTTCCATCCTGATCTTTGTTTTCTTTTCAAGAATTATTGGTATTTAAAATGTCAGCTTTCAGTTTGAACCATATATTTTTGTAGCCCTGTATTGCGAACAGCAGTAATACTGTTTCAAGAATGAGTGTTAAAATTGCATAGCATTTGTAAGCACTTTATATTTTGCATAAGTTAGTGATATTAATTTGTTAATCGTTTGCACTTGAAAGCTGTGGGTATACGTTTTTTGTTATGTGTCCCTCTTATTTAGATGAGGAAGCTAAGTCATGGTAAGACTTCAGAGATTCTATGGAAAGTTGAGAGAAAGCCTAAAACCGGTTTTCCCCTATGCATTATAAAGACAGCAACTGGAAATTTTAATCTAGCCTTATCATATTAACTCCCACTTAACCCTCTATCCTAAGAGGCTTCCTTTTTTAGCAAATGCATTAATTTGCATTAAATGATCACAAGAGAAAGCCCTGTCCTTTGACAGAACCTGGTGATTTGCTTTGTGAAATAGAGAGGAAATTATCTTAGGGTAAATGGAAACCCCCATCCCCTTAAACAGAAGACTTTGAAACAGAATGGAGTTGGACATGAGAAGCCCTTAGACATACCTGTTTACACTGCAGGCTTGTTCGCAGAAGAGTTGCATATGTCATTTTATTTACTCCTCTTGGTCCAGAAGTGGAGGAAGATCTCTGTTAGAATGAGTATCCTTTGACTTCTTGCAACCCCGCGATCCCAACATCAGAGATAGTAGCAGTTGGGCTGCCTCTTAGGTGGGGCCAGCTGGAAATGGTGTGATGAAACACAAGGAAGTGGGCTCCCCCATATGTCTGGAATGATTGGCCATGGCTAACAGTTCTCGGTTTTGTGTGCTGAGATATCTGAGCAAGACCTATGGCATTTTCTTCTTTTTCATTTATTGAGGCTCCTATAATTCTTCTTAAATAGTAAGTGAATGTTTGAATAGATGCTGGAGAAATTACCCTGAAAAATTCTAGCCTCTACCATGAGAAAAGATGAATCATAATGTCCCCCAAGTTAATTCAGGTTGAGTTAGTCGTGTAATATAAATAAATCCAGTAAATTACAAAAGACAACATTCTGTGTAGGGTTAAAGAAATTTTAAGTACAGTGAAACTTCGTATGATTAGATCTAGAGCTTTCCCAAACATGTACCTGTCACATACAAGATTGCCACTTAATGAAATAACATGTTCATAAAGCGGTGGTTCCTTCTCAGAAAATTTTCCTATAGCAGCTCCAAACCAGGGGTGCCTGAGCTAGATTTCGAAGTTATAGAGAAGTTTCATTGTATTTTTAAAATCTTTTTAATGGGTTTATTTGGACAAAGATGTAATCAACCCCCTTTTTTGCATTTTATAATGTACAGGTGTTAGGTTGCTTTTTACATGTGGAAAAGTTAGCCTGCATTTGTTTTTAAATGCAGTCATTAAAACATCTTTGTATTCCCCATCAATGAAAAATTTCAGTGTGCACAAAATGTAAATCTTAATCTAAATAGTTCAATACTTATTTTCTTTAGGCTTTAGTAAAATATTTATAAACCAACCATAAAATATTTATATATCAACATGGCAAATTTACATCAAGACTGCAAATTTTGATCTTTTCCATTGTTTCTGTTGTCAGTGCCATGCTTGTAACATTGGTAGAAGGTGGACACTAGGCAACTGGTAATGAAAGAGGAAAGTCCATTTAATGAAGAATTCAGGTACATTAGCCATTTGTTGTTTTATAGTGGACAGTTTTCTCTTAATGTTCATTGTTAATTGTTGGCAAAATAAAAGTGCCTTAAGTTAAAAGTTTGTTTTGAGATTTATTAAAGAATTCAGTTTCAGTTCATAATGCATTTATTTACTTCTTTTTTTTTGCATGTCCACAATAAATTTAATATTGTAAATGTATTAAAATTCATTTACATGCCTATGGCTGCCTTTGATTAAACTTCTTCCAAAAAAATAACCTGTCCAGATGTTGATTCTGTTTGAAAAATTTCCTTTATTTCATGTCAGATTACTTGCATATAAGTCGTTGCAGAATCACTACCAAGTGCATTCTTTGCTGTGCATTTGTATATCCCAGAATCTGAGGTTTGAGGGTTCTGAATGACTAGGGTGCCTTGGGGATGAAAATGCTCAATTCCTTGTGTCCTTCCTTTATTTGCCTTTGAGAGCAAGGAGTGGTCAGGCATCTCCCATGTGATTTCCGGCTTGGGGACTCCCAGGGCCACACAGTGGAGCCGAATGGCTGTCCCTGTCTTTGTCAGGATGCTCCTGGGGGGGCGATTTGTAATTCGGGGAGGGTAGGCGACAACCATGACAGGAACAGTAATCAGTGCATGGCCAACGCTATTTTGAGCCTTACAAATATAGTTTCCTCTGTCATAAGCCATTGCTTCTTTGATGACTAAGGTGCCATTGTCATGCAATATGTATTTTCCACTAATTTGAGGCCTATCTATTATACGACCACTCGGTAGTGTCCATTTGATGTTTGGCTTAGGGCTTCCATCAGACACACAGTGCAATGACAGAGACTCTCCACTGATACAGTAAACTGTTCCTAGTGCATTAGTAAGAATAACTGGCTTCTGGCCAATTTCTAACACAATTAATTTCTCAATATAGCCAACTTTATTTCTTGCCCCGCACCGGTATTTTCCTGCGTCATCCCGGGTTGTTTTATAAATCATAAATGACCCATTGCTTGCTATCAGATACTGAGAGTTTTGTGGTCTTTTGGGAAATCGTGTGCCATTTGGTAAAATCCAGATTATTTCAGGTGGTGGGTTTCCATCAACAGAGCAGTTCAGTGCTGTGGACTTTCCAAGCTGGGCCACTATTTTTTCATTAAACGGATTTCTGAATGTTGGTCTTCTCAGCATCTCCAACACTTCCAGCCGTACCACCAGCACACTCTCTCCTCCTTCATTCCGAGCCACACAGATAAACTCGGCGGAATCTGAAAGCCTCACATTTCTAATTTCCAAAGTTCCATTTTTGTGGACTGTGATTCTGCTTCCATAGTATGGCGCTGTGAGGAAAATATTGTCTGGCATGATCCACATGATTTGAGGAGATGGTGTCCCTTCAGCTCTGCAATCAAAGTGTTTTTTGGAATGCCTCACGGCTGTGGCTTTAATGACAGTTTTGTTTGTATACAGACCATTGATTAATGGAGGCTTGGACACAACTTCCAGTTTATACCTTTTGGTGTCATCCCCCCTGGGATTCCGGGCCACACACATGTACTCTCCAGAGTCGGGCAGTTTGACTTTGTTGATGGACAAAGACCCATTGGCATGAATTGTGTACCTGTCTTTCGAGAATGAAATCATGTCATTGGAAGGCAGCAGCCAAAATATTGTTGGTTTGGGTTCCCCAACGACCTCACAGTCAAGGACGGCTGTGTCTCCAGCTTTGACTCTTACATTGAACCTGTAACCCTGCTTGATCCGTGGGGCAGCCGTTATTACTGTTAGGTGGACCTTCATTTCATCCTTCCCTAGAGTGTTCTGGGCATAGCAAGTATAATCTCCTTCCTCTGCTATCCCAACTTTGTTGAAGTACAACGTCCCATTGTCAAAAAGAGTGTACCTCCTGGTACGCCGGCCACTGTCATCAGCTTGCATTGCATTGTTTATCATGGTTCCATCGGGCAAACTCCAAGATATCTTGGGCACTGGTGAGCCAGAAGCCTTGCAGTCAACTTGGAAATCTTTCCCATGAAACACTTGCTTTTTAAAATGTTGCTTGTGATCAATTTTGGCAGGTTTCAGTTTCAGGCTAACATGCATCAGTATCAGGTCATCCCCTATTTTGTTTCTTGCCACACACAAGTAATCACCACCATCTTTCTCTGTTATTGATCCAATAAACAGGGATCCATTTGGGTAGACATGGATTCGGTTGCCCATTCTAAGGAGAGAAGAGACTGATTTGAGTGTGCAGCTATTAGCAAGGGGCAGGGGGTGGAGGGGTTGTCTTACTAACATATGGTTAGCTTTATGGATATTTTCTTAAATTGTTGCAATAAAATTTAAATCATTACTAGCTTATTTACTGTCTTCTAAGCCATTTAATGGAAGATGAAATTATCTAACTGAATATGATTTAGTGCAAACAAGTAGTATTTCTAAGATGGACTTCAAATAAATCTCCTTTACATGGTGAATTTTTTTTTAATTATAATGGTAGCCATGGCTGGTGTGACTCAGTGGACTGAGCGCTGGCCTGTGAACTGAAAGGTTGCCAGTTCAATTCCCAGTCAGGGCACATGCCTGGTTTGCAGTGCAGGTCCCCAGTTGGCTATCTCTCACACACTGATGTTTCTCATTCTCCCTCCTCTCCCCTCTCTCTAAAACAAGCAAACAAACAAACAAACAAACAGAAACTAAATTAAAATTATAATGGTGGGAGGAATGCTAGAAGTGTTAGAGTCCTAGACACATGACTTTCTTGACCATTTTACATATCAAATGATCATTCTGTAATATGTCGATAAAGAAGAACTTTCATACATAGTTAGAAAAGAAGCCAGATTATACTTTTTAGAGACATATTATTAACAAAATATCTAGAGTTATTGGGTTAAAAAATAAGTTCTACTTTGTTATAAAGAGAGACAATGCCAGCGTAAGACATTAGAAGCTTGCTGTAGCATCTGCCCTTTGCGGGCAGCTGGAAAGCAGCTCTGGCCCTCGCATTGTGTTAAACCCTGTGGAACACCATTTTTCTCCCTGAAGCCGAACTACACAGCCTGACCTTACCATGGGGAGCCATACGGTGGCAGATATTTCCTGTTAAAATTAAATCTAGTTTTTCAGAAAGATCAGTGGAAATCGGGTACTAAAAATGCGAATAGAACACCCATAGATGAAAGTCCATGTGTTTTTCTTGTAATATTTTGGCATCATCAGCTAAGCAGGTAAGTAAAACTGAAGAGTGTGGACAATCTTCCACAGTATGACTGCTAAGCAAGTCAAACAGTCTCAAGTCATTCTTTCTTCTCCAGCAAACATATCATAAGAAGTATGGAAAGTATCATAGTAGGACATTATGAAACATGCTGGTGTTTATTTTTTTTGGTTTTTTTTTTAATTTTCCAAGTATTCAAGAAACTTTTCTAGTATATAAACCAAAGTAAAATCATAATGGATACACTTAATAAAGGGATGGAGACTACTGGGAACTTTGCATTTACTTCTAAATCTTTCAGTAGCTCCTCACTATTCAGCTTTAAAAAACTGATATTTAGAGAGACTCACTTACTTCAGGTCACAGGGCTGGTTCTCAAACCCTGTCTTCTACACCATGCTACACTGCCACCTGCTATCACTTTTACCTAATCCTTTCTGAAAGCACTGATTCTCAAATCTGGGTGCTCATTAAAATCAGTTGTGTAGTATAAAATAATGCTAAGGTCTGCATCCCATCTCTGGAATTTCTGTCTTAAGTGGTGTGGAATGCAGCCTCGGTATTTGGATTTCAAGTTTTCCAAGTGATTCTCCTGTGTAACAACGTCTGAGAGCCACGGCTCTAAAGTCCGGTCTCAATGCATGTCCTTCATCAGAATTAAGTGAGACCTCATTTAAGGTGCATCCCCATGTACCTTGGAATTTATTTAAGTGCTTTAACTTCATAAACACGAATTGGCACTCAACATTAATGAAATTCTTATAATTATTTGAAGGCAAAAAAGAAACATACTGAAATTATAATATTAAATGCAAAAACTGATAAGCATTGAAAATATTTGATGCCATAAATGGACTCATACATATAGTAAACTAACATGTTATTTCTAAACTTTACATTTCATAGGTCAGTGTTTTTTTCATTTTTCATCTAAACTTAACATTTGGTCAAGTAGTTTTGATGGCTTCTTATTGGAAAACTTGAACATTTACTTTTGAATTAAAGGTCACAGGTGAAATTCATTAATGATATTTAATACCAACTGGTACTGTGACACTAGAAAAATATATTCAACTAATCCGCAGGAATATAAATTTATATCTAATATGTTAATTTGCTCTGCATGGTATTTTCTATTAACAAAAAGCAAATATAGAAAATATAATTATTCACCTCTTTTTGTCATAGAAAATCACTGCATAAAGTCACACAAATGGCAAAAATTGGTAACTCATAAGCAACAATTATTATGTTTCAAAGAGTATTTAAACTACACAGAAAGCCAGGTAAAAGTCACTATTAATAAGCCTGTAACAGTACATTCAAGAAAGTGTATGAGTCTGACAACGTCAGTGTGAGGAGGTCCTACCTACGTTTCACTTTGTGAAGAAGGTCTTAATGCTGTGACTCATAAAGTGCTTTGCAATTTTAAGTAGAAGCAATTAAGTACAGATTATGCTAAAATTTAAAATGTTTAATAGGAGACTTTGAAGAGTCAAATAATGGATGGAGTTCGTCTCCCCAAAACCTTCACTGAATTGAAAACATTCTTTCTTCATTAAGAGATTATGAATACATTTACACAGTTACCATTTTAAAACTGTCACAACTGAAAACAAATGAGATTTTTATTGTGCTTTTAACTATATAAACTCAATAAGAAGTAGGCCTTTAGAGTTAGGCATGTAAGAAGCTTGCTAATATATAGTTTATACTATCTTATATTAATCTCAAAAGAATTAGGTCTCTTTAGGGAGTTATATTTATGTGCTGAGTCTGGGCTCTCTAAAACTGTTCTCTAAAATTTACTGTATCAGTTTTCCATTGCAGAAGTTGTACAGCTAAGTAGATAAAGAAGACAATCTCAACGCCAAGGTGTGGTTTACCTGTGCCACTGGTCAACGACAGCTTTGGATGGTAGCCTCCAAATTATTTTGGGTTTGGGTTCACCAATGGCTGAGCAGTTTAGTAGCAATTTGTCCCCAAAATTCACCTCATTCCACGTCTGGGATGCAGATTCTATCCTGGGGATAGTCTCTTGTTCTTTCATTGTAAGAATTACCACCCTTCGGTCCGAGCCCGTGGAGCTGGTAGCAATGCATTCATAAGTGCCTCTGTCTGAAGAGGCTACGTTTCTTATATACAGCGTCCCATTGGAAAATAAGAACAAGTTGGAATCGATAAACTGTAATGGCTTCACTTCAGTGCCATCAGAGAGAACCCAGTGAACAATGGGCTGGGGAGTCCCTTTTGCAGTACAGGGCAGTTTCAAACTTTCCCCCCAAGACCCTGCAATCACTTGCCTCTTTTGTTCTAGAATCACAGGTGGGGCAGCTATGACTTGTATTTTAACCAGCACTGAATCCTGGCCGGCGGAGTTGCTGGCCATGCATTTGTAAAATCCCCGGTCATACACGCTGAGATTGTGGACGACCAACGTTCCGTCAGATGTCACCAGGGCCTGCCTGTTCCCTTTGGATGATTCTGAAAGCACTGTTTGGTTTGCGAGGATCCAGGAAACTGTGGGCCTTGGCCTGCCTTCAGCTCTGCACTGCAATTCCACAGAGCTTCCGGAATGGACTGTGACCTCTTTGGTATGTCTCTCCAGGATCCTGGGCGGATAGGAAACCACGGACAAGGTGACATGAAGGCGGTCTATGCCATATGGATTGGATGCTGAGCACAGGTACTGTCCACGGTCCTGAACGTCCACCCCTCGGATGGACAGGGTGCCATTGGGGAGCACCTGGAACCTGCTATTCTGTTTCCTTGTAGACAAATCAAGTCCTGATAGAGGAAAGAAATTTATTGCCATAGGTCATCAAAGTTTAGATAGAAAGCATAAGTTGTTCAAGTGGAAAGCTATCTTTTTGTTAGGCTACCAAGAACAAATATATTTAAAATTAGGATACCTTGTCCTCACATTGCCAAAATTATTCCTGGATTCTTTGTATCCCCATAGCTTTAATTTAAAAGCCCAATGGTTCAAAAAGTGAAAATTACCTTTTTTTTCAATTCATGTATCTTTGGATCTGCTTTCAAATCATTTTCTTTTAAATGTTCTTAATTAACATATGGTGTAAAACCTAATGAGCAAGAAAGCCATGCAGCAACTGTCAAATGAGGGTAATCAAGTTTCTGTATCTTAGGGCAATTTGAGACTGGTGTTGATTCTTTGGATGTGTAACCATGAAACATAACACAATCATTCCCCTGTTTCAAAACTAAAGAAGACAAACTTTTAAATACCTGATGAGACTCTGGTCCAGTGGATGGTGGGCAGGGGGTTTCCCGCAGCCTCACAGGGAAGAAAGGCATCTGAGTCAGCTGGGACGGTAAAACTTGCCGCTTTTCCTCCAACTATTCTGGGCCTTTCAAACACACTCCTAGACAAAGGCTCAAAGGGAAGGAGCTCAGAAGGTGTTATTTTTTGAACCTGTGTCTTATCAAAGCCACTCTTCGCAGCTTTCTGAATTTCCCAGTTTGAAGTATGAGTGGTGTCCTCTGGCAAGCCTTCCGCAGGCAGCATGCTCACCCCTGGCTTTTTGCCTTTTTGAGCAATTTCCAGGTGGGTCTTAGGCCAAAAGTGATCTTCTGACCAGAGAGGAGGAGTCAGTTTAGGATTCTGTGGTTCAACTGTTGTTGGTGCCGGCATAGGAGTAGAATGTAACAGATTGGAGTAGATAAAGTAGGTGGTTCCAACCATGAATTTGGCATTTGGGTGAGCCTTGGGAGGCGCTGCAACCTCTGGAGCTAATTGCTGTGGATTAGCATTGTGCCTTGAGGGCTCATGCAGCGTGAACATTGTATTTGTCATCGTCCGGAAAACAGGAGTTGTCACGTTGTCAGTAACTGCACTTTGATTACTCAAGGGAAGGGAGGCGGAGATTGGCACTGGAGCGGCCCTGCTGCTCGGGTGTGTTGGCACAGTTGAGTGTCTAATGGCTGTGCTCCTCAGTGCGGTCCTCTGCTGGAGTTTGCTGGAGGAAGTGGTCTCAGAAGCAGCTGTGCCCTTCAAAGCCTGAGTAACTTCTTGGGGTGGTTCTTCAATTACATCTGTCTTATTAAGTGTTCTTGGGTAAAGATCAATTGTGCTTGAAATTCCTTCAGTGTTTTCTGAGGGGGGGTGAGTGAAAGCAGAGACACTGGCCTTGGCTGAAGCTTCTGCTGCAGCTGGAACAGGAAGCGTCACAGCAGGGCGTGTGGTGAAGCCAGAACCCTGGCTGGGGGATCTGTTTCGGTCATTTCTGTCCTGAGGCTCCTTTATGCTTTGCACTTTTCCTGTCCTGGGTCTGCCTGTTTCGGTTTTATTGATAATGATAGATGCAGGGGCAGTAGGAAGAGTTGTCTGCATAGCTGTTTGCATTGATATGAAATTTGTACTTGATTCCTTGCTTGAGCTACTAGGAAGTGTAGGGTAAGTGGGTGGGAAGGGCAGCTCCTTCATTGTGGGGAGACTTCTGCTACTGTGTGTTTTAGTGGTGTCGTGGTGAGTTGTAGCCAGTGTTACAGGGGGACTTTGCATCACATTTGCTGAGTGTGCCATGAAGTGAAAGGGGGAAACTTTACCTGTGGGTAAAGCAGGAGATATTTTAGGCAGCATGGTGGCTGTGCCTTTTTGTGAACCAGATTTATGCTGATTCTTTAACCTGTCTGTTTGGGCATGGTTGTCTACAAAGATCTGATGCCAGGGAATTTTCATCCTTGGAAATCTTGTAATGGCCACAGTCGTAGGCATAGATGGTTCTGTGGTGGGACCTAGAAGTGACGATATAATCATTGAATCTCTTTTAGCTTCGCTAATGTTAGACACACTGGGGTAACTAATATTTGTTCTATGAGCTTTTTCCATAGTTACGGATGCCGGGGCATGAGTCATGACTGTACCAGTTGGAACCACTTGGGTACTTTCAGCGCTGAAATATTTTATTGTGGATGTTGTTTTCTCAATGTCTATATTTGGTTTATTAAACAGCAACGGTGGATTGTAGACAAGAGTTGTAGACTCTGCTGTGACTCTGGCAATGTCAGCTTTCGGGAGGGTAGTAGGGGAAGAACTTGGAAAAGACAAGGTTGATCCTGCAGTGGGGAACTGTTCTCTGAGAGAACAGGACAGGCACAATGCACTGAGCTCTGTGGCAGAGAGCGCAGTGGGGCTTCCTTCAGAAGAACCTCTGGAGGTTGGCCTCACAAAGCTATATCTATGCCCTGGAAGAGCTGGAGTTCTATATGGGCTGATAATTCGCCCCCTTCCCCAAAATTTCCTCCGTCTGCCAAAGCGTCTGGACAGTGGGGTGTTAGTTGTACTATTTCTAGGAATCTGTGACTGAGAATGAGCAGCCCTGGATGGGCCTGAATGGAGCCTCGAGGTGCTAAGCTTTTGAGTGATGTGAGAATGGAAGTGATTGCTTCTGGGTTCACTGCTTCCTGTTACAGGTGTCTGATGACCATTCGTGACACTTTCTGATGCTAAGAATACATCAGCTTTGCTGTCAACACTACTAAGCGTTTTGGTCTTGACATCTTTGATCACCACCCCCACTGTTACTGGGGGTGCACTTTGCAAATGCTCTCCTCTCCTCCCCTTGTCATCAGCATCCTGAAATAGAGCTGTTTCAGGTAGTAGAGGAAGGGCGGTGGCTAAATTTTGGTTGTTTGCATCTTGCATTTTGCTTAATGTGGTTGGGTTTATGTTGTTTGACATGGCTATAGTTTTAATAGTAGTAGGTAGTTTGAAATCTGTTGGGTTTTCAGGTGGTAGCATGTGTGGACTGATAATTGGGGATACTTCCATACCAGTAGTTATAGTTGCCACAGGGCTATCAGGTATTTTTTGGGAATCAACAGACACCGTCCTTGCCAGTACACGGGGGACATTAGTTGCCAAGACTATAAACTCCTCATCTGGCGGAAGCATACCTGAAGAGTCCACTTCCTCACCAGGTATTTTCAGGAGTTGGGTGACCAATGGAGGCGGACTTGCTGTGGTATTTTCTGGCTTCTGTGGCATAGTTTTCTTTTTAGCTTTCTTCAAAAGTGCTGCCCAGTGTCGTGGGTCAATTCTCCGAGCAGAGAGAGGGAACTGCCTTCTATGCTCCCTAAAACGATGGTTTGTTGACTCTCCACGCCGCTGGTGTATTAAATCTCGATAGTTGTGCTTTTTACTTGCGCTCAAGGCTTGTTTTCCGGACTCACCTCCCGTTGAAGCAGGTGTAAGGAGCTGTGCAGCCGGTGGGCCCTTTGACTGCACAGTGGAATTGGGCTCATCAAATCCAGATCCATCTGTTTCTACATTATGCTCCGCTGGACTTGGCCCTTTTATTCTGACTGAGACTTGGTTAATCAAAATGTCGACACCTGATGGGTTGGCTGCAACACAACGATAATGACCCTGGTCTTTTTCGGTGACCTGTAATATTCTTAGTGTGCCATTAAGAATCTGCTTCTCCCTTGAGGACTGATAGAGCACAGTGTTTCCTGGAAGAACCCAGCTAACAGAGGCATCTGGGATACCAGTGGAATAGCATGGAAGGTCAAGTGTTTCACCAACGAAAACAGTATGATGAGCCCCATTTTCATGATAGGGTTCTGTGTAGGGCTCTACCACAGTAATCCTATAGGTGAGAATATCTGCATCAGCGTAATTGGTGCTTATGCAGTTGTATATGCCTGTGTCAAAGCTATCAGCCATCTGGAGTTCCAGTTTTCCACTTTTGTCTATTAGGATTCGTCCATCCTCACTAACATAAGGGGCTCTCACTTTACTCCCATCAGGTAGAAGCCACTCCAAATGTGGGGCAGGGTCTCCTTGGCCTGGGCAGTCCAGGTCAATGGTCCCGCCAACCAAAACAGTGTGTTCCAGCTTTATATTGTTATCCCTGGGAATCATGGTCCATTTGTGTCTCACTGGCCTCATCTCTGACCTTGGTAAAGTGACTTGAACATCAGTGGAGTACCGGATCTGCAATGTACTAAGTGTGGTGGCAGTTCTGTTTAGCTGCAATGAAATCCGGTCTTGCATTAACCAAGGAGGATCTGCTCTGAGGTCAGCCTCTATGTTGGTAAAGATGTCTCCAGGCTTAGGGGCCACCTGTTTATATTGGTAGCAGAGTTGTGGTGTTTCAGTGAGCAAGTGGCTCCTTGCTAGTGTCAGAGGAGAGTCACTGTACAAAGCCAGAATTTGCCACACTGGCTGAATGTGACTGTAATTTATGTTACACACCAGAAATGTAGAAAATGATGTATTTAGCATGATGTAATCATTGTCTTCAATGGATGCAACGGATGATGTCCTTGAGGGCTTCTGGGTGCTGCAGGCCATGTTAGCTTCATTTCCAGACTGGTCTGTCATATTGAAAATGAGAGAGCCGAAGGGTGCCATGAAATTCTGGAGAGAGATGGACACAGAACTGCCGTCTTCCAGAATAGTCTGGCTCTTCAGTGTCAGAGCTGGATCGATGGTTGGCTTGACACACAGGAAAGCTGCAGCAGGGACTGTGGCTAAGGGTTTGCCCTTAGAGCTCCTGGGGTTCGTGCACAGAGGGCATTGCTGAGAACTTGAGGGATTCCTGTCTTTTTTGCATTTTATTATATCTAGGAAAAATGACAACTTAATTACTGCCAGTTCTGGTCTCTTTATGAATTAATGTTTGAGCATTTTGAAGAAATAGCTTATACTAGAATTTGAAACAACATTTTGGAAATTTTAGTGTTTAATAGAAAGTTTCCTACATTTGTGGCCTTTGGGTTGATTTCTAGAAAACATACTATCTATATATCCTGTCATAATATTATATTCATAGGCACAATGATTTTGTCAGTCTTGTAGAAAGTGCCCGATGTATATGTGCTACTCAATAAATATTAGTTGAATGAAGAGTTTCCTTATCTGGGGAAACAGAATGACATGCTTATGTTTGTCACTTTTATAAACAGTAACTGAGTTCTATGTGTTCATTTTTAATGTTTTGAGTCATAGAACTTTATTGTCCTTTAAAAGATAACTTGTTTGAGAAATTATCATCTACAAGTCCTTGCACATCATTAAAACCTCAACTTACTTTCCATTATCCAAAAGAACAATAACTGAATTACAAGATATCTTGACCTGGTCTAGCTTAGTCATAATAGGAATGGAGGGAAACAGATGGATGCAGGAGATAATGAAGCAGGTAGAACCAACCAGCAGGAGGTGAGGATCTGGCCGAACATGAAGGGTGACTGAGCGGAAGAGAGAAGGAAGACACAGCATGAGTTTGGTAACTGGATTGATTGAGGTAGGCATAGACTCATTGGAGGGGGATCGGGTTTAATGAGGGAGAACACTGTACCAGAGCAATGGGGCAGTCCTTTAAATGTCTGACGATTTGGTGAAATCTGAAGTCTGAAAGTCTTATAGGACTAGGAACAGCCTAAGCCTTTCCAAATCACATAAACCCCTTCTTTCAGGTGTGGCCATATCACATACCTGGTCACTTCAAAAGACCACTCTGGTGACCCTATTTAAAATGGCTGGTCACTGAAATACTTGGTAAGGGGTGCAGTTTTGCTTTACATACAATGCAGCCAGGGACTAAACACGTTCTTCCATGTAGTTGCCCCCATCTCATTCAGTGGGCGCTGCTTTTAGAGGAAGGCAGCACTTTTTAGAAGATCTCATTTGCCAGAGTGGCTGGACAAGGTCACATCTCCTTCCAACATACACACAAGTCCTCTCAAAGGCTCAAAGGCCTGAATCCCTCTGACCGGGGACTCTCAGCGCTTCAGTACGTAGTTTATTGTGGTAAGTCACGCCACACAGATCTGGCGACTCCGCTTTCCGCAGCAAATTTTAGAGCCCAAGCCTCTGCAGAGTAGCTGGCGAGCCCGTACGCCTTTGAGCACGCACAAGGGCTCTTACTTCCCCATTTACCAACCAGCTCTGCCCCCTTACCTACTTAGCAGTACCTGCGGCTCAACCCTTGCTAGAACAGACTTCTGGTTTAATTAAAACTTGTCACAGAATTAAGTGCACATCTTGGTGTGCTTATTGCTAACACCCGGACCAGAGTTAGCAAGCCCTGGCCATCAGGTATTTTGCATTAGATGCAAATCCAATCCTGTCACTTCCATCCCCTGTATCACTCTAGGTTTCAGTCACACAGAAATGCTATCCATCCATCCCCCAACTCTGCGAATCCCTGTCAGGTTCTACTTCTCATACACCTGCTGTCTGACACACCCTCTTCCATCACTGCCCCGCTACTTACATCCTTCATGGCCCGGCCAGAGCAGCACTTCTTCCAGACGGGCTCCCTGCTTTATGTTCTGCTACGTCCCACCCCTCTTATTCTGCCCCTCGTCATCCACTATTAGAATGACTTGTGTAGTTGTCTGTCTTCCCACAAGACTGTAAGCGCCATGCTTGTTCATCTGTTTGTCCCAGGCCTGGCCAATGGACGCTCAGGGAAGACTGTAGGAAGGCAGGGAGGGAGGAAGCCAGGCCTAATTCTAAGATCATATCTTTTTATGAATTAAGATGTCTTACAATCGAAGGTATCTTCCAGGAGGAGCCAAAGACCTGGCAGTCTTGCTAGAGCTACCACTGCCTACACACATCAAATACTGTCACTTACTTATTGTGCTTTCTCTTCAGTTGAGTTTTATGCACTGTTGGTACTTCATATATTACATTTACCACTTAAAGTATATTTATTAAGATTACACTCTGCTTTGGCATTAAAACAAGAAGCTACTATATATGCAGAAAGCTATGGAAACGGAGCAAGCAACAGGACATAAATTTAATATTTATAAAACAAATGTTTATCAGAGAAATGGTCACAAGTCCATATTTTACAGAAAAGCAATCCCAGGAGTGTTTTGGAACCTAAGCTGAAGAACACAAATAGATGAAGCTGTGCCACATTTGGCTACGGAGAAATGTGCCAAAGAGCGGCCTACCACACAGCAAGGTAGGCAACTGAAGGCACGGGAAAGTCTCTTGGAATAGATGAAATGCATTTCAAAAAAGAAGTTGATGTTATTGGTCTGTGAGTGTTGTAGGATTATCATCAAGGCTTCTCAGTCAAAAGAATACTTACTTATTTAGACTGAAAAATGTTAGCCTTATGGGTTTGCTTAATTATTATTTTATATATATTTGTCCATATATATTATATATATATATGCACACACGCAGTTTGGGGACATGTTAACTTGATTGATGGGTAGTAGGCATTTGTAGTCACCATCAAAATGGCTATGTAGTTGATAAAAGCTTAGTTTAACAAAAGCTATTGAGACCTACTCTGTTCTAGGCACATTGTAGGAGCTAAGGACAGATAAATTAGACTTAGGAAAGCCAATAGACATGTAACTCAAATAAACATAATAAAGTGTTTTCCACTCAAGAACAGAAGTGCGGGTGAGCCACAAGTGGTGACGTGGTCACTCTGACGGGGCGGGGTATGTGGAGGGACAGCCAGGCTCCCCAGGAAGGCGAGGGCTGAGCCGCGTTCGCTGGCTGGCCCAGAGCCCACCAGACAGAAAGGGAAGGAAGGTGCTGCAGCCTGGGAAGCAGCAGGTAGGAAGCGGCGAGACAGGGTTAGGTGTGTCTAGGGTGAGGGGGTGGCTGCGAATTGGAAAGGAAGGAAATGAGGCTAAAATTAGGCAAGGAGCACCATGAGAAGATGTGACGTGCCAGGCTAAGGAACTCGGGCTCTGTTCTTTAGGCCAAGGTCAGCAGACTTTTCATGTAAAGGGTCAGATGGTAAAGATTTGGGGTTTGGTGGACCACAGTTCTCTGGCTCAATGACTCAGCTATACCACTATAGCACCGAGGCAGCCATAGATAAGTGGAAACTAGGCATGACTGTGTTCCCATAAAACTCTACTTACGAAAGCTTGGTGAGGGCTGGATTTGGCATATGGGCTACAGAGGGCAATCCCTTGACTCTAGCACATAAAATAATTAATGTTTTACAGTGGTGTATTCTACTTGATGAAATGGTAGCTGCTAACAAAATATATACTAGCCTGATTTTATTACCTGAGCATGTAATTAGCAAAGTGGCAAGGAGGTTTGAACACAAAATCATTTTCTCTCTGGGTATACAAAGAGTGTGGGCACCATTTTATTTCTTTGGTTTTTTTCGCTGCTACATTTCTCAAATAAGTTTTCTTTATTCGCTCATTGTCTCCCCCCTATAATCCAGCAAACAGTCATGTGAAAATTCAGTAGTTCTTTCTCATTTATTATTCTCCTTTATCTCTCTGTAGCATCTGAAAGTATTGAGAAGCCCCCACTCAATCCCCACTGCCTTTGAAGGCCTGTGAGGCTACTTTCAGGTGCGGTCACCTCAGAGTTCAACCTGTCGTTCCCCAGACATGAAGCAGCCCGAGCACCAGCTAGCTGGGCTACTGTTTCTCCCCGCTCCGGTCCACCCTGTCTCCTGCTCACAGACTGGTGAGTCCTAAATGCATCTCGGTGGGAAATTGTTCAGAACCCTTCACTGTAAAATCTTTCTTTTTTTAAAGGATAAAATGCAAACATTTTGGCCTAGCATTCGCACTCCCCTCAATGAACTTCAGAACGCTTTGCCAGGCTATGCAGACCCAGCGCCAGGCAACGCAGGCGCGGCATCACCCTCGTCGTGAAGCTGATGCTGTCCGCCTTTATGCATAAAGCCCCAAACACATTTTAGAAAAAGATCTGGAATTTTTAGCTTCCGATTTTTGATCTTCTAGCTTTGTAACTTGGGTGGGAAAGAAAATAAAACTTATATTTACCGAGTGCTTATTTCGTGTCAGACATTTTGCTAAGCACTTTGTATGTATTATTTTAATTATTTTTCCCATTGTTATTATTCCTATATTACAGGTGAGAAAACTGAGGCGTAAAGGGTCTAAACGACCAGCCCGGGATGCCTAACTTCCCTACCCCTCAGTCTCCTCGTCTGCGGGCTGAGGGTTATTGCGGGGATTAAACAGAAAGCATCTGGCGCAGTGCCAAGCGCGGACTAAGTGCGTTGCCTGCCTGCTTCTCTCTCCCTTGTCCCTTCTTTTCCTGTTGATGCATTTTTTTATGCCCCAGGCTACGTTCTCTCCTTTTTAGTCAAGGCAGAGTAATTTTTATGGACTTTGAGTTCCTATAGAATTAAATCTCTAATATAAGAATTTGACGATTTTCATTCATAGCCTGATTGTCCTTTTACATGTTTAACATACTCATTCACCCAAATGATTCTAAACTCCTGGAAAGCAAAGACAGTGTCTATTGGCCTAATATACCTCACAGTGTTCAGTTACTGTTTTCTGATGAACTTTTGACTATTTATAATAACCGACTCCATATATACGCACATACATACATACATACATATATGATTATGTGTATATACATACACGCACACTGCATATTTATACATTTCACAGCAGTATCTTTAAATCTTTCTCACTTTTCTCAAGCTTCCACCCTTGACCCCTTCTTACCACCTCCCTCAGTCACCCCTCCCACAACTTCACAAAGGAGGAAAATCTGTTAGACACAAATTTTCTTTGTCTCCTCCATCACCCCTAGGAACTCACCTGCGTCTGTACCCACCTAGTGCTCCTTTTATATCCTACCTCCTAAGGAAAACCCCTCCAGCTATGGCTGGATCTCTTGTCCTTCCCATCTTCCCAGGGGACTGGCTCAGTCGATGATCTGTTCCATCTGCAGTGTTGTCACCTTATCAGCAATCTACTCACCTTGAACGTGCTTGAGTCTCTCTCCTGCTCGACTGCACCTATCCATGTAGCAGCCACCTTCCTACTTCTCTGAAGAGTGGGCTGTGCCCCCACTCTCCCACCTCCACTCCCTCCCCACGTGGCAATCCAGCTCCCATTAATCTTTCCAAAGAAACCAACCATCCCCCTTTGATGACAAAATCAAGGGGTTCCTTTCGGTTATTATCTTAAGGACTTAATTTAAATAATTATTTTATCAGGTTTTAATAATTAACAATATAATTAGTTCTTTGCTCTCTTCCCCCATAAGAATGTAAGCTCCATGAAGGCAGGGACCTTAATCTGCCTTGTTCATTTTTTGGATCCCTGTGTTCTCTGTGGCCTCCTATACCTAGGTTTATGATAACTGCTTGTTGACTGAATGGCTCTTGCATTCTTCATGGTACACTCTACTCTCCCCATTAAAGGACGATTCATACCCTGATTGCCTGTTTGCTTATCTGTAACCCACTAGAAGTGTGATTAGAGCAGAGACAGTGCCCTTGGCACTTCTGTCACCTGGCACAGAACCTTAAATAGAGCTCCAAAAATTGGGTATTGATTGAGTGACTGAAAAAAAGAGAAGAGGGAAGGTTTTTCTTATGGCTCATGGTATAGGGAAGTGTAACACGCACACTTTTCTTATTTTGTAATTTTGCCAAAAGCCAGGAATGGTGATCGGATAGCTGACCTTTGAAACAATGAACAATTACTTCATGAAAGAATGAAGAGAGTTTGTTCTCTGAATTATTACTTAGACTTCTTTTTTCCCACCTAAGTTACCTTGGCCTTCTCACTTACTGATAAAGCACCCCCAGGCAGGTTGCTGCTCTTGCACTAGGACAAAGAAATAAACATACCTGGCTTCTCCTGTATCCAGTCAGACAACCATTTTAAATGACAGTCACAGGTCCAGGGGTTCCCATGAAGATAAAGACTTTCCAGGTCAGGCATGTAGGAGATCATCTCTTGCGGGAAGGAGCTCAGAAAGTTGTCAGACAAATATAGGTACTTAATGAAAGATATTTTAAATATCTGGAGGTAGCGCAAAGAGACAAACGTATCTGGATGGAGCTTAGTGAGCCGATTGCCTTCCAAGTGCACAAGACGGAGAAAGGTGAGTCCGTAAAAAACCTCTGGATTTATAAACTCAATATTGTTGTGATCCATATGCAACCGTGTTAAGCTCCTGAGGCCATAAAAAGTATCCTTCTGAAGTTTCTGGACTTTGTTATAGCTCATTTTTAAGACCTAAGAATAAAAAGAGCATTTATTTTGTCAAAGGAATTATCACAAAAGGTGAAAGTGTATCAATGAAACGTGCTGAGATTACTCTGATGCAGTGGGTGTACTTTGTTTAAGACTTCTTGACTTTGAGATATGTATTGAAGTATGTACAGATGAAACGTTATGATATCATGGATTTGTTTCCAAACAATACAATGAAATGGAAAAGAGGTGAGTGAAGGTACTGGTAAAACAGTGTGTTATGGGTTGATAACTATTGAAGAGGGGTGATGCTACATTGAGGTTATTTTATGCTACTTTTGCATATAATTGAAATTTTCCATACTAAGTTTTTAAAAGTAGCTTGATATTTCAAGTAAATTTAAGATTTCATTAACCTGAATTTTTCACAAAAAATTATACTGATTTTAATTTATTTTTCACATTTATAATGGTTTATTGATAGGTGATTCACATGCCATAAAGTATCACCATCTAAAATATACAATTTGGAGTTGTGCAACCACCTCTACTATCTAATTTTAGAATATTTTCATCACCCCAAAGTAAAAACTGATACTCATTAGAAGTCATTTTCCCCATTTTCCTCGCCCCAAAAAACCACCAATTTACTTTGTTCCTATGGATTCTCATCATTTGAAATAAATGGGATCATACAATATGTGATCTTCTGTGTCTAGCTTTTTTTTTCAATTAGCCTAATATTTTTAAGACCCTTCCGTGTTTAGCATGCATCAGCCCTCCATTTCTTTTTATTGCTAAGTAGTATTTCATTGCATGCATGTAACATATTTTGTTTATCCATTTATAAATTTATGAACAATTGGGGCATTTTCTACTTTTGGCTATTATGAATAATATGATTTTAATTTATTCTGAATTAAAATTAAAATAATATTTGAATAATTCGATAGTGTGTGGGTATTCTTCAATTTCTTCTGCAGTTACTAGTTGAACACACTTTGTCTCTCAAAAAGAAAAGACAAAGAAATGCTAGTAAAAACAATGGTTTCTCATAATATTTCCTGATTTGACCTATTCTGTCATCTCTGTTGAGAGTGTGCTTTTCTGGAATGACTAATTCCCCAATAAGCAAAAACAGTTAAACTGGCAACATAGAAGAGCTTTGCCTCTAATATTGCTTGGGAGTACAATCTCAAAGTCAGTGGTCCTTGCCCTGACCCACATGGCTCAGTTGATTAAGCATAGTCCTACGAAGCAAAAGGTCACCAGTTCGATTCCCGGTCAGGGAACATGCCTGGGTGGTTGCAGGCAACTGATCAATGTTTCTCTCACACACAGATGTTTCTCTCCCTCTCTTTCTCTCTCCCTTCCCCTCTCTCTAAAAATAAAATAAATAAAATAAAATATATCATACTCAACGGTCCTCAATATCTATTCAAAACTTGGTCGAGAGTATAAATGTGTGGAGAATTTTATGAAGGATATGTATTCCATCAAGTCCTCTGAATGCATGTATTCCAAATAAAGCCTGATTAAGCCAAATGAACAGAATCCCATACTAGACTGAGTTCTATGGTTTTATATGTCCCTGGTATGATGTCAAAAGGCTCTATGCATACTGGCATTTTATCTTTTATAAGGATATAATTGACTTTATTGCACTGTATTTTTATCAGAAGCTATGGGAGACAGAAAGATTTTAAATCAGATGTGGTTGTATTTTTTCTGAAAAGTAGTTTTATTAATTTTAATTTATTAAAAATGATAGACCATGAATTGTGAACTTCTTGAAAGCTTCAAGTCCTACTTAGTACAGCAGACATGCTGATCGGTATGTCTACATTTCACTGTGCTCCCTTCGTGCTTATCCTTAGACTTGTTTTATCTTTTATTCTCTCACCTTCTGGAGTGATAATTCTTACAATATTTGACCCATTCTTGGAAGTCTCTATAACGTTTTTAAGTTTTCTGAACAAGGCAGGATATAAATAAATAAGTAAATAAAGTAAAACTGAAAAAAGTATATTGCTGTATATAGAAAGCTAACTTCTAAGATAGCAATTATTTTTAGAAACCACATTCAGTTCTCCAAGGAATGTGGCTAGAAGCAGCATTTTAGGGTTAAATTTTACATGATTAGTAATCACTGGGTATACCAGCCTAAGGCAGGAGAAAACTTGCTTTAGAATATTTTTATATTTGAATTTCCACATACTGTTGCATTTAAAAAGAAATCGGTTCTTTGACATTCTCCCCTGATGTCTGCTTCCAATTTACAGAACATTGATTTGGGGATGCTGTAGGAACAGGGCCATTTTCGGAGTGATATCTCACCTCTTTCATCTGTCCCTTCCCTACCAGGTCTCACCTGCAAGGCCTGCAAATCCGAGAAGGTCTTGGCTGGGATCGCATGGATGTCATTGCTGTGCAGCATTAGTAACTCCAGCTTACTGAGGCCCGAAAAATCGGTTTCTGTCAATCTGACCAAGCTATTGTACCTGAAATACACATGGCATTCTAGGCATAAGGTGAGCCTGTCAATTAAAGTTTAAATGTCAAAAAATAAAAAATAAAGCAAAAACCAGTACACACACACACACACCAATGCCTCTCTTGTTTTATCCGTGCTCTAAGAAGATAATACAATGCTTGAAATATTATTGAAATTCATCAGATGCCACAGGTATACCCTCAACCCAGTCCTTGTAGTTTGGTTACAATCATCTTATTCGTATCCCTGGAACATGCCACATTCCTTCTCATTTCCAAACCTTCGGGTGCATGCTGTTCTTCCAGGTTGGCATGCCACGGCCCCACCCGCTCTCTCCGTGAACACTATTAAGACCCAGGCCGTTCTTTTACCACATGGCCCCCCACGCCCCCAGGTGGAATTCATCATTGTAAAGCAGTCAAGAAACCTGGGCTCTGAAGCCAGACGGTTTGGCCGTGATTATGAACTCAGGCACTTGGCAGTCAGTGCTAGGAGCGACCCTGAGTAAAACCAGTAACCTTTCTGTGCTCCAGTTTCCTCATCTATAAAATGCAAAGAACAGAACCTAGTCCAAAGGGGTTATGAGGGTTGAATGAATGAATACAGGAAGAGTGCTTGGCTGAATGCCAGGACATGGGAAGCACACAATTAATGATAACCGTTATTAGCAGCGATTGTTACTAAGTTCCTGTACTGTATTATGGTTCTTGTTAAGTTGTGCTGAATGTACATCTGTCTTCTCCCTCTAACTATAGCTTCTAGGAGGGAATATAAGTCTTGTTCATTGATTTTCCAGTACCATCCATTGTGTCTGGCGCATAGGGGCCATTGGCTCACTGTCAAATAAAAGAGGTTAAGTTTGAATACACATGTGTTCACAGTTTTTTATGAACTTTAAAAATGTAGTCAACTTTTGGCAGACTTAATTAGGTACGCATTTTAAAAAGCACTTTAAATAAGTCAGTTTGTATGGAAAAAAGCCCAAGGGCCTTCTGAAAGGATTTAGCTCACTTTTCACACATATCTTTTACATATAAGAGGATGCTCCTAATTGTCCTGTTATCTCTCACTGTACATCAGAACCCTAATTCTTAGCAAGGGCTATTTTACTCTGCAGCACAAAGGTAGCCAGAATGAAGGTCTCTGATAGTCATGGGCCTCCTCACCTACTAAGAGCGACTTCAGGTTCCAGAAGAACTTTCTCCTAATAAAAGTTTGTGAGTTAAAATCTCTTATTGCCCTAACAAATTTAAGATCCTCATGTGCTCATTTCAGAAGAGAAAGTTTATTACAATTGTAGTTAATATCCCAAAGTCATAAGTGTTTAGGGGACAATCCCTTCCTGAGAAGGAGACACGCACCCTAAATTGATACGTTCCACATCGGGCGGGATGCTGTCTGGGATGGAGGTCAGGTACCGAAATGTGCAGTGCACCTCTGTGGGCACATAACAGGCACAGCGGCGAGGGCAGGCCCTGCCCCCGGGGGTGGCCACCAGGCAGATCACAGCAAAGGACACCAGCGAGCAGGTGATTCTTCTGCCTTTCACTGTCATTCTGGGGGAAAAAAATCACAACTTGGAATTACAACTATGGTTTGAGCGAAGTCCCAGTACAGCCACACACAGTAACTCTGCTAATCTCAGAGGCTTTCCCGAAGGGTCCTAAGTGGCCAATTTTGTTTACAGCTTTTATGGTAGAACTTACTCTGTACAAAGCCATAGTGTGTGCTGGCCTCCCTTGGAGCTTTGTGATCAAGTGGGACATTTACTATTGTGAAAAGTCCTTTACAGCTTTTCACTTGTTCGTAAAAAGCAGAAAACCCTATTACTTAGGGATTCATTAAAAAGAGAAAATTAAGACCAAAATAAAGATACTGTGGCAACTGAAATCCATAAGACTTAGTTTCCAGTTAATACATTAGTTCTTTTAGACTAACTTTAAAAACTGGTCATAGAATTAGTTCTTTTAGACATGTGTATGATAGAAAATTTGGAAGCTGTAAAGACATAGAAAAAAATTAAAATTACTTATATTCTCACCACCCAAACATAATCATTAAAAGTTCGCTGTATACCTTTGAGCCTTTTACATATATTGTATATGTGTTTCTGTGCATGTGTGTGTGTGTAACAAGCTAAATTTTATAACATTTTTAATCATTGAATGTATAATACAAGGCGTGGCAAAAGCAGGTTTATAGTTACGAGTGTGTGAAACAGCTTATTCTTGTTATTCTTGTAATAACAGTTTATTATTTATTAATTATGATCTTATTTTCCATATGAACAACTGTAAACCTACTTTTGCCCTACCCTGTATTTGTGTTTTCATTTTATTAAACCTTCTTCAAATACACTTCTAGGAGCAGTAATAATCCACTGAAAGACTGAATAAATCTCTTTCTAATACGTCCTTAAACCTTGCCAGAAAAATCCAAGGCACACTGCACATTTCACTGCCAAACAATGGCCACAGAGAGCAGCCGCGGCCGAGAGGCCCGGCCTCGCACATGCGCCGCAGGGGCCACGCCGACCCTCGCGGACGTGAGACCGGCTGCTTTGGCTCTGCTTTGCACATCCCTCTGCCTGTTTCCCGGTCCCTTCTCCGCCCATGTCCACCACGGGGGTGGGGGGGCATTATCAGGGGGGAAATGTGCTCAGCTTGTTGGAAAATGTTATCTGTAACCCACATGTGGGCTCAGCCCTGGTATCCAAACCTTTTCTCCTGAAATTCAGAACATAGAGGGTTACAATGAAAATATTTAATATGCTTTTCTAAGAAATGTGACCTTCATAATTTAAAATTTCAACATTCCTTAGAATAGAATAATTTCTTTTGGATTCTACCAGCGACTATCCTTTGGCCATAAACTGCGCTGGAAACAACATAGGTGTTGAATTCCTTGTATCTTCCTAGAGATTTAAAGATAATGGAATTATTAGTAGAATGGAGCCCAAATTAAAATTTAATATAAAATCAATCACATGACCACTTTTGTCACTGCGACCATCTGTTTACAAAAATTATGAATAACAGTGGAGACCACATTCCCATCTTCTTTTCCTTAGAAGAGCATAGAAAGAAACAGCAGGATGCAGGCGATTCTCTTGTTCAGCTAGAAAACAGAAGTGGGTCTGCGCACATAAGAGCTATCTGAAAGGGAATCAAAACTCTAAAAGGGTGTAGATAGTGGATCCACAACTTCCACCTAAAAAGCATATCATGAAATAGAAATTGACAGTACCTGAGCTCTTCTTTGCTGGTCCCGAATCCTCTCCTGACACAGGCAGAGACAGAAAACCTCCCTGGGAAACGGAAAATTGCATCCAAACCTGAGCGGGGTTGGCTCCCAGAGTGGCTTAGTCTCTCTGGCTTGCAGCTCTGGAGCAGGGCTCTGGAGAGAGACCTGGCCGCACTCCCACAGCTTCAGAGACTGTAAACCGTTCCCTTATTATAATTGTTGTTACAGAAACAAAAGGCAAAGTGCAGGTTTTTAAATTTCCCTTCTCCTTCCTCAATAGTGTGCTTTCATTCTCCTTAAAGCTGTCATTTAAATATAACTACTTATATCACTCCATTTTACCCCCAAGTCCCAGGAGTTCGTCCTCCATTTGTGCTTTTTTTTTCTTCCCCCCCCCCCCCCCGGACAAACCCGCCACAGGTGAAGCAAGAAGGATCTTTACCTACTGATAAATCTTTAATCATAGTGTGTCTTTTGCCCGGCATCAGTCACTGAAAAAAGTGACTTTGCCCTATTTCCTTTAACCCTTCTCCCTCCTCAGTGCTCCCTCTCACCCTCTATCGACCCTCACCCTCCCACCCGGGCCGGCAGCGCGCTCTCTGCATTCCCGCTCCAAGCCCCTCACGTGTCCGCTCGTCCCCTTCCCGGGGAAGGATCGGCGGAGCCGCTCACCTCTGCCCAGGTGGCCAGCGGGCTCCCGCTGCCCGCAGTGCCCGCAGCCCAGCGCAGCGCAGCCCAGCCCAGCCGCCCAGGGCTCAGGTCGCAGGGCTCTTCCAGAGCCGAGGGAAGAAGGCGGGGCTGGAGTGCGGTGACGTTGACTCGTGTGTCGGGGGACACCGCTGGGGCTCGCCGCACAGGGATAAGTGATAAGCGACCCTCAAGCTCTTTATTTCTGAAAGTGCGCGGTTCACCCGTTTGCCTCTGCCTCTTTTCCAGCTCAGTTTCCGATGCCCAGGATCCCCCAGGTGTGCCCTGGCTGGTGGGCGGAGCAGCTTCAGGGGTGGCGGCTCCACATCCACGTTGTTCCTCTCCACTTCTTGACAGCAGGGCCATTCGAGTCAAGGGTTGCTTTAATCACCACCGGCTGTCCCCAGTTCTGTGTCTCCTCGAAGTTTTTTATTGAACTTATTGGGGTGACATTGGTTCATAAACTTATGTTTCAGGTATACAATTCTATAACACATCATCTGTGTATTGTACTGTGTGTTCACCACCCCAAGTCAAGTCTCCTTCCATCACTATTTATCCACCTTTACCTTCCTCAGCCTCCCCCTACTCCTCCTTTCCCTCTGGTAATCACCGTACTGTTTTCTGTGAGTTCTGTTTTATTTTGCTTAATCCCTTCAACTTTGTCAACCAGCCGCCCCAATCTCCCTCTCCTCTGACAGCTGTCAGCCCGTTCTCTGTATCTATGAGTCTGTTTCTATTTTGTTTGTTAGTTTTTGTTCATTCGATTCCACATATAAGTAAGATCATATGGTATTTGTCTTTCTCTTACTGACTTATTTCACTTAACATAATACTCTGCAGGTCTACTGCTGTTGCAAAAGGTAAGGTTGCCTTTTCTTTTTTTTTACAGCCAAGTACTGTTCCAGTGTGTATATGTACCACAGCTTTTTATCCACTAATCTAGTGATGGGCACTTGGGCTGCTTCCATATGAACATAGGATGCATATATTCTTTTGAATTAGTGTTTTGTGTTTCTTGGGATAAATTCCCAGAAGTGAAATAGCTGGGTCAGAAGGCAGTTCCATTTTTAATTTTTTGCAGTAACTCCATACTACTTTCCACAGTGCCTGTACCAGTCTGCATTCCCACCAACAGTGCATGAGAGTTCCCTTTCCTCCACATTCTTGCCAACACTTGTTTCTTGATTTATTGATGGCAGCCATTTTGAAGCTATGAGGTGATATCTCATTGTGGTTTTAATTTTCATTTCTCTGATGATTAGTGACATTGAGCATCTTTTCATATGTCTACTGACTACCTCTAAGTCCTCTTTGGAGAAACATCTATTCAGGTCCTTTGCCCATGTTTTTAATTGGGTTGCCGTGTGTGTCTGTGTGTGTGTGTTGAGTTTTATAAGTTCTTAATAACTTTCCTAAAGTTCTTTCTGAAGGCTGAGAGTTAGCCATGAACATCTGTGATCCCTGCAGTTTGGACTTTCTGTTTGGCCTAACTAGAGAAACCTCTCTTGTGAAAGGAATTATCAGAGAACCAAATATAAATGCTATTGTTTCTGTTTGGGTTGCATTTCCCTCCCTCATCTCCACCCCCACTGTCCACGAAGACAGCTTCCAGAACCACCCCTACCCACTCAGTCCTCATGCAACTGTAGACAGGGCTCCCCATATTTTGACTCCTACACTGAATTACTATAAATAAAATGACCTTTCACTCCCGCTAGTTATACCATATTTAAGCTTTTGATGAGGATTTGGAATGGATGTCTTAAGGCAGTGATTCTCAAGGTGTGGTCCTCGGGCCAGCGGCATCAGCATCACCCTAGACCTTGTTCAAAATACAAATTCTCTGGCTGAATCAGAAATTGCAGAGATGGGTTTAGGAGTCCCTGTGTTAAGCCTCCTGGATGATACCTATGCAGCTACATTTTGAGAAATGCTGGTTTAGAGAAATAACTTCTTACCATGAAAACAGCTCATGTTTATTGAGGCTTTAGTCTGTGCAATACTATTACAAGCATTTCACAAATACCAACTCATTTCAACCTTACACCACCAAGACACCTAAAAGGAGAATATTCTTGTCATTTCCACTTTACAGGGGAGGCACAGAAAGGTAAGTGACTCACCCCAGGTCACTGAACCTTGCAGGTAGAGAAGCCATACCCAGGAAGTTTGGCACAACCACCCGATCGCTTTACCACAAAGCTGTGGCCACCCTGCTGAACTGAACCCTGGGAATGTCTCAGCTCCATCTCAGCTCCAGTGGCTGGACATGCAAGGGATTTAGAGTTAGTAGTAAGTAAGCTGGTTACCGGGATAGAATTATAGAATCAGAGACTCCAGGTTACAAGTAACTCCAGAAGCACGTGTGATAACATGTTCTTTAGCTCCGCAGAGCTGACATGGTTTTAAGTCGAAAACTTACACGTGATATCCAAACTTGGATGCTTGCTTTGGAAATATGACATATTTGTGGGTCCTTGGTATCCAGTTTTTCTTTCAAAGCTCTTTGGCAACCAACCTCATGGCTTTGAATTCTTTAGTCAATTTCTAACGAAGGCCTGGACCTCAGACTCCTGCTAGAATGACCTATGGAAAAAAGTATGTGATATGTTATACTCTTCATTTTCCCAGGATTATTACCCGAGGTCATTTTTTGGCTGTCAGTTTCAAAAAGAACCCTTGTTAGGAATGTTTGCTTGTTTTAAGATTTTTTTATGCAAAGAATTTCTACAACTGCTTTGTGTGAGAGTTCTCCATGTATTTTTATACTAATCTGCCAGAATTACTAGAAATTTTGAAAGGCAATTTGTGACTAATTCTAGTTCAATGTGTCCTATTTAATAATCATAACATCTATAATTGCTTTTATAGCTAGTGCATGTGTGTACCAAAGGTTTAATTTGTGCAGCTTAATTCTCAGAAATATTCGTCTGAGGTAGATGCTAAAATTACACCCATTTTTCAGGTGAGATTGCTGAGGATAAAGGATGTTAAATGATTCAGAGACAAAATACAATACTAAATTAATTTAAAACTGTAAAGCCTCTGTTCTTAAGCCCTGTATTTCCCACCTTCTGTTTACATTTACACTGTTATAAAGTTTGAAGGGTCCACAGCAAATCAAAGATGAAAGTATGACTATTTCCTTTTCTAACTTTACTTATAATACAACTTGTGTCTACAGAATCTTATGGTTCACAAATCACTTTCGTTTTTGAATATTGCCTTACTTAATGTTTATAAGAATTATGTAAAATTGAATAACTATAACTATTTTAAGCAGAAAGGGGTTGGGGTTGATGAGCCTTGGGATTTGCCAAGGCCTCACAGTTGAGTATGGGAATTTGGAATAAATCTTAACTCTTAAACAGGACTCTGTTCATTCACCTCTACTTTCAGTATGGCTGTCATTTTAATTACCTGTCACTATAGTTTTCCTAATTGTTTTCTTTAAATTATTCTTCTCCCCTTTTTACTAGGTCTTTTCCTAAACAAACCATCAGGAAAGTCACAGATTTGATATTTTTCTAGTGAACATGATAATAAGTGTACATCTCCTTTCCCTTTTACATCATCTGTGGGAATTTACTTCTTCTCTCATCTCTATGTCATTGACACTGTTATCATCCGTTCTGACATTCACATACTTCTTACTCCTCACGTTTAACACATCAACCATGCCGCTGTTCATCTCTCCCCCAAATCAGAGCATTTAACACCAACAAACCAAACTCAGGCATTAGCAAATCATATTATGACCTGGCAATCGTAACAAACCATGGATTTTAAAACTCACTCACATGAATATTAACAGATAAACAGGTGCCAAAGACTGTTATGTAAATCTTTTTACATATATCAGGTACAATCATTACTAGCTCCCAGCCCCATAATTTTCATGCCAAACTGATCAATTAACAAAATATCCACTTAGTGATTCCAACTGCTGAGAAGTAGACCTACAATTCTGGCCACCCCTTTAATGAGGTTGCAGCCTACTAGGGCAAGTGATAAGTGCCCTGAAGAGAACACTGCAGAGAAAAGAGGTTGAAAGAAATCAGCCACTATCAGCCCCCCTCCAATAGAATTGCATTTCAGCCAGCCGAAGTCAAACTGCAAGCCCTAAGGCACTTATATATCAATAAACAATTAGCGTCCCAAACCTCTAACCCTTTATTCACTCAAAACACCATGGTTGGGCACAATTTTGGAAGACTTAGAGACAATCTGAGGCCAATGCATGGTCTTATGAGTTATGGGAACTGGAAAACCTGTTTAGGAGCCGACTGAATAGTCTAGCCTCGGGATGACAAATTAAAGTAGTGGTTATGAAGATGAAGAAAGATGTTAGAATTAAAAAGGCATTTAGCAACCAGACCTTTTCAAAATGTATATAGCAAATAAAAGAAGAATAATGAACATAATTTTTATTTCTGGTTGATGACTTCCAGGAATCCTGGGAAAACCAGGGCTGGGGCAGATGGAAGTGAGAACCCCTGTAGATGCAGACCTGAGAGAAGGCCAAGACGGAAGTAGTGTGACAATGAACAAGTAGCCATGGTTGTCAACAGTTTAGAAACAGATACCTGGATGGTAACCCTGCTGACTTTAATAACTGACCCTCTGGGCACTGTAAGTGCTACATGTTGCTTTTGTAACAAGTGCTGACTGTATCAAAGGCCACGATTGGTGAACATTTGCAGAAATCATCATGATTCTTTCAGGCCTGGGCAGGAGACACAGCTAAGAGAGCTGAGAACCGCACCCCTCCCCCACCAGTTTCTTTGAGATGAAGTCTCAGAGGCTATCCAAAGGTGAATGTTCTACATGTGAAAAGGTGGTAGTACAATGCAGGCAGAATCTCAAGAGCTTCTTCAAGAGCGTGCAGAGTGTGGGCTGGAGCTATAAGCACATGGGGAGAACTTCAGTGCACTACATACAGTCGAACTCACTAAGCACCCTAGATGTTAATTTTAGAGAAAAACCAACTTTGGTTTTGAGGTCAGTCAGTGGGAAGAGGGGTTAAGAAATCTAAAACCATAATTATGAGTGGAACAGGCACAGTGTCTGGTTAGACTATTGGCCAAAATATGAACCTTTCCATTCCACTGGCGTATTCTGAGGTAATGGATGATGATGCAAGGGACCTAAGAGAGAAGGAGGAAATGAGACCCAGAGCACAAGGAGAGGGATGCTTCTGTTGTTCTGTCACATGCGGCAGGAATTTTAGGTGAGGTAAGGTCTGCAGAAGTACATCCTTGTCACACGATGCCTTAATTCTACATTTTATTAGATCATGCCCATTCCTGCCTTATACCAAAATACCAAAATACAATGATTTTTTAAATCCAGGCACCTTGGTGTTAGAGAAAAGTAAAAAGTAATAAAGCCTTGTTATTCCATAAGAGCTTTATGTGTTATACACACACATACACACACACACAGAAGGCCTGTCCATGAGAAGTCTAGCCATTGTTAATGTAATGAGAATGGTTTGCTCAACACCGATGTAACCTGGCAGCCACGGAGAATGGACTGGAATGTGGGTACGTGAACAATGATAACTTTACCATACTAGCCAGTGGGGGTGGTAGACACCGTTGAGTGAGCATGTACTGTGTGGCTGTTGCATACAAAATGACTGAGCAAGTAAAGCAATGAATCTGCATCAAATTTTGAGTTAAGCTTGAACATTCCTCCATGGAAACTATTCAGATGATTCAGAAGGCTTTTGGGCACAATGCAATGAGTGCAGCACAAATAAAAAATGTGGCACAAATGTTTCAAAGATGGTTGAGAATCTGTTGAAAGTGATCCGCATTCTGGAAGGTCTGCAGCAAGCAGAACACCTGAGAATGTTGAATGTGTATGGACTGCAGTCAACAAAGATCAGTGATTGACAGTGTAAGAGCTAGAAGCTGTTTTGGGGATTCCAAAACTAAAATCACCTTTGAAAGGGGAGAGATTTCAGACTGTCAATGAGATTCAGGAAAATATGACAGGACAGCTGATGACGATTCTAACAAAGGATTTTGCAGAGTGTTTTGAGCAGTGGAAGAGATGCTGGGAGAACTGTGTGAGGTCCCAAGGTGCCTACTTGGAAGGGGACTGAGGTGTCATTGTCCTTTGTACAATGTTTCTTATATCTTGTATCTTCTTCAATAAATGTCTCTATTTTTCTTATTACATGGCTGGATACTTGCTGGACAGTCCTCGTGGTGGGGTGGTGTGTGTATAAAATGTGTTTTCAAGTACGTTATAGAATTAAGTACAGATAGAATATGCAAAGAAGTTTTATAGGGGTGGAATCTTAGATTTTTTAGGACTTGCTTTTACATACATCATAACTCACAAGAACTGTAGAAGTTTTCCTTTTATTTCTTGTTGTTATTTTAATTTATTAAACGTGGTTATAATATATATTAGACATTCATCTTTTGGAATAGGCTATCGATGTGTTAGGAAATTATAAAGGAACAAAGATTTATTTTCCAAAGACCACCAAGCATCCCAAAGGAGTTACTTTGTTGTTCCACTCCCCCCAGTAGAGTTTTTAATGAATGCTCGCTGAGAACTGCATGGAATAGTGCAGTGGGAAGTCTGTATTTTAGGGCAGAGTCAAGAAACTTTCTCTTCAAAGGGCCAAATAGTGAATATGTTACACATTGGGGGCCACAGGGTCTTCTATCACAAGGACTTAATTCTGTCACTGTAGTGAAAGCAACCATAAACAGTATGTAAATGAATGAGAGAGGCCATGTTCCAATAAAACTTTATTTATAATCACTGAAATTTAAATTTCATGTAAACTAAAGGTATCACAAAATATTATCCTTCTGATTTTGTTTTTTACCATTTAGAAACATATAAAACACCCCTGGCTCACAGACCACACAAAAATAGGCAGTGGGGTGGGTTTGGCTATAGTTTGCCCACTCCTGCTTCAGAACTACGCACTCCCACCGCGTCCTTTGTCATGGAGACATGATCTGGACAATGGCATCAAGTGTCACATTAAACTGTGATTATATCAACGAAAAAAAGGGAAAAGTTTGAGGGTTTTCTTTCATTTCAATATCCAGAATTAAATGGTCAAATATGCTTTAAGAGATTTATCTTCAGCCTCCAAAAGTAACTCACTGGATGGATGACAATGATTTTGTATCTGGAGTTTCTTTGTGCAGTATTCTGTGAGAATCTTGCCGGAATACCATAGTGACATATTCCAGCAATGTCAAAATCCTGACTTTGTGCTTAAAGGATAACTGGACAGATAAGTTTAAAATTCTACAGTTCACAAGTAAATGCCATTTTCCTTCTTGTTGAAATTCTGTATTTAGGAAAGGTAGCGTTTACTTCTGACCATCATGAGAAGGCTTAATCAAATTCCAGTGCTCTATAAGAATAAATTATTTTGCATTTGAAAAGAATGACAAATCCTAAAAGGTAAAAGCATATCCAAGGCTCATCCTTGGGGTCTTAAAAAAATTGTGATATGGTAAGAAGAGTTTAAGCAATAGGATGAAGTCATGGAAACAGCTTTGGTGAGATAACATAAAGCCTTTCATATTAAATTAAATTGATATAAACTCAGGGAATATTAGCCTTAATTAAAAAATATCAAGAGTAACACTGGCCAAATATTCAAGAAGAGATATTTTAATTTCTTATAATCTCTCAACTCCTGAGCTCTCAGGCAAATGACCTTGAAAATATCATATGCTTTATTTTTCTGCTAAACCTGATTTGAGTTAGGAAAGTCACATCTGCAAATACAGAGCAGCAAGGGTTTTCCACATCAGGTAGACCTGATCAAAGCAATCCCAGTTGCAGAGACTGAGCGAGCTGACAGAGCTGAAGCTGAAAGAATCATAGATCAGCTTTTCTTTCCTGCATAGGAATTAAATACCATACCAGAAGGATGTAGGATGTTGGTCATTCGTAAGCTGGGATAGAAGCACCCGGAGTCTTAATGAGGAAAATGGCTGGAAACTGGTGACTGCTATATATATTTAATACCAGTTTTTCTTTCCGGTTAATGTGAAACACAAAATTTTATATGACTTTTTAAAAAGTTGATGTTCTACTCTTTTATAGTTTTAATCCTATTTATTGTTCACAAAGGACCATAACTGAGTCAAAATAGAACTACTCACTACTTAAAGCTAAACTCCCACTTAACAGATACAATATATGATATAATATATAACATATAATAGAATGTGTGTATAATAATATGTACAATAACAGAATATATATATATATATGAAACTCCTAACTAATCTAATGGACATGTGCACAGAACAACTCACCAGCTAGCATGGAGCTTAAACATCTTCCCATAAAGTAAAAACACAGAACAGAGCTTTCCTTGTTAGGACCAAGAGTATTTTTTACTGGGATCTGAGAATTCTAAAAATATAGCTCATAAATATGTCACTTTCTAACAACATCGAGAATACAGAAAATACAGCTACAGAGTGATTTCAGAGCCTGGAAACAGACCAATTTACCTATAAATTATTACATGGAATGTAATTTTCATCCTCCTTTTCAATTCCATAATTACCTGCATCGGGGACATTTCTAGTCTATACTAGGCACTGTGCATTCCATGGAAAGAATTACATCATGAAGAAACAAAGTCTTTGCTTTGAATGGTTATCTAATGAAGAGAACACGATAAATGACCAATTACTACCTTTCTCACAATCACACACCTATATGGCCATGTATATAGACACATATTTATTGTTGCTTGAGTTTAAAAAAGTAATATCTCTTTTTTGTTGAAGTACTAAATATGTAATTATATAAAAAGAAAATAAGGGAGATTTCTGGTCAAGATGGAGGCATAGGCAACACAGCTCATAACCTCACACAACCACATCAAAATTACAACTAAACTCTAGAACAACCATCACTCAGAACCAGTAGAAATCAGGTTGAATGGAAGCCTGACGACCACAAAATTAAAGAAGCCACATCCATCCAGACTGCTAGAAGGGGCAGAGAGGTGGAGATGCGGAATATGCTGGTCCCACATCCACCTGTGGTGGATAAAAATTCAGGAAGGATGTTTTAGGAGCAAGGGGTCTCAGATCCACACCAGGTCCTCCTCCCAGGGTTGCAATGCCAGGAAGATAAGTCCTCATAACTACTGGCTGCAAAAAACAGCAGGGATTGAGTTGGTGGAAGAAATTTCTGGAGTCCCAAGCAGTTCCTCTTAAAGAACCCACACACAAATTTACTCAGACTCACACCCTCTGAGCTCCAGTATCAGGGTATCAGCTTGAAAGGTACCAGGGGCATACAGGGAGAATTTGAAATGTCCGGCATCAAGGCAAGAGCTGGGGGACAGATTTCTCCCAGACACTAAGGAGGGCAGAGGCTACTTCCTCTTTTCTGAGCTTTCCCCGCACAGAGCCAGCAGGCAGGTGCCATATTGGAGACTCCATCAATCTGGCTAACAGTATTTGCCCCACTCCGGAGATCCCCTGAGTCACTACCCCACCTAATGAGCCCATACAAGCTGTTAACAGTGGCTTTTCCATATGAATAGCTGGTCTTGGCTCATGCGTCACAATGTCTTAAATTCTCTCAAACAAGCAACAACTGGCCTCTGTAGCAAGAGAAAAACAGTTAGTTACCTACAGGGGAGTTCCCATAAGACTGTCAGCTGATTCCTCAACAGACACTTTGCAGGCTAGAAGGGTTTGGGAAGAAATATTCAAAGTCATGAAGAGCAGAGCCCTATAGCCAAAATTGCTCTACCCAGCAAGGTATCGTTTAGATTCGAAGGGCAGATAAGGAACTTCCCAGGCAAGAAAAAAACTAAAGGAGTTCATCATCACCAAAGCATTATTATATAAAACGTTAAAGGGTGTTATTTAAGAAGAAGAAGATCAAAACTATAACAATAAAATGGCAATAAAGACATACCTGTCAACAACCAAACCTAAAAACTAAGCCATCAAGAACAGTTTCTGAATCATGAATAAGAGACCATTTTGGCAGCCAGGTGGGAGGGGCATTAGGGAGAATAGGTAAAGAGGTAAGGGGATTAAGAAGTACAAATTTGTAGTCACAGAATAGCCGGGGAAATAAAGTACAGTATAGGAAATGGAGTAGCCAAAGAACTTACATGCATGACCCGTGGATGTGAACAATGGTATGGGGATTGCCTGAGGGAGTGGGGGTTCCTGGGTGGAGGGGAACAAAGGGAAAAAAAATGGGACAACTGTAAAAAATAAATATTGAAAAAATAGAAAATAAAAGAATTTTTTGCTGTATTCTCAGCAAAATAAACAGTTGATATTTTGATGAATTACCTTTCTCTTTTTAAAACTTATTTGTCTGTTATATGGTGACATCATGTTGTATGTTTATTTTATGCCTTTATGATTTGACCATACGTTACGAATATTTGCACACACTTTATATTTGTCACAAGTAATGTTTCAGATAGGTACCTTTATTCAGCAGCGTCTTGTTGGGTTCCTACAATCTGTGAGGCCCTGTGTTAGACACTGTAACACAGTAGAATAAAACTGATGTGATTCTTCCCTTGAGGAGCTTATAGTCAAGTGGAGGTAGAGGGAGTAGGCAATAAGTGAAGACAAACTGATGAGTATAATAAATTCAATAAAAAAATCAGTTACTACCGTATATAGGGATAGCTCAGAAACCTACTTTAGATATATGCTTTGGGAAGGTCCTCTGAGGAGGTGGTACTTAAATTTAGACCAAAAGAATGAGAAAGATATAGACACATGAAAATCCAAGAGAAGGGTGATTCTCGAAAAAGATGAGGAAGTTCATAGGAAGAGCTTGGAGTATCCCAAGAATTGGCATGAAGCAGTTATGGTATGGGTTACGGTGGTGAAAGGATAGTGGGTCACAGGTAACACTGGAGAGGTGGACAGAGCCAGGTGATGCTACATCTTGAAGCCATGGTAAGGAGCTGGGTTATAGCCTGAGAGTAATGGGAAATCACTGAGTGATTTAAACAGGGGGAGCCACTTAACTGATAAGTGTTTTTAAAAGATTGCACCAGCACTGGCCAGTGTGGCTTAGTTGGTTGGAGCATGGTTCCGTAAACCATGAGGTTGTGGGTTTGATTCACAGTTAGGGCACATGCCTAGGTGCAGGTTTGGTCCCTGGTCAGTGTGCTTGCAGGAGGCAGCCGACTGATGTTTCTCTCTCACATCGATGTTTCTTTCTGTTTCTCTGTCCCTCCCTTCCCCTCTCTCTAAAGTCAATAAGCACATTTTCAGATGGGGGGGTGGGGAAGGTTATACCAGCTGCTCAATCGTTGTGATTGAAGGGAAGTAGAAATGGAGAAACTGTTTAGGAGGTGTTATACTAGACTAGGTGAGAAAGACTGGTAGTGAGAGTAGAGTCAGTAAAATATGGAAGGATTCAAGATACATTTTATAAGTAACAGAGGTTAGGTTTTCCTGATGAAAAAGGTGTGGGCATAAAGGGAGTGGTAACATCAAAGGTAGCCCCTGGGTTTCTAATTAAGCAACTGTAGAGACAGTAGGGTGTCAATTACTGAATGAGAGGAACAGGATTTCAGAAACAAGTGATACATGAAAAATTCAATTTGGATATGTATAGGGAATGTTTAGATGCTTAAGTAGAAATATCAAAAGAGCAGTTGAATATGTGAGCCTGAGCCTCAGGGGAGAGACATGGGATGGAGATTTAAACTTGTTAATTATCAGCAGTAATGGGGGCCATCACTCAGGGAAGGTGTAGGTAGACCAGAGAAGAGCACTTAGAACAAAGCCTTGTATAACTCAAACAATTCAGAGGTTCAAGAGATGCAGAGTGATATTGACATGATACACATCACATTGTCAACTTTGGCATTTAGATCTTATATTCTACTATACTGGCTCTCTTATTAATTCTAGTATTTTGGAGTCTGTTGTAATTTCTATGTAGATAATGATATTGTTTGAAAAAAGATAATCATTTTGCCTCCTTTTTCTAATTGTTATATTAATCATTTCCTTCCAATTTTCCTTGTATTGAAGAGGCTGGGAGCTACGGTAAAATAATGGAAGGTCGTCCAAAGCTTCACTGTTAAATATAATTGTCATAGCTATTTGGAAGATACATTCTTTTATAGGTTAAGACGTTCTCTTCTCTTTCCAGTTTGATAAGTATCTTTTATTTCATTTTTTAAAACTTTTAAAATTAAAGCAGAACACAGACAGAAGTGCACTGCGGTAGTCGGCCAAAGGCCCCTAAAGATATCTCCTTGTTCAAACACACAGAGCTTGAGAACATTACCTTATTTGGAAAAATGTGTCTTTGCAGCTACGATGAAGGATTTTGAGATGAGATTATCCCGGATTAGCCAGGTAAACCCCGAATGTCATCCCAAATGTCTTCATGAGGGGGAGGCAAAGGGAGATTATACACACACTCAGGTGATTTGAAGGTAAAGGCGGAGATCACGTGATGCTACTCAAGCCAAGGAGCGCTGGCTGTCAGGAAAGCGTTTCATCCTGGAGTCTCTGGAGAAAGTACAGGCCTGCCAACACCGTGATTTCAGACTTCGAACCTCCAGAACTATAAGAAAAATAAATTTTGGTATTATCTCTTGACAACTAATACATGCACAAACTCATATGTAAAGTTTAATGGATTATCAGAAAGCTAGTATTTACAACTGCCATCTAATCAGAAAGTTAGTCCACACCCTGAACGTCCTGTCATTCTTCTCCTCACCCCGGCCTTCCCTATTATCCCTAAATGTAGCCATTATCTTGGCTGCTGTAGCCATAATTTACGCCTGCTTTAAAGTCTGAATAAAAAATAATTTTGACTATAATCTTTTGTATGGCTTTTCCACTTTGGTATTATCTTGTGTGTTTTGCCCATGTCTCTGTGATTATCTATAGTTTGTTTATTTCCATTTCAGAATATTATTCTACTGTATAGGTATATCACAATTTATTTATTCATTATACTATTGAGGGGGGATTCGGGTTGTTTCCAATCTTAGGCCATTATTAAAAAATGCTGCTATTAACATTCTTCTATGTTGTTCATATGCACACATCGTCTTTACTTCTTTTTTTCCTATTTGTTCTCAGGTAGAAGTGCTGAGTTGCAGGGTGTGTGCATGTCCAGTTCTAGTAGATTAAGCCAAACGCCGCTGTTGTATCAGCAGCGTGTGAGGAATTCCAATGCTTCATGTCCTCTCCAGGACCTATTTTTAACCTTTTACTTTCAGGTTTGAAAAAATTTTTTAGCATTCCCATTGGAAGTGTAAATGCATCTCATGTACTTTTTAAATATAAGCTTTTATAGTGATATAAAATATATACAAAAAAGTCCAAAACTCTGAAACATACAACTCAGTGATTGCACCCATGAGACCACCGTCCAAATCAAGAACCTTATCAGCGTCAGAGAAGTCCTCCTTGTGTCCCGGAGTGTTCTCTCATGACTCCTGAAAGGCAGTCAGTGACAACTTCTACACTGAATAGTTTTTCTTGTTTTTGAACTTTAAAGTAATTACATGACATAAATGTGTTCTTTTTATATTTGTTGAGGGGGCCTAGAAGAAGTGACACTCCGGCAGCAAGAAACGCACCTACTATCCAGACCCATCATTTCCAAATACAATTCTCCAATAAGAGGCACCAAGGCTCTTTGAAGCAATGGTCAACTCTAGAGTTTGAATACCAAGGATACCAAGTGAATTGGAACCATCTTGTGCCAGAAAATAAGAAACCACTTCAAAAAAAAGTGGAGGTGTGTCAAAAAGACCTAGAAGTCAACCTGCCATAACACCGAATGGTCCAATTGAACAATTTGGGGAACAAAATAAACTATGCATTGTATGATAAACCAAACAACAAAATAAATGTCCATGTGTTGATGCTGATATAAAGAACTGATTACATAAGTAAATCCATGTTGAAGAAGGTACAAACCTTCCTTAGGAAAGAGTCCTAATTAATAAATGTAGGAGGGAATAAATGTAGAAGGGAAATAGAAAATCCTCATTAGAACCCCACAGCAATATGTGCTGTGAGCTAATTCCATTGATGAATGCTAAATTTAGAGGATGAAATTTTAAAGAGAGAGAAGATATTTGCATAGCCTCCTGTAATCTTTCTGAAAATATTTGTTAATACTCTGGTGTTTTTTATCATATGTCCACAAATTCTTTGATTATTTTTTCCTGCAGGAGGTGAAACTTAATTCTCTTCCCCTTAAGCATGACGTGGATTTAGGAGCTCACTTCTAATGACTAGAGAATGGAAAGGGAAACATAGTAACTTTATAGTGGGGGAAACTGGTGGACTCCACCTTAATCCCCTGAGCATGGTTAACATCACCAGTTTAAGTCATGTTGATAGCATGCAGTCCTTGATAGGATACGATGAAAAGGGTGCTTTGTTTCTGGGATATTCTTCTCAAAGACACATAACTTCAGTCTACCCATGAGAAAACAGACAAATCCAAATTGAGTCACACTATAAAATACCTGGTGAATACCCTTCCAAAGCATTAAGGTCATGAAAGACATGGAGAGACTGACAACTTTCACAGATTAGAAGAGACTCGGGCGACATGATGACTACGTGAAGCCTGGGATCCTGGACTGAATCTTGGAACAGAAAAATGATTCTAGTGAAAAATCTGGTAATATCTGAATAATACCTGTAGTTTAGTTGATAGTGTTGCATTCCAATGTTAGTTTCTTAGTTTTGATAAGTGAGTATATCATACTTATTTAGAGGAAGCTGGGTAAAGGATATATGGGAACTCTGTAATATCTTTGCAACTCTTCTATAAATCTAAATTATTTAAAAATCAAGTTAAAAACAAAGGAATCTGAACTGTAAAAAACAACAACAATGACAACAACAGCAAAAACTGGAAACAGCCCCAAAGTCCTTCAACCGGTGAATGGATAAACAAACTGGAACCTCCATGCAGTGGAACATGCTCCTCAGTAACACAAGGCACGAGCTGTTGACACATACGACACCATGGATCAATCCCAAATGCATTATGCTAGGAAAAGGGAGCCCAGCTCAACATTATGGATGCTTTTATTTTTATGATATCCTGGAAAAGGCAAACATGTAGCAATGACGCACAGAGCAGTGGTTGCTCGAGAGGAGGGCTGGCAGGGAGTTGACCACAATGGGGCAACATAGAGGAATTTGGGGGGTGGTGGAGCTGTTCTGTATCTAGATTGTGGTGGTGGTTACACAGTTTTCTTCATTTATCAAAGCTCATAAAACTATATAAGTCAATTTTACTTAATGCACATTTTAAAATAATTTTTAAAAACAATACACGAGTGTTTGCTGATACTAATAATTTTATGTATCACAAGTGTAGATAGATAGAAATCTACTATACATAAAAAGTTACAGAAATGGAAAATGCATACTTTACCAAAATGGAGTCAAATTTAATTAAAAACCCAAATAATGTAATTATTTTAAAAATACAATTGATCGTAAAATCTTCTCACAAAGAAAACATCAGCCCATGGCCGTTTTACCAGGAAAAGATAATTCCAATTCTAAGTTAACCATTCCAGATATAGGAAAGAGAGAAAACCATCCCTATTTTATAAAGTTAACACAGCTTTGACATTAAACTCAACAAAGACAGTACAAGAAAATTACAGTTCATCATTTCTTATGAACAATGATGCACAATTAGTAAACAATAACCTGTATCAAGTAATGTGTAAAATAAAAATGTGATGTCAGGACTGAGTTGGATTTGTCCTACAAATTTAATTTGAGTTTAACGTTAGAAAGTTTTGACTGTTATTGTGGACACTTTAAATATATTTTAAGAGTCTGGGTCCTGTTAAAATCCTCAGGACAATGTTGATTGTTTTGATTGACAAGCAAATCCTCCCAGGTGGTTCAGACAGCAAGTTCTGTTTTGTTTTCTGTGAGTGTTGGTTCCCATGTGAATTCAAATTTTTAAACCATTTATAATAATGTTTGGGTCTTTCATCCAAGGGTGAGTCTGAAACACGGTGGAGTTTATGTGATAAAAGAACTTCCAAAACTTCGGCAATGCTTCTTTCGTGCCTAGTCCACTCGTGGGGTCAAGCCCGGGGCTTGCGTCAGTTGGCTAACTCACACAAGTGGGAGGTCTGCTTCTCCAGCTCTCTCCTTTCATGGACTTTCCCTAACTCTCCAGCCCCTTTTCTCTGAGAAGAAAAATGATTTTTTTTTCTCAGAGTTTTAGCTCCTCTCATCGTCTCACAATTCAGTGAAATTGGGGCTGTCCTCAGGACAAAGCAGTGAGTAAAAAGGAAAAACACTAACAAAATTCCTCCCCTCCCCGTCCCACAATCTCGGAACCATTGGGGCCCTTTTCATGGGTCCTCAGGCCAGGCAGATTGTCAGGGTTTTAGGTACCTGTGCCACCACTTGTTATGGCAGTGGCAGCTGTATGTCTGCAGCTAACCTTTGGCCTGAAAGGGACTGGGAGAGGAAAAGAGAAAAAGAGGGAAAAAATAAGAAATGGGAATTTCCTTGATTTTCTCTGGAAGTCATCTACCATGCCATAAGGTCATTCACGTAACCTTGGGAAAGAGGCACATAGTGAGGAACTGAGAGTTCTGGCAAGTGGAACTGAAATTATTTACCAACAGCCAGAGCGTGAATCTGGGAACAGATTCTCCATCCTCAGTCAAGGGTTAAGACGAGGCAATTCGCAATTGCTTCCTATCTAACATCTTGATTGTAACCATTGAGCACCCTGCATCAGGACGCTCCTGGCCCCGCCCCCGCCCCGAGGCTTCCGAACTGCGGACTCACAGGAACCGAGAGACGATAAATGCTTGTTGTTTCATGCCACTATGTACTGGGAGGTAATTTATTACACAGCAAAAGAGGACCAAAACATAGTGCAACTAAGGGAGAGTTATAAAGAAAGGAAACGAAACTCAGAATTAATGCTGTAGTTCTGTTCCTAAGTTATTACTAATGTCTAGTAAATAATTCATGAAAAAGCCAATAAATAAGTCTGAGAGTTTTCTAATTTTGTAGCTTTCAGTTACCACATCTACAACTTAGCTTTTCCAAAACATGTTATAAAGTTTTATTTCTTAGAAAGAGGTCCAAAATCCTAGATTCTCAAAAGGATTCTTTTGGTGGATGTAAATATAAGTTTGAATTTAATTCTAAAATGCTGCATTCTATGAAATAAAGAAAAAAGAAGAAGAAAAATAACTTAGCCAGAATTTTCTAAACTTAGAATTTTCTGTCAAGTCAGGGAGAGAGGTGGGGTGGGGGAGGGGCGGAGAGGGCGTGTGCAAAAAGCCCCAGGCATGTCTTGACTGTGAATGGGTTCAAATTCCCATTAAAGTATTAACTGCTTTAAAACATAATCATAAAAGCAAGCAAATTCAAGTAATGACAAATTTGCAAAATTTCTTTCCTCTCTGCGTCGATTAGTGATGGCTTTTTAATTTATTTATGGAATTTGGAATGATTGTATGAGCAAATAATGTAAATATGACTCAGGGCTACTTCTCTTTATTTTGGTTCAGTATTTAATAATCGGGTCTTGCCTTTAACTGCATTTGACTCTACTCGAGCGATAATTATCCTTTAATATCAAAAATACTGAAAAGTTTACCTTTTACTCATGAATTCTACCCAAAGCACAACTGACTTTAATGATGCCTCTCCCGCTCCTCGGTGGTAATGAAGTCCATTAAGCCTCTGTAAAACACATGTGCCAGGGTTTGCTGGCAAAACAAAATAATGAGCAGGGTTTGTCTACCAATTGTATTTCTTTTAGACAGTGCCATTAAATCGCAACCACATTGTAGGGTAAAATATTCCACATGTTTTTTCAGCAGTCTTCTGGGGAGGGCTTAGTACCATTTGTAATTCAATATCAGGCTTTTTGAGAAGCACAGACAGAGTCAACTTCGAGCACACTTGGTGTCTGCCCGGCGAGGAAGGACACCCCCTGGTCTGACAATACTGACTGTCGGATGCAAGAAAACTACCAATGTATGTGTTGAAGTTTGCTTGGAAAATAGAAATGACGTTTATAGTTTCTATCACAATTTTAAAACTTACCAAAATGTTTTTTTCTTCCAACTGAAGCTTATTCTCTGAGCATAGCAGATTTAGTACATGTCACTCCAAACTTGCTCTCTCTGTAATTTAGAAGGTTTGATTGAAATGGAAAACTTTCTGTGCTCAATGTATGAAATCCTAAATATACTCTTGCATAACACAGGTCACCTGCAAAATGAAAACAGCACAAGAACGACTCTGTAAAACTAAACAGGGACCTTCGGAAACAAACGTGTTACGGCTGTGGAAATGCTTTACTATGAATATCAATGAATACCCATGACATAGTCAATAAGAACAAGTCAAGCTTAGAAAAGATGGCATTTAAGCAGTAGCCCTAATTCTCCATCATCCATGGCAATTTTAGAAGCAAAGGGAAGAAATTATTGAGGCTGACAACCCACAAATCTAATTCTCACTCTTTTTCCCAACAGACCTTCCCTAAGGCTAAGAACAAGTAGGCCAACGACTAATTTGGTATTCACCTTTTTATTCCCCCTGCCTACCCCATAGCTGGAAATATTCCCGAAATGAAAAATGGCCAAAAAGCATCTAGCCAGAAGTGGAGAAGGGGAACACAGCCAAGGACTGTGGACTGCTCCCAAACTGGATACTTAACCACCAAATAATATATGTCCCCTGAAAAGGATAAACTGTATTTAGACAAAATATTGTGTGTCTGCATGTGTGTGTGTGAGATATGTATATAGTGTGTGTGTATGTGTATAGATCTTCCCCCACTTCCTATTACATCTGCACTAGGTTGAGTAGGACTATCAAAGTTTTGTCTTCTACTGATTTTAAAGTTTTTGTGTTGAGGTTTGGTGGATAATTACCCTATTGTTTACATCTCTAATGTCATGGGCCAAAATTGGCCTACGATTAAGTTTCAGCCTCATGCACATGTCAAAACTTATATGATACCATAATAGGAAAGAACTTATGAAATACTTTAAATAGGTGGTCTTTCTAGAAGCCATCTTTGCTTCTGAATGAGAGGGCAAATTCCTTATTGGCTTGTATGCATGCTTCTGGGAAGGTAGGGATTACCTGAAGATCAAACAGTTCTTGTTAGCAGCTCTGAAGCCAAGTACTATTAATCATATGTTATTTAGTATATATTTGACAGATGAAGCTATGAGACTTAGCAGCCAAATTAAAAATTCAGACACATTTTAGTGTTTGGTGGGAAATGAGCTAAAAGCAGGTAGCCATTTCAGAAGCAAAATAAGGAGGCCATGGCTGGGGAAAATGAGGTGAAATTTCTTTCCCCACAAATGCCTAATTAATTTTTTCTATAATTTAAAATCATATCTATTTTCTCTAATCCTAAAACCAACATACACTCATTATTGAAAATTTGTGAAACAGATGCATATAAGTAAAAAAATTTAAATCACCCAGAATCCAACCCTTCTCCCTGCTGAAAGACCACCACTGTTGCCGTCCGATGCCGATGCAAGAACTGTCGGTCCTCTCTCTGCGGAAGGAGACATATTCTCTACAACCATTGCCCTTGTGTATATTCAGAAAGTCTACTTAGACCTGAGTATGTGATTATTTCAAGTCCAACAGCTCAGTTTCACTCAATAGAGGCTAACATTGGTTCAGGGATGGGCTGCTAAAATGCACATTTTGGTTCAGATGGCATTTATTTTTGAAAGGATTTTATTTGGAGATTTTTAAAAATCAAATATTTACTCACCAAATTCCTTAATATGCGAAAGGAGCCCCATAGGATGCACGTGTATCTGAAGTGGTAGCAAGTGTGTGAATTTTTGTTTTGTACAGATTTTCCTGCACATCTGCAGATAATTAGTTAAACATTTGTTCAAATGAGAGAAAGCACACATTTTTCTTTTTGGTTATGTATTTCATTTGAATTATTTATCTTGTAGAGAGAACCTGGCAGCAAAAGCTTTATGCCCCAAACAATTCCTTCATTTTATTTGATTTTAAAAAGCTTGCCAGTGGTTGCAGTGGATCTTTTGCTAAAAAGGTAATGCTGGCGGGGAGCTGGGCAAAAAGCATACATTTAAAATAATTGAGTGATGTCAGTTTGGACTGGCAGGGAACTTTGTGTATTGGTTTCTGCAACAGAAAATGCGGCATTGCACGGTAAACTTTTCCAAGGCCCCAGGCAACTGGTTTTCCTGCCTCCCGCCCATTTCTTAGTAATAACAACGAAGGATTACAATCGAGCGTTCACTCAGAGACGAGTTTTCTGAATTCTCTGAGGTCAGAGGATGTGCATTCAATATCTGAGGCACTTTCTATACGCTTTCTATAAACCAGAGCGTTGGGTCATTGTGGATTCCTAATTAACACTTTCATTTTAACAAATAACTTTGGTCTCTTAGGAACCATGAAATGGGATGCTGTTCCTGGGTACCCAAGTCTCACCGGTGGTGCTCTCTCCTTCCTGCATGCACCCAGTTTGTTCAACTCACGTGGTGGTTTTAAGGGGCCTATTTGCTCCAAGTCTATAGCTTCTGATGGGACAGAAATATACCTTATAAGGTGTCTGAGTTGCAAAACCCAAAAAATATGGTACCTGCAGGCAAAGAAATGTCCATCTAAGGACTTGATGATGAGTGTGTCCACTGCCATGTTACATATAACATCAAATTACAATCAATTCATCAATTTAGTGGTAAGGAACTTGGTGCCCTTAGATTTGGGTTGCATTTAAGTTTAACCTTTTTACTTTGAAAGGGAGAGCTCTGTAGGTAAATCAGATGTGGTGGTAGACTGGGTTATCTTTTTGAAAATGACCATTTAAAAACATTAGCATGGTTACTTGGCATCAATGCTGCTATTAGTTACTAAAGAATCGTATGTGCCCGCTGCAGCAGGCCCAGCTGGGTAGCTGCTTAGGAATAGTGCCTAGATGGTTAGAATTATTCTACTGGAAAGTAATATAACTGCAAAGCTTTTAATTACCACCAAAGTTTAACAAGTCCACTATATTATCTGCCCTTTAGGTAAAATGGCTAAATCTGTGTGTGTGTGTGGGCTTGTGTGTGTCCCAAGAACTAACACAGTACATAAGGTATAATAGTTATTAATGTTTGAAAGCTGGGCCAATATATTTTGCTATATTATTTGGAAGTACAGAAAAGTCTTTTTGCTGCCAAACTTTACGTGGGGATGGTATCTTGATTTTGTTCAGGAGAAGTCCACCTCAGAAATAAGAACGCTCAGATATATCTGATTACTTAATTGTTTAGATAAATTTACGGTTCAACACAAGAGTGGGGAATAATAACTACCAGGTATCACACATGCCAATGTGTCCAGCTCTTTAAATCCATTTTCTTAGGTTGTTCTCCAAAAAGGTATTATCATCCCATTTTACAGAAGAAAAAATCAACCCTCGAAAAACCAATGATAACAAATGACTCCAAAGCTTAGTGGTTATAACAAGGAACTCTTTCTCCCTGACATTACTTGTCCGTCACACATTTGCAGGTATATGCCATGTCATTTCTACTCTGATGTGCAACCTTAAGGAGCAGTTCCTATCATGGTTGTTGTGAGACTCATGCCAGTGACTAAGAGTCACAGCAGCTCCTGAACTGCCTCTGACGGGTTCTGTCCCTGTCATTTCTGTTCATATGTCGCTGGTCAAGAGAAGTCGTAAGGCCATGCCTGATTTCAAGGAAGCATAGAGGTATAGTCCTCCCACAGAGAGGGGCACTTCAAAAGGGCAGATGGATATATTGAATAAGAATACAATTTACCATTACCGTAACAAGAACTAACATCATTACAAGCCTCTGGCTAATGGCGAAACAAAAAAATCTCTAACCGGAAAGGCCAGGGCTGGTTACACCCATGTAGATAACCCACGAGGAATTTTAAGGATTTTTGTTTTGCTTTTGTTTTCTTCTTTGCTTTGTCTCCTGTACCTCTTCTGCACTTCTGTTGCCGAGACTAGGATTTGAATCCTTGCTCATTCATGAGCTGAAACAAGTTACTAGCTTCTATGGTGCTTGTCAAATAGCCTCTCTGAGACTTGTTTTCTTTTTTGTATCTGTAAAATAGCAATCATCACAATTCCTACCTTCCATGATTAGAGATTTTGAAGATAATACACTTAGTATAATGCTTGGTTAGCAGAAGTCACTTAAAAAAATAGTATCCAATATTATTATCTTTCGAGGAATCATTCTCAATAAGTTAGTCTCCAGGACATGGACTGCTCCTATGTTAGAGAGGAGTGAGTATTCTTCCAAGGGAAATCTAATAATATTCTGACAGTGTGTCTGCCTACCTCTTGTTTTGAGAAATGCCAAACAGGTGGTTTGTCCAAAGTGCGCGGAGGATGGATGGATGGATGGAATTGTAGAGATGCTGCACAACTCTACAAAACCTCATAGGGTTTTCACAGACTGACAGAAATTGCTATATATCCATATCTCAGAAGAAACAAATGAACAAAGTAATAATCAATAGATCTGTATCTCAGGAATGGTTAACTAAGTCCTCGTAGGAACATTGAGAGTCTGTGTAGATAAAAAAAATTGAAAAGTACATCTTTACAAACATATTTACCTGTGTTTTTCACATATATTATTTACACAATTTTTATTTTGCCATGGTAATTTTACATTTATTTTTATATTTGATGAATGCTTATAATCAGTATCAGCTTGCTAGTTACATTTTTTGGTGTATTTTATTGATTATGCTATTACAGTTGTCCCATTTTTTCCCCTTTATTCCCTCCACCCTGCACCCCACCCCATCATACCCTCCCACACCTTAGTTCATGTCTGTGGGTTGTGCATATCAGTTCTTTGGCTTCTCAATTTCCTATTCTCTTATTAATGTTTATACAATTTTAACATTGTTTTTTGGGAGGAAAAAATAGCCAAAGAGCTTTCTTTTGCTCCTGCCAATTGAGTTATGCAATGAAGTTAAAACAACAGCTCAGCGTTTATTTCTCAATATGTTTCTCTTCCATTCTTCTCTAGTTTAAATCAAAGAGTCCCAGATTGGATTCATCACTCTTTACAGATCTAAAAACTGATGAGATAGTGGGAAATTACTTAATAGACCTCCTTCCACACCATATATTCAGCCACATGACTATGCGCACTGCTGTCCACCTCATCTATGTGTCTGCATGAACTCTGACTCTCCTTAGCCATGTATCTATGAAACGCAAAATTCAGTAATTGTTTTTATCTGCAAAGTGTTGAATGACAAGTTTTATCAGTTTTCCTTTTACTGTGTGAGTATGTACAACTCACAATTGGGTCAGAAGATTTTTCATAGCAATAAGAACACATGCAGGAGAAAAATTAACATTTTGTAAGTAAATACTTTTTTACCTAAAAACATCAATTTTCTGGGAGTTTAGAGGAATTCATGGGTTAAAGTGTAAGAGAATGTGGGTAGGAAGAAAAGTCTATTAAGTAACACCTGCATTTTAGTTACTCTTGTTCTAATATTTTGGCATAATATTCTTAGTTTTTCAATTCCACTAAAACACACACACACACACACACACACACAAATAAAAACTTTCTCCACAGATTTTTGACATACCTTCCTCCTGTTTTCAGCTAAACCTCAATGAAAACAAAAATCTAGCACATAGACCGTTGATTTCAATCTATTTTACATAATATCCCAATTTTCCATTTTAATAGCAATATTATGAAGCTACTGTATATTAACATCACTTTTCCTATTGTTTTACATATTTCGAAGCTTGAAAAGAAATGACTTCTAGTTGCCAATATTGGCAGGCTTGGTTATTTGGACCAACCCTGTTACTGAAAAAAATAAAAAGTTCAAATAAATTATTAAAACAATACTTTTAAAGTGCTATAATGATCTGATAATTACAGAAAAAAAAAAAAGCCTGGCCAAAAACTGAAAGGAAAACAAGAACCTACAGTAATAAGGATATTCATGGGCTGCTTTTGTCCTGAGGGCTTTTGTGACCTAGACACATTGTTTCGTGAAAGAGATAGAAACGAAATGCTCATGTCTGATTGAAGTTGGAGTATAGCAGGCTCTCTACAAAATAATCTGGACCCCAGCCTCACCCCTAGACTAAATCAGGAGTGTTATAGAACAGCCCTCAAATAAACTTGCAGCCTGAGATCATATCACAAGGGAAAGAATTTCAAGCTTAGACTGTAAATAAGGGGCCCCAAGCAGTAGTAGGGAAGCAAGGACAAATCTCTGCAGAAAGAAACCTTTCAGGCCCAAAATATTCCTTAAATAAGTTTGCAAGCACAAGGAACAGTGTAAAAGATAATTAGGCTCACTGGGAATAAGATGCCAAGAGTGGGAACAAGCAGAATCAATAGAAGCAACCCTGAGGGTCTGCAAATACCACAAACACCAGTCACGGAGTTTGCAGTTCAACATGGCGATGTAGGAAGATTCTAAATTTATCTCATCCCACGAACACACCAAATCTACAGCTACATACAGAACAATTTTCTGTTAAAGAAACCCCAAAACTAGTTAAGTAACTCCTACACATTAGGCAAATAAGAATAAAACAAAACAAAACACCAATATGGGTAGGAGAATCTGAGACAATCTTGCCATAAATCCCATCCTTAACATGTCAATCCATGATGAGGGGGAGATGCACAACTCTTCCTGAGGAGCAAATAATTTGAACCCCACATCTGGCATCCCACTTTTAAGACCGGCACCTGAGAGGCAAGCCACCCAAATATCTAATTTTGAAAACCAATGGACTTGTGTCCACAAGATACCCAGAGCTATAGCAAACTGAGAAACAGTTCTTAAAAAGCCCCTGCAAAGTCCCCTGGTGACTTTCTCCAGCATAGAGGCTCCCAACCTTTTTGGCACCAGGGATTGGTGGGGGGTGGGGGGGCAGTGGACAGGAGGAGGAGGAGCTCAGGCGGGCTTTACCTCAAGGCCCGGTTCCTAACAGGCCACACAAGTCCAGGTTTACGGTTGGGGACTCCCGGCCTAGGGCCCAGAACAAACGCAGCTGAAACTCTCCCTGTCTTCCTGTGAAAGATGCCTATTATCGTAAAGCTTCAGCCAGAGGGAGCCATATAATTTAACATGCGTCTAGGGGCCTCTACCGAAACACTCTCGCAAGCCTGCTGAGGCTGACGGGTGCCATCTTGGCACTCCTCCTCTGCCTTGTTCCAGGTAGCCCATATCTCCCAGAAAGGAGCTTGTTTACACAACTGGCACCCTGACTTTTGGGGCTGCTGCCCAGGGACACCCCTTGATCACATGTCTCCAGGGGCCATTGAGTTTATATTCAAAGGCTCCACAGGACTGTACCAAATGAAAGAGTTCTCCAGGATAGAGTTCTCCAGGATATAGAGAGCAGACTAAAACACACCCCTACTTTTCTGTGAAAGAGACCTATTTGCTTATCTCAAAGTTTTGATCTGGGAGGTAGGCCTCTAGTTAAACACACATTCAGGAACTTGCTGCAATTCGCTCCACAGGTTAGGGGCGTTGGCAGCCTTCTTTGTGCTCTCCTTTTGCCCCCACTAGGTCACTGGTATCTCTGAGAAAGAAACTTAGGAACGCTCGGTGGACCAGTTTCTGTGTGTGCCACCCAGAGGATGCGCCACTTGATAGTCTGGCTCTGTAGCTTGCAGGTTCACTGGAATGGTAGCAAACAAAGAAACAATTCTTAACTGGCTGTCACTCCAGGGCTCCTTGCAGAGAATACAAACAGGAATGCCCATCTGTCCTCTCTGAAAACGGAATATTTGCACACTTTAAAAGCCACTTCCTGATAGTTGGCTTCCAATCAGCCTAAATCTAGGTGCGGATTAAGATCGTTCCCTATAGGACACTGACAAATCTTGGCACACCTCAAACACTGGGAGCCATCAAAAATAAAGTAAGCTGCGTGGATAATTATAGTGGTTTAAGAGACAACAAAAAATTAGGGCTGGGTTGTTACAAGTACGTTTATCTCCTACAAGAAGCCATTCCCTCAAGAGTGGAAGAGGCGGCTTTTTTATCTGATGCATAGAAACCAACACAGAGGGACTAGAAAAGGGGAAGAAACAAAGGAATATGCCCTGAATAAAAGATGAAGATAAAAACCTCAGAAAAAGACCTTAATAAAACTGTGCTAAGTGATTTATTCGATAAAGACTTCAAAACAGCAAAGATGTTCACTGAGGTTAGGACAATAATGCATGAACAAAGTAAGAATTTCAAGAAAGAGATAGGAATTGTAAGAAAGTACCAACCAGAACTCACAGACCTGAAGAAGAATACAATAACTGAACTGCAAAAATACAGCAGAGGGATTCAACCACAGGCTGGATGCAGCAGAAGAAAGATTTAGGAAACTTGAAAATAGGGAAAGCAACTCATTTAATCAGAGAAGCAAAGAAACAAAACAAAACAAAAAACAATAAAAAAGAGTGGTACTGGCTCAAGGGGCTTATGGGACAACATGAAGCAGACAAGTGTTTGCATGACAGAGATCCCAGAAAAAGAAGAATGAAAAAAATAAGTATCAGAAAATCATATGAAGAAATAATGGCTGAAAAATTCCCTAACCCAGGAAGGAAAGAGACATCCAGATCTAGAATGCCGAGTCCCAAATAAGATGAGCGTAATGAGAGCCAAACCAAGATGCATCATAATTAAAATGTCAAAAGGTAAAGAGAAGGAGACAACATTAAAAGTGCAAGAAAAAAGAAAAACAACTTGTTATATACAAGGGAACCCCCATAAGGCTAACGGCAGATCTTTTAGCAAAAACTTTTCAGGCCACAAGGAAGTGTGGCACAATATATTCAAAGTGCTAAAAGAAAAAGCTGACAAGACTACTCTATCCAGCGAAGTTGTTCAGAATTGAAAGAGTATTTTCCAGACAAGTAAAAGTTAAAGGAATTCATCACAACTAGGTTGGCCTTACAAGAAATGTTCAAGATGATTTGGGGTGGTAAGCATACAATACAATATTCAGATGATATGTTATAGAATTATACACCTGAAACCTATATAGTTTTCTTAACCAATATCACCCCAATAAATTCAATAAAAAAGAACTGCTAAAGGGACTTAATTAAGTAGTAATAGGAAAACATGCAAAGTATAAATATCACCAGTAAGGTAAATATTCAGAAAGTTTAGACTAATCTAATGTTGTAAAGGTGGTAAGTTAATCACTGGCAAAGCTGGCATGAAGATTAAGAAAAAAGATTAGTAACAGTAGCTAAAACTACAATAATTTGTTAACAGATACACAAGATAAAAAGATGTAACTGGTGGCATCAAAAACATCAAATGTGTGGGGGGCGTCAAAACAGGGAACTTTAAGAATTCATTTGAGATTAAGTTGTTATCAACTTAAAATAGACTTTTATAAATTATTTTTTGTAAGCCTCATGATAACCACAAAGCAAAAACCTGTAGTAGGTATACAGCAGAAAAGAGAAATTAATATAAACAGACTACTACAGAAAGTGAGCCAAATCATAAAGGAAGAGAGCAAGAGAAGAAAGGAACAAAAGAATTACAAACAGTCAGAAAGCAATTGCAAAATGGCGGTAAGTCCATTCCTATCCATGGCTACTTTAAAGGTAAGTGGATAAAATTCTCTAATCAAAAGACATGAAGTGTCTGAATGGATTAAAAAAGTAAAAACATAAACAAGACTCATCTATCTGCTACCTAAAGATACTCAATTCGGATGTAAGAACATGCACAAACTGAAAGTAAAAGGATAAAAAAAGATATTCTATGCAAAAGGAAATCCATAGAAAGCTGGGGTAGCTATACTTATACCAGACAAAATAGACTTTAAGACAAAGATTGTCATAAAAGAAAAAGAAGGTTATTGTATAATGGTAAATGGGGTCAATCCAACGGGAGATATAACATTTGTAAATATTTGTGCATCCAAAATGGGAGTGTCTAAGCAAATATTAATAGGACCAAATGGAGAAATAGATGACAATACAATAATCATAAGGGACTTAAAATCCCACTTTCATCAGTGGTTAGATCATTCAGATAGAACAAATAAAGAAACGTTGTCCTTAAATAACATGTTAGACCTGATAGACTTAACAGACATTTACAGAATATTCCATCCAAAAGCAACAGAATACACATTACTCTCAAAGATATGGAATATTCTCTAGGGCGGATCATATGTTAGGCCACAAAACTACTTTTAATAAATTTAAGGAAAATAAAATCATATCAAGCATTTTTTCTGACCACAATAGCATGAACCTAGAAATCAATTACAGGAAGAAAACTGAAAAATTCACAAATATGTGGATATTAAACAACATGCTACTAAACAACTGATGGGCAGAGAAGACATCAAAAGAGAAATTTAAAAATCTTGAGACAAGTGAAACTAGAAATATGACATACTAAATTTATGAGATCTAAAGCTGGTTTGAGAGGGAAGTGATACATGCATACATTATGAAGTAAGAAATATATCTCAAATAACAACTTAACTTTATACTTCAAGGAACTATAAAAACAAGAACTGAGCCTAAATTTAGTAGAAGGAAAGAAATAACAAAGATCAGAGTGAAAATAAATGAAATATAAACTAAAAAAATAGAAAAGATTAAGCTAGGAGCTGGTTTTCTTTAAAAAGAAACAAAATAGCAAGACTTTAGGTAGATTCACCAGAGAGAGAGAAAATACAGAAATATATAAAATCAGAAGTAAAAGAGATGATACAACCGATACCACAGAAATACAAAGGATCATAAAACATGACTATGAACAATTATTCATTAAAAAATTGGACAACCCAGAAGAAATAAATAAATTCCTAGAAACATACAACCTATTATATCATTAAGAAATAGAAATAGAAAATAGTAAGGAGATTCAATCAGTAATCAAACCTTCCAACTAACACAAGTCCAGGACCAGACAGCTTCACTGGTGAATTTTACCAAACATTTAACTAAGAATTAATACTAATCCTTCTCAACCTCTTCCAAAAAACAGAAGAGGAAGGAACACTTCCAAACTCATTTTATGAAGCCAGCATTATCCTGATGCCAAAACCAGACAAGGACACTACAAGAAATGAAAATAATGCTAAACATAGATACAAAAATCCTCAACAAAATATCAGCAAACCAAATTCAACATTAAGTAAAAGGATCATACACCATGATCAAGTGGGAATTTTTTTCCAATGATGCAAAGACAGTTCACATTTACAAGTCAATCAATATGATACGCCACATTAACAAAATAAAAGATAAAATTATACAATAATTTCAGTATGTGCAGAAAAAGCATTTGACAAAATTCAACATCCGTTTTTGGTAAAATCTTACAACAAAGTGGGCATAGACAGAACTTACCTCAAAAAATAAAGGCCATCTGTGACAAGCCCACAGGTAATATATCGTACTCAACAGTAAAAAGCTGAAAGCTCTTCCTCTAAGATCAGGAACAAGACTAGGATGTTCACTCTCACACTTTTATTCAACAGAGTAGTGGAAATTCTAGCCAGGGCAATTAGGCAAGAAAAGAATCAATGGCATCCAAACTGGCGAGACGTAAAACTGTCAGTATTAACAGATGACATGATTTTATATTAAAAAATAAAACTAAAGACTCCACCGAAAAATGTTAGAACTTATCTATGAGCTCAGTTGCAGAATATACAATCAATATACCAAAATTAGTTGTGTTTGTATACCTTAAGAATGAACTATCAGAAAGAGGAAGAAAACAAACTTAAAATAGCATTATAAACAATAAAATACTGAGTAATAATTTATCAAAGGAGGTAAAACCGGGACACTAAAAACTATAAGATACTGATGAAATAAATTGCAAAAGGCATAAATAAATTAAAAAATATATATTTTGTGCTCATAGACTGGAAAATTATAGTGAAAATGTCCATACTACCCAGAGCAATTTACAAATTCAATGCAATCTCTATGAAAACCCCACTGGTATTTTTCACAGAAATAGAACAAGCAACTCCAAAATTTTTATGGAACCACAAAAGACCACAGAAAAAGCAGAGCAATAGCAAGAAGGAAGAACAAAACTGGAGGTATCACACTCCTTGATTTCAAACTATATTATACGTCTTCAATAATCAAAACATTATGGTTATTAACATATAAACAGATACATATATCAATGAAACAGAAGGCTAGCCAAGAAATAAACGCACGCGTATATGATCAATTAATTTACAATAAAGCAGCCAAGAATATACAATAGGAAGAGGACAGTATCTTCAATAAATGTTGTTGGGAAAACTGAACATCCACAGCCAAAAGAATAACCATTACCTTACACTGCACACAAAAATTAACTTGAAATGAATTAGACTTGTATGTAAGACCTGAAACCATAAAACTCCTAGAAGAACACATAGGCAGTAAGCCCCTTAATGTCAATCCTGGTGATGATTTTTTTTTTTTTTACACCAAAAGCAAAGGCAACAAAAGCAAAAATTAAAGTGTGGGACTACATCAGATTGAAAAGCTCCTGTACAGTAAAGCAAATCATCAACAAAATAAAAAGACAAACTACAAAAGGCAAAAAATATTAGCATGTAATATGTATCTGCTAAGGGTTAATATCTAAAATATATTTAAAAACTCATATCACCCAATAGGAAAAATCCATTAAAAATGGGCACAGCCTCTGAATAAACATTTTCCAAAGGAGACATACAGATGGCCAACAGGTAACTAACAAAAAGGTGTTCAACATCACTAATTATCAAGAGAATATAAATCAGAACTACAATGAGAGCCCACATCACACCTGTTCGAATGGCCATTATCAAAAAGATAAGAAATAAACATTCTTGGCAAGTATGTGGAGAAAAAAGAACTCTGTGCATTATTGGTTGGAATGCAAATGGTGAAGCCACTCTGAAAAACCATACAGAAGTTCCTGAAAAAATTGAAAATAGATTACTATATGATCCAGTAATTCCACACTAGGTACTTATCTCAAGAAAATTAAAACACCAAGTCAAAAAGATGTCTGACTCCCATGTTTATTACTTAATTATTTAAAATAGCAAAAATATGGAAGCATCTTTAGTTTCCATCAATAAATGAATGAATCAAGAAAATGTGGTATATAAATACAATAAAATATTATTCAGCCATAAAAAAAGGAAATCCTACCTTTTGTGATGAGATGAATGGATCTTGAGGGTATTATCCTAAGTGAAATAAGTAAGGCAGAGAAAGATAAATACCATATAAACTCACATGTGAACTATAAAATAAAAAAAAACTTATAAGTACAGAAAACAGATCCTTGGTTGCCAGAGCTGGGGAGTTGGGGGCTGGTCAAATGGGTAAAAGTGCTCAAAAAATACAAAGTTCCAGTTACAAAATACATAAGTCCTGAGAATGTGATGCACAGAAGGGTGGCTGTAGTTAATACTACTACCTTGTATGTTTGAATGCTACTAAGAAAGAAGATCTTAAAAGCTCCAATTACAAGAAAAGAAATTTTTAACTTTGTAGGAGGTAGATGTTAGACTTACTGTGGTGATCATTTTGACATATATTTATATCAAATTATATTGTATACCTGAAATGAAATAATGCTCTATATCAATGATGCCTCAATAAAAAGAAATAAATGCACAAAGCAGAAAAGTTGCAAAGTTAAATTTCTGTATCTTTTTTAAAAAGATTTTATTTATTTATTTTTAGAGAAAGGGGAAAGGAGGGAGAAAGAGAGTGAGAGAAACATCAATGTGTGGCATCCTCTCACATATCCCCTACTGGGGACCTGGTCTGCAACCTGGTGTGTTCCCTGACTGGGAATTGAACCTGTGACCTTTTGGTTTGCAGGCTGGCACTTAATCCACTGAGCCACATCAACCAGGGCTATATATTTTTTTTAAATGTGCAATTTAATACTTCACCTTTATAAAATGATTAAAATATAATATAAACTTAAAAAAGCAGTTACAGGTAATATGTAAATTGATTATTATAGATTAGCATCTTTAAAGCAATAATGCATAAATATATTTATAGAAAAAACACAATAAAATATAACATCGATTTGAAAATGGTCCAAAATGAACTTCTAGAAATAAAAAAACAATAAAAATTAAGAGTCAGTGGGTAGCACCCAACACAGGAGCACCCAAATATATAAGGAAAATCTTGGAGAGCTTCAAGAAAGATATAGACAGAAAGACACTTAGAGTAAGGGATTTTAACCCCCCACTGTCAACAATGGATAGATCTTCCAACAAAATATCAACAAAGATATTGTGGCATTGAATGACACACTAGATCAAATGGACTTAACTAATATATATAGAATCTTTCATCCCCAGGAAGCAAAATACACATTCTTTTCAAATTCTCATGGAACATTTTCAAATATAGACCACATGACAGGACACAAAACAACCCTCAACATATTCAAGAAAATGGAAATCACATCAAGCATTTTCTCGGACAGCAAGGGCTTCAAACTAGAAACCACACTAAAGGAAAAAACTCAAAAACATTCAAATTCATACAGACTGAATAGCATGCTTTTAAACAATGACTGGGTAAATAATGAGATCAAGGAAGACATCAAAAACTTTCTGGAAACAAATGAAAATGAACACACAGCATTCCAAAACTTATGGGACACAGCAAAGGCAGTTCTGAGGGGGAAGCTCATAGCGATACAGGCCTACCTTAAAAAGATAGAAACATTTCAAATAAACAACCTAACACAGCATCTACAAGAACTGAAGGAACAATAGCAAACAAAGCCCAGAGAGATTAGAAGGAAGGAAATAACCAATATCAGAGTACAGTTAAATGACATAGAGACTGAGAGAACAATTCAAAGGATCAATAAATCCAGGAGCTGCTTCTTTGAAAAGATAAACAAAATTGACAAGCCTTTAACCAGACTCATCAAGAAAAAAAGGGAGGGAATGCAAGTAAATAAAATCAGAAATGAAAGAGGAGAAATTACAACTGATACCACAGAAATACGAAGGATTGTAAGAAATTACTATGAACAACTATACGCTAAGAAATTTGAAAACCTAGCTGAAATAGATAAGTTTCCAGAAAAATTTAATCTTCTGAAACTGAATGAAGAAGAAGCAAGAAAGCCTAAACAGACCTATAACAGCTGTTGAAATTGAAGCAGTAATCAAAAAACTCCAGGCACACAAAAGCCTGGACCAGATGGTGTCACTGGAGAATTTTACAAAACATTTAATGGAAGAGCTAACCCCTGTCCTTCTCAGACTATTCCAAAACATCCAAGAAGAGGGAAGACTTCCAAACTTTTTTTGTGAGTCCAGCATAATCCTAATCCCAAAACCAGATAAAGACACAAGAAAGAAAGAAAACTACAGGCCAATATTGCCAATGAACATAGGCACTAAAATCATCAACGAAATATTGGCAAATTGCATTCAGCAATACATTTAAAGATCATCCACCATGATCAAGCAGGATTTATCCCAGGGACGCAAGGATGGTAAAATATTTGCAAATCAATAAATGTAATACATCACATAAACAAAAGGAAAGACAAAAAGCACATGATCATACTAATAGATGTGAAAAAAGCATTTGATAAGGTGCAGCACCCATTTATGATAAAAAACACTCAGCAAAGTGGGAATAAAGGGGGCATATCTCAACATAACAATGGCTATATATATATGAGAAACCAACAGCCAACATTATACTGAACAGGCAAAAACTAAAAGCTTTCTCCCTGAGATCAGGAACAAGACATGGATGTATGCTTTTACTACTTTTATTCATCATAGTATTAGAAGTCCTAACCACAACCATCGGACAAGACAAAGAAATAAAAGGCATCCAAATTGGAAAGGAAGAAGTAAAACTGTCATTGTTTGCAGATGACATGGTAGGGTACATAGAAAACCCTATAGACTCCACCAAAAAACTACTTGACCTAATAAGTGAATTTGGAAAACAGCAGGATACAGTCAATATTCAGAAATGGAAGGTATTTTTGTATACCAACAATGAAAATTCAGAAGCAAAAATCAGGGAAAAACATCCCATTTTCTATAGCAACAACAACAACAAAAAACTAAAGTACCTAGAACTAAACTTAACCAAGTAGGTAAAGACCTAAACTCAGAAAACTACACAACATTGAAGAAAGAAATTTAGGAAGACACAAATAAGTGGAAGCATATACCATGTTCATGGATTGGAAGAGTTAGCACCATCAAAATGTCCATACTACCCAAAGCAATCTATAGATTAAGTGCAATCCCTCTTAAATTGCCAATGACATATTTCACAGATATAGAACAAACATTTCAAAAATTTATATGGAACCATAAACGACCCCAAATAGCATCAGCAATTTTGAGAAAGAAGAACAAAGTAGGAGGGATCACAACACCTGATATCAAACTATATTATGAGGCCACTGTAATCAAAACAGTCTGGTACTGGCATAAGAACAGACACATAGATCAATGGAGTAGAACAGAGAGCCCAGAAATAAACTTTTGTCTCTATGGTCAATTAATATTTGACAATGAGGAAGAAGCATAAGATGGAGTGAAAATAGCCTCTCAAACAAACGGTGTTGGGAGATCTGGACAGCTACATGTAAAAAAATGAAATTTGACTGCCAACTTACACAGCACATAAAAATAAACTCAAGATGGATAAAAGACTTAAATATAAGTCACGACACCATAAAAGTCCTAGAGGAGAACATAGGCAGAAAAATATCAGATATTCCATACAGCAATATTTTCACTGATATGTCCCCTAGAGAAATGGACATAAAGGAAAGAGTAAACAAATGGGACTTCATCAAAATAAGAAGCTTCTGCATAGCTAAAGAAAACATCAGCAAAATGAAAAGGGAACCAACCATAGGGGAAAATATATTTGCAAATGATACCTTGGATAAGCACTTGATCTCCAAAATATATAAAGAACTCACCTGACTCCACACCAGGAAGACAAACAACCCAATTAAAACATCAGCAAGGGACCTGAACAGACACATCTCCAAGAAGGACATACAAGAGGGCTCATAGACATATGAAAGAATGGTCAACATCACTAGCCATCAGAGAGATGCAAATTAAAACCACAATGAGATATCCCTTCACACCAGTCAGATTGGCCATCATTAACATATCAACAAACATCAAGTGCTGGCAAGGTTGAGGATAGAAGGGAACCCTAGTACATTGTTGGTAGGAATGTAGACTGGTGCAGCCACTGTGGAAAACAGTATGGAATTTCCTAAAAAGTCTAAATATGGAACTGCCTTTTGATCCAGTGATTCCACTGCTGGGATTATGCCCTATGAGTACTGAAACACCAATTCAAAAGAACCTATGCACCACAATGTTCATAGCAGCACAATTTACAATAGGCAAATGCTGGAAGCAGCCTAAGTGCCCATCAGTAAATGAGTGCATCAAAAAACTGTGGTACATTTAAGAAATGGAATACTACTTAGCAGAAAGAAAGAAGGAGCTCCTACCCTTCTCAACTGCATGGATGGAACTGGAGAGCATTATGCTAAGTGAAATAAGCCAGATGGTGAAAGAGAGATACCATATGATCTCACCTATAAGTGGAAACTAATTAACAAAAGAAACAAGCTAGCAAAATATAACCAGCAATATTGAAATAAAAAAACAAACTGACAGTAACCACAGGGGAGGAGAGAGTGGGATGACTAAATAAAGGAGGACAAGGGTTAACAAGGAACATGCATAAAGGACCTATTGACAAAGCTCAATGGGGGAAGGATTAAAGGTGGGAGGCAGGGATGAGTGGGGCTGGGGGAAGGGGTGACAGGTACATGTTGACAAAAAACAAAACAAAATAAAACAAAATAGATGGAGAGAGGCTAAGAATAGTATAGGATATTGAGAAGGCAAAGAACTGGTATGTACAACCCATAAACGTGATCTAAGAGATAGGGGATGATGGGATGGGGTACAGGGCAGAGGGGTTTAAGGGGCAAAAAAGGGACTACTATAATAGCATAATCAATAAAACATACAAAAAGACATAAGAAGAAAGTAGGAGGCTAAGAGGAAAAAGAAAAAAATACAAGGAGATTGTCAAAATGAGGAGAGAGAGAGAAATATGGCCCAAATGAAAGAACAGATCAAAAATCCAGAAAAAGAACTAAACAAAATGGACACAAGCAATCTACTAGATGCAGATTTCAAAACATTAGTTATAAGGATGCTCAATGAACTTAGTAAGAACCTCAACAGCATAAGAAATATCCAGTCAGAAATGAAGGATACACTAATTGAAATAAGAACAATTTACAGGGAATTATGAATAGAGTAGATGAAGTCAAGAATCAAATCAATGATTTGGAACATAAGGAGTCAAAAAAAAACCCAATCTGAAGAGCAAAAAGAAAAGAGAATTTAAAAAATGAGGATAGTGTAAGGAGCCCCTGGGACAACTTCAATGATATCAACATTTGCATTATGAGGGTGTTGGAAGGAGAAGACAGAGGCCAAGAACTTGAAAACCTATTCGAAAAAATAATGATAGAAAACTTCCCTAACATGGTGAAGAAAATAATCATGCACGCCCAGGAAGCACAGAGAGTCCCAAATAAGATGAACACAAAAATGCCCTCACCAAGAGACATCATAGTTAAAATGCCAAAGGTTAGAGACAAAGAGAGAATTTTAAAAGCAGCAAGAGAAAAGCAGTTAGTTACCTATAACGGAGCTACCATAAGACTGGTAGCTGATTTCTCAAAAGAAACTTTCCACACTAGAAGGGATTGGTAAGAAATATTCAAAGTGAGGAAAAGCAAGGATCTGTGACCAAGATTAGTCTACCCATCAAAGCTATCATAGAGAATTGAAGGACTAATAAAGAGCTTCCCAGACAAGAAAAAGCTAAAGCAGTTCATCCCCACCAAACCAGTATTATATGAAATGTTAAAGTGTCTTCTTTAAGAAGATCAAAAATATGAACAATAAAATGGCAATAAATACATAGCTATTAACAATGAATCTAAGAAACAGAATAAACAAACAAGCAGAACAGAAACAGAATCATAGATACAGAGAACATTGTGATGGTTTCCACATTGGAGGGGCGTTGGGCAGTTGTGGGGGATGGGTGAAAAAGGTGAAGAGATTAAGAAGTACAGATTGGTTGTTACAGAATAGTCATGGGTATGTAAATTACTGCATAGGGAATACAGTAGCCAAATAACATATATACATAAACCATGGACACGGATAACAGTGTAGGGGTTGACTGAGGGAGTGGGAGGTGGTCGGTGGAGGGGGGCAAAAGGGGAAAATTGGGACAACTCTAACAGCATAAACAATGAACTATAATTTTAAAAAAGAGTCGCTGTATTGTCAATAAGCTGTAATGATGCAGCCTCAAGATGTCTGAATCAGGCTCAGGTCCCAATGGCTGGAATGTGGAAGCCCCCTAGTGCCATAAAAAAAATTTTTTTTAAGATATAGCAACTGAATTTCCCAACTGTATCAATTTTCTATTGCTGTGTAAGAAATTACCACAAATTTGGCTGATTAAAACAACAGAAATCTATTATATTGGGGTTCATGGGTCAGAAATCTGGCACATTGTAGTTGGATTTTCTCGTAAGGGTTGAAATCACAAGGGCTGAAATCAGCAGCTTGATCAAGGAAAGATTTGCTTCCAGCATCATTCAGGTTGCTGGCAGCTCTCAGTTCTTTGTGGCTGCAGCACAGAAGTCTCAGATTTATTCCTGCCTATGGTTTGGGGACCACTCATAGCTCTTAGATGTCCTTAACACATGGCCTCTTTGCACTCCCACCCTTTAGTCGCTCCCTTCAGGAGGGGCCCAGTCTCTTGTAAAGGCTCGATCAAATAGGCCAGGCCCACCGAGGATAATCTCCCTTTTGATAAAGTGAAATAAAACAACTTTGGTACTTGACTTCATCTAAAAAATCTCTTCACCTTTTTCACATAAAGTAATTGAATTACATATGTGACATTCATCATATTCTCAGTCTCACCCACTCTCAAGGAGAGAGGATGATACAAAGCATATATATCAGGGACAGAATCTTGGGATCATAGACTTCTCTCTGACATGTCAACTTTAATCCTCTGTTGTTCCAAGACCCTGAGTCACTTGAGCACTTTAATGTCAAGGAATGAAATACCTAGCACATGACCACAGGATTTTTGAGTGTGATATCTGACAGAACTCAAAAAAAAAAATCTGAGTTAAACATGGAAGAGATTGGACAACAGAGTGAAATGTCTTCAAGTCTTGTTCTTTTTGCAGCCAGAGATACTCAGCTTATTGTGTTGCCTGGCCTGGAACACTTTGACACCCCATTTCTTCTTGTTTGGCTCACTTTTCCTTTCTTGTTTCCATTTTTCAAAAAAAAAATTGTATAACTTTGTCAATAAAATGGTAATTATGTTGAAATTGCCAATTAATATTGAAATATACTCATTTTAAACTAATGTTTCAGTTTTGATATAATGCAGACATTTTTCATGTTGTTATCTTATTATTTAGTACCTTTTAAAACTGCGAAGTCCTCTCTTCAAGATGAGTTCATAGCCCAAGTGCCCAGGAGGTGAGTGGTAATGAAGAATTAGCTTGGGTTACTGTCTCTCAAAGAGAGATATATAGATGCTTGTGGATTTGTAGCTTTCATCCCAAATCTGATGAGAAAAACAAGATATTGATTTTGGTCAAAATCATAGAAAATTATTGAGGATAAGGCCAAGAAGAAAGAACTACAGCCCATCACTAGATAAATCTGCACCCTTGAGATGGCTACATCATTATTCGATTATTAACAGCTAATTATTAACAATTATTAATTGTTCTAGTATCCAGCCTATTCCCCAGTCATGTTCTTGAGGCTATCATGAAACAATTCACGGATAACTTGTTAAAGTCTATTCTTTCCTTCATTTACCAATTTAGTAATACTGTTAAAAATCAAGAAATGATGTTAGTTTGCAGTTACTTGTTCTTGATGAAGCCATTCTAATTCTCATCTTCACTCCTTACTTTTCTAAGTGTTCATGTAGTCTTTTAAAAAATGATCTCTTCTAGGATTTTTGTCAAGCTCTCTGATCTGTAATTCAATAAATCTACCTTTTTCCCTTTCTGAAAACTGGAGCAACATTTTCCATTCTTCGGTCTCTTGGCACCTTTCCTATTTTCCATGGTTTCCTGTTGATTACACACAGTGGTTCAGTAATTACAGCCATACGTTCTCTCTGTTCCCTGAGATGTAGTTGAGCCAGGCTAAGAGATTTGAAATCATCAGAGCCGCTAGGATTTCTCTCATGATCTCTCTTGCTTCCCAGGCTTCAGATCCCTAAGACTAATATTTATTCCCCCGATTTACGGGCCCAGTGACTTGGCAGAGAATGAAGCTCATGGGATCCTTAATAGTTGCCGAAGTTCACATAGAGTTCCAGGTCCTTGGAAGGACCTGTACCTAATTGTCAGATGCAGAGACCAAGTCTCATTTTCAGGCTTTACTGATCAACATAATATTTTATATTCTTAGAGGTTTCTTACAATTATGATGCTTCACTTCTGGGACCACCAGAGGCACAAAGACATTACAGTTTGTTATTGCTTACTCATTATCACTCTGTCAACATATTTATTTCATAATTATGAACTAAAGATTAAAATGCCTGTTGCTGGTGTCCCTGTTCAAGATAGCAACATAGGAGGATCCTGGAATCATCTTCTCCTGAAGACACGTCATCTACAGATACATATAGAACAATTTCTGCTGAAAGGAACCCAAACATAGAAGAGCAAAATCCATATTGACAGGTAGGAGAAAGAGATAAAAAAAGCTCACCGTAAACCCCACGCCCTGCATGGTGACTCACAATCACCAGGGAGCTTACTTTGAGCTTCTCCCCGAGGAGCAAAGGGTTCGAAGGCCACATCTGGCACCACAGCTTTTAAGACCTACCCCTGAGGGGCAAGCTCACAAAACATTGAGCTTTGAAAGCCAATAGGACTTTTGTCCACAAGACCTACAAGGCAAACAGAAACCATTCTTAAAAAGCTTACAGAAACTCTCCTGGCTACCTCCTAGGGCAGAGAGCAAACTGCTGAACCGTGTCCAGTTTTTCTGTGAAAGAGGTTATTTATGCTTATCTTAAAGCTTTGGCCTGAGGGGAAGGTATCTAATTTAACACATCTAGGGGCCTACTAAAAGCTCTGCAAAGATGTAGGCCAGCAGACATCATTTTGACGCTTTTCCTCTGCCTCACTCCAGATCACTGATATCTCCCAGAAAGGAGCTTATGTATATACTGGTACCCCAGTTTTTGTGGCTGATGCCCAGGGGACACCCCTTTATCGCCAGGTTCTGATGGCCAGCAGGGCTTATGTTTGCAGGTCCCACAAACCATAACAAACAGATTAAGAGTTCTTAACCAGCTACATCCAAGAGCACAGCAGAGAGGCAGCTGACTGCAATGCCCAGTCTTTCTCTGAAAGAGGCCTATTAGCTGAACTTCATAATTTCAGTTTGTGGGGCACACTTCTAACTAAACTCCATCTAAGGTCCAACTTCAGTCCTCTCTAGAAATCTTGGAGGATGGGCAGTATGCTTGATCTCCCTCTGCCCCACCCTGGATCACTGGTGTCTGAGCAAAGAGCTTGTATGCACATCTGGCACTCCAGCTTTTGTGGCTGCTGCGCAGAAGGCACGTCCATCAATAGCCTGGCTCTAGAGGCCAGCGGGGCTTGTGTTCGTGGGTATAACAGAACTGCAGCAAACAAATAAGCAGTTATTAAATGGCTCTCGCCCCAGGGTTCAGTGCAGAGGGAACGGGCAGTAATGTCCACCTCCCAGTCTTCCTGAAAGAGCCATATTTGTACACTTTAAAAGGTACTGCATAAGGGTCTGGCTTCCAATCCGCCTGAATCTACACGCTGACTGAAATTCTTCCCTTTGGAAAGCTGGCAGGTCTTGACAGACCCTCAACTGTTGGGAGTCACTAAGGATACAGTAGACTACTAGAAAATTCAAAGGTTCGAGACACAACCAAAGACTAGGACACAGTTGAACAATAAGGTTCATCTCCTAGCTGAGGCCACTCCTTTAAGATTGGGAGAAATGGCTGTTTTACCTAATGCACAGAAAGCAACACTCAGAGTCAAGAAAGAAAAGTAGGAATACATTCCTAACAGAAGAACAAGAGCAAACCTCAGAAAGAGATCTTAATGAATCAGAAATAAGTGATTTACCTGATAAAGCGGTTAAAATAACATTCATAAAGATGCTAAGCTCAGGAGGAGAATGGACAAACAAGGACACATGTCAAGAAAGAGATAGAACATAAGAAAGTACAAAATAGAAGTCACAGAACTGAAGAATATAATAAATGAAAAATACAGCAGAGGGGTTCCACAGCAGACTAAATGAAATTTTTTAAAAATCAGTGAACTCATAAACAGGAAGTAGAATTCATCCACAGAGCAGGAAAAAGAAAAGAGAATTAAAAAGATTAAAGATAGCTTGAAGGACTTATTGGACAGCATCAAGCACATCAATATTTGCATTATAAGGGCCCCAGAAGGAGAAGAGAGAAAAGAGAGGAAAACTTATTTAAAGAAATAATGTCTGAAAACTTCCCTAAACTGGAAAAGAAAACAGGCATCAGATCCTGGAATCCCAGAGGGTTCCAAATAAGATTAATCTAAACCCACACCAAGACAATTTACAATCAAAATGTCAAAATGTAAAAACAAGGAGAGAATCTAGAAGCAGCAAGAGAAAAACAACTTGTTGAGTAGAAGGGAACACCCTATCAGCAGATCTTTCAACAGAAACTTTGCATGCCAAAAGGGTGGCGCAATATATTCAAAGTGCTGAAAGAAATACACTGACAATCGAGAATACTGTATTCAGCAAAGTTGTCCAGAATTGAGAGATAAAGTGATTTCCTGATGGGCAAAAGCTAAAGACATGCATCACTACTAGACCAACCTTACAAGAAATGTTAAAGGGACTTGTTGAAGCTGAAACAAAAGAGTTCTAATTACTAACAGGAAAACATGAAAGTATAAATCTCACTAGTAAAGGCAAATATATAGTAAAATTCAGAGTAATCTAATTTTGTAAAGGTGGTAGGTTAATTATTTATAAAGCTAGTATGAAGGTTAAAAGATGAAAGAAGATGTAAACTGTGATATCAAACACATAAAATATGGGGAGAGGAAGTAAAAACACAGAACTTTAGAATGCATTGAAACTTAAGTTGTTATCAACTTAAAATAGACTATTATAAGCATATTTTCTTGTACTCATCATGGTAACCACGAAGCAAAAACCTATAATAGATACACAAAAGAAAAGAAAGGAATCAAAGCATACCATGACAGAAACCAACAAATCACAAACACTGCAAAAGAAGAAGAAAAAAAGGAATTACAAAACATCCAGAAAACAATAAACAAAGTTGCAATAAGAACATGTTTATCAACCATTATCTCAAATATAAATGGACCAAATTCTCCATCACAAGACAGAATGACTGCCCTGGCTGGTGTGGCTTGGATGGTTGAAGCACAGTCCCATATGCTGAATGGTCACAGGTTCAATTCCAAGTCAGGGCACATGCCTTGGTTGCAGGTTCAGTCCTGGTCAGGGTGCATACGGGAGGAAACCAATCAATGTTTCTCACATCAATGTTTCTCTTTCTCTCTCTCCCTCTCTCAATGTTCCCTCTTTCCCTCTTTCAATGTTCCCTCTCTCCCTCCTTCCCTTCCTCTCTCTCTAAAATCAATAAATGTATCCTTAGGTGAGGATTTAAAGAAAAGATAGAATGGTTGAATGGATAAAAAAAACAAACAAACCAAGACTTATCTATATACCACCTCCAAGAGACACACTTCAGATGTGAAGACACACGCAGTACAAAAGGGAAGGGATGGAAAAAATATCTCATGACAATGGAAACCGAAAGATAGTTGAGATAGCTAACTGTGCTTGTATCAGAAAACCTGCCTTTAAGACAAAGACAGTAAAAAAAGACAAAAGAAAACATTATGTAATGAAAATGGGGCCAATCCAACAAGAAGATGTAACATTTGTAAATATTTGTGCACCCAACATAACAACACTTAAATATATAAAGCAAATATTAACAACCTAAATGAAGAAATATACAGCAATACAATAAATAATAGGGACTTTAATATCCTGCTTTCATAAATGGGTAGAGCATCCAGACAGAAAAATCAGTGAGAAAACAACTGATACCACAAAAATACAAATTTCATTTGGCGTATACTATGAACAAATACACCACGAACTGGGCAATCTAGAAGAAATGGATAAATTCCTGGAAACATGCAACCTACCAAGACTGAACCATGAAAAAAACAGAAAATGTGAACAGACTGATTAGTGGTAAGGAGATTGAATCAGTAATAAAAAAAAACCTTCCAACGAAGTCCAGGACCAGATATCTTACTGGTAAATTCTACCAAACATTTAAAAAATAACATCGATTTTTCTCAACTCTTCCCAAAAAATAGGAGACAAAGGAATGCTTCCAAATTCATTTTACAGGGCTAATGTCACCCAGATACTAGAACAAGACATGGTAACTGCAAAAAAAGAAAATTATAGAGTAATAATCCTGATGAACACAGATGCAACAAATCCTCAACAAAATATTAGCAAACTAAATTCAACATCACATTAAAACAATCATACACCATGATCATGTAAGATAATCCTAGAAATGCAAAGAATGCTTTATTATCTGCAAAATCATTGTGATATACCACATTAACAAAATGAAGGATAAAAATCATATGATCACCTCAGTATATGCGGACAAAGCATTTGAGAAAATTTAACACACATTATGATAAAAACTCTCAACAAAGTGGGTATGGAGGGAAATGCCTAATAAAGGTCATATGTGTCATAAGCTCACAGCTAATATCATACATGATGGTGAAAAACTGGAAGGCTTTTACTCTAAGATCAGAAACAAGACAAGGATGCCCACTCTTGCCACTTTTATTCACAATAGTATTAGAATTCCTAGCCACAGCAATTAGGCAAGAAAAGAAATCAAAGGCATCCAGATTGGAAAGGAAGAAGCAAAACTGTCACTATTTGTGATGATATATTATATACGAAAAACCTGAAGACTCTACCAAAAACACTGTTAGAACTGATACACTTAGTAAAGTTTTATATTTCTGACTTTTCACAATTATCTAAGATATGTTTCATGAAACTCATGCAAGAAAGTCAGACATTCCTATTAAAGTAGAACAATTTAAAGATGTTATATTTTTACATTGAATGGGAAGCTAATATAGTGTAATGCATCATGACACAGAACTGAGATGTGTCAAATATAATCATACTTAAAACTTCACTTCAATGAGGATTAGTTAGCTCACCAAAGTTCTTTGTTTAATTAATCAGGTCATAAATTCAGGGTTTTTAAAAATAATAATAAAGGAGGGATTTCAACATGCTATGTGACTTTACAATTTCTTCATAATTGTGCTTTCATTAAAGTTGACAATCTTCTTTAAGGAGGTTGAGATTTCTGGTTTTATATTTTCACTTTTTATCAATTGGCTTTTCTCTCTGTGTATATGTTCTGCTGGGGTTTTTTTTTCTTCATAGTCTTTCCTATGATACTTCATCTCTCTAATTCCTCCTCATATCCTCTCCTGAAATTCATGGCTCTTTCTTCTCTCTTTTTCTCTCTCATGAATACAGAGAAAATAGATGGATAAATGATGAGACATCATGCCCATGGTGAACCAATCGGCTGTGGAGGGGAGAGGATTTGGGGGCCAATGGAGTTAACTACTGCCAGCATGACTGACCTTTAAGCGGAACAGTTTTCCTTAGAAAGGGCTGTGTCTGCAGAAGGTACTGTTCTTAATGCATTCCATACCTTCATCTCAATCTCTTTTCCTGTGTTGTTCCTTAATTTACTGTTGTTCTTCCCCCAACTCCCTCCTCCTTTTACCCTTTAAAATTTCCCTGGGTAACCTCACAGCTTCAACAGCACTTGCTCTATCTCCAGCCCATGTGACTTAAAAGAATCCCAGACTCCAGACTGCACATGGGTGCTAAACTCAACATATTCCAAAAGAAACCCGTATTTTACATCTATCTCCAGGATGCAAACTTGTTCCTTTTCCTATGTGTCTGCTGCCAGAACTGGGAGATGCATATAAATACCTGTGTTCTTTACATATAATATTGTACACAGGATAAAATTTACTTATTGGATTTTCTCACCATGACCAAATTTACCTTACTTTAACATAAATCCAATTAGTTCATAAGAATATTTTTTAAATGGGAAATATATAAGGAGGTATATAGAGAAAAGCAAGTCTTCTTCTCATTTGTGATTTTCATACTACAGTTCTTTCTCATGTTAAGCACTCTTCCCTATACCATCTACATCCTGACAGAGATATCCTTTATATAAATATATGTGTAGGCATGTTTTTTAAAAAACGTATATCCTCCAGTGCATACTGTTCTCTTCTTGATTTTTTCACTAACTATGCAACTTGAATATTTACTATGAAAATAAACTCATGTTGATGTGGGGATGATGGGATGGGGTGCAGGGCAGAGGGGATAAAGGGGAAAAAATGAGACAATTGTAATAGCATAATGAATAAAATATACAAAAAAATCCCCCCAACAATACTCTGATGAATGAAATCAAAGAAGAACTAAATAAATAGAGAGGTATTCCATGTTTATGAACAGGAAGATTCAATTTTGTCAAAATGTCAGTTCTCAAGTTGATCTATAGATTCAATGCAACCTCTATCAGTCAAAATCCCAGGAAGTTATTTTGTGGATATTGACAAACTGATTCTAATGTTTATACAGAAGCAAAGAACCCAAAACAGCCAACACAATACTGATGCAAAAGAACAGAGTTGGAGGACTGACACCATCCACCTGACTTCAAGACTTGCTTGCTGTACACAGTCATCAAGACAGTGTGGTGTTGGTGAAAGAACAGACACAAAATGAGTGGAACAGAAAAGAGCCCCATAAACAGAGTCAATTGACAAAGGAGCAAAAACAGTGCAATGAAGCAGAGATAGTTTGTTTTTTTAAATTAAACAAATAGTGCTAGGTACATACTATGGATTTGGACAACTTTATAATGACACGCATCCATCATTATAGTATCAGGTTAAACATAGAATAACCATATGATCTAGCAATTCCACTTCTGGGTATATATTCAGAAGAACTGAAAACGCATCGCAAATAAAAATATGTACCTGAATGTTCACAGCAACATTATTCACAATAGACAAAATGTAGAAACAGCTCAAATATTTACCAATGAATGAATGGATGAACAAAATGTGATATATACATAGAATGGAATAATATTCAAGCACAAAAGGAATGAAGCATTGAGACAAGCTATGACATGGATAAACCTTGAAAACCTTATGCTAAGTGAAAGAAGCCAAAAAAAAATTTTTTTAAAGGATAAACTCAGAAATGCTTATAGTTAGAATTTACACAAGGGAAACTACTTACAGTTTTCTGATTTGAGTCCTTTTTTTTAAAAAAAGATTTTATTTATTTATTTTTAAAGAGAGGGGAGGGGAGAGAGAAAGAGAGGGACAGAAACACCAATGTGTGGTTGCCTCTCACACACCCCGCCACTGGGGACCTGACCCGCAACGCAGGCATGTGCCCTGCCTAGGAATTGAACCAGCAACCCTTTGGTTCACAAGGTGGCACTCAATCCACTGAGCCACACCATCCAGGGCTTATTTGAGTTTTTAAAACTTAACTCTATTTTTCCTGTTAAAATGTATCATACAAAGAGTTTTAAACTACTGGTGATTAGAAATTTTTACATACATTTTTCTTGTTAAAATAATGTATTTCTTACTAAAGGTATTTTTTCACTTTCCTTACCTGCTGTCTAGATGCCATGCATTTAAAAATATTTTTAGCTGTTTTTGGTACATACCACCCTATTTCTGAACAATATGCTCATCTTTAAAAATAAATTTTATCTTTTTTAATCAATATCATGTATAACCTTTGATATTGTTTTTGTTAAACAAAATGCTCTCTTACACAATTCCTTTCCTAGTAATTCCCATACTCCAATCTTCCCTGTAATTATATCAGAGTTTTGGTTAAATTGAAACTAAATTTTACATGATCATTTCTTCGGAATTCTCTGCTGTGCCAAGTGATAGTCTATGATTATCATTTATTTTTTTCCCTGAAGTATATGTTTTGTCATTTGCTTTGTTTTCTATGTGTCGATTGCTCAGTGTATAGACTTTTGCTGTGTATTCAAACACAGGGCTAGCTTACCCTGGAGCGACGTCTGCAGGGCTTCTCTCTGGCTCTACTCGTCTGCTCTAATTGTTCCTATTTGCTGTCCGCGCTACTGCAGCATGGCGGTCTTTCTGGGATTTTCTCTGTTCTTTCCTTCGCAGGGGCTCCTGTTTTCCGTAACTCATGTCTTCCTTCTTTTGGTATAGCAAGCTCTAAAGCTTTTTTAAAAAGACTGTATGGGATGTAAACATTTTGACGGGTTGCAAATATATATTTAACTCCCATGTCTGAATGACAGTTAGGTGGGGTAGAAATTCCAAAATGAAAACCATTTTCACTGAGAATTTTAATGGCATTGCTCTATATTTCTCAATCCCCCCACATTTTAGTTTTGCTGTTGAAAAGTCTAATGCTGTTTGATTTGTCATTCCTCTATTAGTGAGCATTTTTCTCTTTCTGAAATTCTTATGGATCTTCCCTTTTTTATATCCTAGGGTTGAAAAATTTCCTTATGATGTGGCATGGTGCAGTTGATCCATTTTACCATGCATGAGAGAAACCCTTTCAATCTGGAGATGTTTGTCCTTTAATTCTGGAAACAGTCTTATATTGTTTCTATAATGATTCTTTTCTGCTTTGTTTTCTCTATTTTCTCACTTTGGAACTTATTTAAGATGTTTGGCTTTCTATATAGATCCTCTAAGTTTCTTAACTTTTAAAAATTTTTTCCACGTGTTCTTTTGTTCTAGTTTTCTGAGAGATCTCCACAAGTTTATCTTCCAAAACTCCTGTTGAAATTTTATTTTAGTTATTCCATGTTTAATTATTTTGAAGTTCTTACTTAGCTCCTTTTAAATAGCCTATTATTATTGCTTCACGATTACAATGTATTCTCTAATTTTTTAAAGACATTAGTGATATATTTCTGGAAGCTTTCTTGTGTTCCTGGCGTATGCTCTGTTTTCTCTGGGCTCCATTTTCTGTTATTTTTGGCTGGTTCTTATATTAGAGACTTTTCTCTAGTACCTGGCAATGTTTAGCTCCCAACTTATATGTAGAAGGTGGCTCTAAGAAGGAAATGAAATTACTGTGTATAGCAGTTTGTTGACTGGTGGACTTCACTAACGGATAATAAGGTGGCAAGGTGGCCTTCTTACTACAGGAGATACGGCGCTATTTTTCTGTTGAGCTGTTCAGTCGTCGTGGTGAAGAATCCTGTAATCTTTCCTCTGCCTTGGTGTTTTGAGAAGGAGTGTAAGGTCCGCAGCTGGAACTGCTCTGAAACAGCCTCCCTCTCCCTACCAGTGTGTAGCTTTAGCCCGGGTGTTTGCTGTGCCTTTGGCTTTCAAGTCCTGAGGCTTTATGGGGTTCCAGAGGGCTCAATTCACTTTTGTAATCCCCTCAGTAGCTGCCCACACATTAGCTTTCCCCACTTTCCTTCATGGGGTACCAGTTTCCATCTATTTGTTATTTATTTTTGTTTCCCAATGATTATGGACATTTCTTGTCTGCCGCCATCTCCTCGTTTTTCTCACCTTTTCATATCCTTTACTGCCAACTTAATAAGTAGGAAAAGAAAACAAACGTATGTGGTGAATATATAATGTTTAATTGAAATCTCCATGCATCGGGAGTAAGCAAAGGATACTAGGCTGAAGGGTAACTGGGCAGGAATCTCTAGCACAGGGTTAGCAAATGACTGCCTGCTGGCCAGAGCTGGCCCACTCCCTGTTTTTCTATGTCCTATGAGCTAAGCCTGGTTTTTACACTTTTAACGGGTCATAAAGCAACAACAGCAACAACAACAAAACACACAAAAAAAACCCCCAAAAAACAAACAAAAAAAACTCCTACCAAAAAACATAAAAAAGAAGACTATGTGATAGAGACTGCATGTGGCTAACAAAGTGTAAATTAATTATCTTGCTTTTTACAGAAAAATCTGGCTGACCCTCCTTTAGTGCCCTGGTTCTCCACCTGGGAGCTTCAGAAACATACCTAGGACCAGGTCACACTCTGGACCATTAGTGAAAACCTCAGGTGCGAGACTCAGGAATGGGGTGATTCACTGTGCTGCCCAATTAGCATGAAAAGTCCGCCTACCGAAAAACAGCGCCATCTACCACATCGTGACACCACCACTGCCACTGCAGGAACAACTTCGGACACTGGAAATTTCCAGCAACATTTAACCACTTGATAAATTTCTATGCTCAATCTTTTCTGTCTATTTTTTGTCAATATTTTATGTGCACATAAATTGTTTCTACAAGCATTATAAAAGCAGAGTCCTCTGTGTCCCTCTTCCCTTTCCACAGGAACAGTCTATAAATTTTTAGCTGATTCTTTTCACCACATTTTTAAATAATATATTTACATTGCTTCTTCAGAATTTTTGAATGTAGACATTTTCTACTAACTTCACACCATGGAAAAAGAGAAGTTTCCCATCCCCTACCCTATCCTTCAAAATCCCTAAGTATTTTGTTAGAACAACTTACATTTTCCTAAGTGCATTCATCAGTATGTAAGTACTATTCACAGGTGAGTGATGTTCTATCCTGTAACTATGTTCCTGCACAATTTTATATACTTCTCTAGGTTAATAATTATCTCGCCTTTTACCTCTTTCCTCAGTTTTCCATATATATATTGTTATTTTTAAAATATATTTTATTTATTATTTATTTTCAGAGAGTGGGGGAAGGAAGGAGTAAGAGAAGGAATGAAACATCAATGTGAGAGAGAAACATTGATTGGTTGCCTCTTGTACACACTCTGACCAGGACCAAGCCGGCAATCCAGGTATGTACCCTGACCAGGAATCGAACTGGCAACATTTCACTTTGCAGGATGACATCCAACCAACTGAGCCATACTGGTCAGGACGCATATTGCCATTTTAATACCAATTGGCATTAACTGGTTGCCGATTGTGTAGATTTCTCAGTACAGACATCGTGTATTCTATCAACCCCTTCTTTGTGAAACAAAGTACATAGCTTTCATCTGAGCTCTATCTTCACTTTCCTATGGGTTTTCCTTTGCCTCTACATTGCATTGGGTCCCCCAGTTTTGGTTTCTAGAGCCCCCATCTTCTTTCTTGGTTTCTCTTCAGAACATGTCCTTTAGTAACATTTTTGAGAAAGAGTGCATGGAAAATCTCAAATGCTTGTGATGGTGTATGTCTGAAAATGTCCACTTGCCCATTATTGATAGTTTGTCTGCAAACAGAATCCCAGGTTGAAATGTATTTCCCTTCACATTTTGTTTGCATCATTCCATTGTCGTCCAGCTTCCAGTCTTGCTGTTTGAGCCATTCCTCAAATTTCTTTTACTTTGTGGCATAGCAGAATATATTTTCAAAAGTAGCTACCAAATATCTTTCATCTAACATGCTCTTTGACAGTGTGACCTTTTCGCCCTCCCATTGCAATGCCTGTGCCTTTCTCTTGAACTAGGGTGGCTAGAGAGTTGCTTATAATCAATTCAATGTGGTAGAAGTGATATCGTGGGAACGCCGAAGCGAGATTAGAAAAAGTAATGCTGGCTCCACCTTGTTTATGGAGACACTCATTTGTGGACCCCTGAGTTGCAGTGCAAGAGTCTGACCACCCTAGCCCTGCCTGGGCAGCTCATTTGGTTAGAGTGTCATCCTGATATGCCGAGGTCGTGGGTTCCATCCTTGGTCAGAGCACATACAAGAATCAACCAATGAATCCATAAATAACTGGAACAACAAATCAATCTCTCCCTCTCTCTCTCTCAAAATCAATAAATAAAAAAAGATTTTAAGAGTCTGACGACCCTAGACACCATTATCTAAGGAAACCCAGGGCAAAGGGAGAAGCCACAGGGAATGCTTCTCTCAACAACTCCAGCTGAAATTCCAGCTGACAGTCAGCATCAAATGTTAAATATGTGAGTGAGCGAGACTTCAGATGATTGCAATCCATCTTCTGAGTTATCTCTAGCTGTTGAGCCTTCCCAGCTGAAGTTGCAGATGTTGTGACAAAAACAAGACATTTCTACTGTGCCCTGGCCAATTTTCTGACCCACAAAATCAAAGAGCATAATAAAATGTTTTTTAAGCCAGTAAGTTTGAGATTTGTTGCATGACACTAATAACTGGAAGAGTATGTGACTTCTAATATTTTTTTCTGGAAGCTTTTAGTGTTTTATATTTGTTTTCGGCATCCTGAAAGTTTATGATGATAGTTTACTCACTATACTGGGTATACTAACAATCTGAAAAAATTTATAACTTTCAGTTCTTGGAAATTTTCTTCAATTGCATCAACAATGATAGTTTTCCCTCTATTTTCTCCTTCTGTGCAGCTTTTACTACTATTTAGATATCAGACCTCCTGGGCTAATCCTAAGTTTCTCATTTCTTACTTTTTTCTTTTATTTTCCAGTTTTTAATCTTTCTATTCTAATTTCTGGGATATTTCCTAGACTTTGTTTTCTTTATATTTATCATAGTTTTAATATCCAAGGCTTTTTTTTTTTCAGGTATCCTATTCTTTTTAAAAATGTATGTAACTATTTTTTGTTTGCTTGATTTTTTTTTCTTCCACTCAAATAATCTATTGCCTTTTATCTGTTTGTTTTGGTCTTATTCTGTGATGTTGGCTTTCATCCTTGGTTGTTTCTCATGGTATAGAATGAGGCACTAAAAATGGGGAAGAGGGTTAACTGTGGGCTTACTGTTTAATATCCTGGGTGGGACATTTCAGTGGGGAAATTCAGTGTCATTATTTTTACCTTTGGGGGTAGGGGTAGAAGAATAGGCTGATCAGGCTCTAAGAGAGTGACTATCCAACTTTCTGTTTTAGCAAAAAAGTCTACCTGTCAGCATTATAGGAGTCAACTAGAGAGGAGGGTTGAATGATGTTTCTACTAGCCACTCTTTATTTCACCTATATATGCTGTCTCTTCTGAGAATACACCTGTAGCCTCTAGGGGGAGAGGACAATTGTTTCGCTACATCTAATGGTAGAGGTGACCTGATGTCTAACTTAAACAGACTTTCAATTAGTCATCCAGTTTTTGCCCTATCTTTCCCCCATAGAGGTACCTCCTGTCCTCAATTCCTATGCTTTTAAGAGTTTGCAGTATGGATTTTATTACCTTGTTTTCCCTACCTAACTTAAAATTTAGCTTCTAGAATTAAGTTTTACTTCTGCTAAGTCAGTCATCACTTACTCATCTTTTTTACAAGAGGCGGGGAGCAAGAGAACTGGAATTATCTTCTGACAGGCGGGTCCCTTGTAGTACGGGCTTCCTCCACTATGTGAGTGTTCTGGGGACCCATCTGTATCAGTGTACCAGCTAGTGTTATTGTGAGAGGCTTCAGCGAATTTTGTTTTTAAGACTCTTTCAATGCGTTTGCCCATTTCATGGGGGGTGATTTACTAGCGCACCTGACCACGCCACCATGACTATTGAGCAGTTTTTGACAAACAACGGCATGACCCGCATGCCCTCCTCTCGCTATTCACCTGCTCTCACCCTGAGCGACGTTTTTTTGTTTCCCCGGATGAAAAAAGTACTCAAAGGGAAACACTTTGTGGATGTGCAAGAGGTGAAAAAAAATGGCAGAAACACTAAAAGACATCAAAATTGATGAGTTCAAAAACTGCTTTGAGTAGTAGAAAAAACATCTTGATAGATATATTGCATCATATGGAGGGTGCTTTGAAGTGGACTGAAGTTAAACATGTGAGAATAAATACACAATTTTTTATAAATAAATTCTAGGTTCTTTTCGGTCCCCCCTTGTATGGCTTCTGAATTTTTTTTTAATAAGAGGAGAGGGAGGGAGAAGAAAGAGAGGGAGAGAAATATTAATGTAAGAGAGAAACATCGCTCGGTTGCCTCTCACACATGCGCTAACCAGGGACCAAACCTGAAACTTAGACCTGTGCCCCGACCTGGAATTGGACAGGTGGCATTTTGCTTTGTGAGATGATGCCAACCAATTTAGCCACACCAGTCAGGGCTAGCTTCTGAAACTTTGAGAGTCATTTTCTTTCCTTTTCCCTTTGTCCTTGGGTAATATGCTTTTTTAAAACAGCTCTTTGATATGATTTTAATGGACTCCAAGGAAGCAAAGTAAATGTATGTTCTTAACCTATTATCTTTACTGTTAGATTAAAATGTATACATCAACAGAATCTCTGCAGTAAAATTCAGGATTTGTTAGTTAGTCTAGGTATGTCTATTAAATTCATTTTCTTATAAGATAGTTGCAGGTTTTTATGCTGTACTTTAATTCAGTTCTAAGCAAAATATTCAAATTAGTGGCAGCTTCTGAGGAAAAAAATTGCAATAAATATACACATTCATTGTAAGAGAGACTTGATTTAAGAAAAACCAAAGTGTAAAATACTAAAAATTTTTGAATTGGAAACTATAGTAAGTAAATATAAAAAAAATAAAGAGTTTTTAGCAATAAAGAGAAAAAATGACTTACGGTACTTGGGGGCTTCAGTGAACAGTTTGTCTTTTATTTTGACACTGCTAATAGTGAGAGAAAAATGAGCAGCCATGGAGTTGTACAAAACTTTAGTTTTACCTCAGGTCAAACAAAATTTTATTCCATTTTGATTTCTTTATTAATAACTCAGGAGGGGTGAGTTTGACATTTTCATCCTGAATTCCATCTGGTCAAACATTTGCATTTTATTTCTATTTGTTATCAAGGAGTTCAAAATGATGACATGTTATGAAAACTTCTAGAGTATCTTTTATAATCTTTGAGAATTTATTTTTGTGTTACTGTACATGTGGCAATAAAAAGATGAAATTCAAAGAGCTTTGTCGTACAAGAAAAAGGGCATATGAGGGCATATCCTCTGTACAGAGTGAGGGAAAGCATCCAATTTGGCATAATTAATTCTTACAGGGTTTAATTTCACAATGACTATTTAAAATGTTCCTTTTCTTGGGGGCAGGGTGGGGAAGAAGTGGGCCATATGGCTGCCAACTAAATCTTTTTTTCTAGATTTCTAAGAGACCTGATTTTTTAAAAAGTAGGATTGTTTTGTTTTGTTTTTACATTTCTGCTATGTTCTGAGCCATTAATTCAGCTGAACTGACATCTGTGACTTAACATGGCCTGCACCAAATGGAATTGTGACCATGGATCCTAGAGTTGATGCTTTTATTTCTTCTTTCTGGGCACTCCATTTCCTGATCTGTTCCTGTTCTTGGTTTCTAACTTCTGCCTGGTTTGCTGCCTGTGATTCAGTTCTCACTCTTTAAATTCCTTTGTGCTAACACTTGGCTGTGCCCCTTGGATGGGACTAGCCCAGGCCCCTTGGTTAGCAGCTCTGCATGATTCAGTCTGGCCGCTGAAACCCCGACTCAGGATTGCCTACGTTGCCTTCATGTTACCAGGTGTGACCTGACCCTGCCATCCACCTCAAAACACACTGGCAACCAGGGATAAAGAGCAGTTTGTTTGTTTTGCAGGTAATTTGTTGTACACTGGATGACATCTCTTAAGCATAAATGTTAGTTACATTTTATGTATAATTATGAGCCTGTGATGAGCTCAGTGGTATCTTAAGATACTGTGTTTTCTTTGGGAATGGATTATTTTAATTTGAGAAAACAATTAATTAGATATTTACCTTAAAATTATTAAGATATGAAAATGTATTAGAAAGGGTCACTTATACACGCATAACATACCCATACAATTTAAAGAAAGCTGAACAATAGAAAAAAGTTATTATAGGGTTTTCCTGCTCTTACTTTTGCCACTTTGCTGGTTTCACTAAAATTTGCCTCTTTAGACATAAAAATCTGAAAGCATATTTGTTGATGAGATGTCCTTTTTTTATAGAAAAAAGTGTTTTTATAATTTAAGAAGTTTTATTCTTGTTGTTTAAATATTTATTGATCTTCCTTCTGGTAATGCAAAGAGTTTTAAGTTGTAAGATCTAGAACCTACATTCAAACACATAACTGTGAGAAAAAAACTGGGAATTTTAGTCTTAGCTGTGATTCAAACAAGTTGTGATGTTTTAGACAAGTTGATAATTCCATCTGGCATAATGTCTAAGAGGGTATGGTTATACTATGCACTTTCTAAGGACTTCTTTAACTTTATGGTTAGTCCATATCTATGAATCAGAGTAATGACTTGCTATTCCTTATCTCCAGTTCCTGCCCCTGGCTGAACTTTTAAGAATTGTATAAACCTTCATAGCAGCAAACTTGAAAAATGTGTCTTGGGCTTCTGGTGGGGGGACGCGAAAAGGAATAATTTACAAGCACACCAGAGCATTCTGTTCTTCTTAGCAAGGTCTGCCCACAGGAAAAGCGAGTTAACCAGAGCTTAATCTGCTGAGGTTTTATCAGAGCCTAACTGACCTGGGGGAAGGGAAATACCCAACTGCAACCCATTCTAGCCATCCTGTCACCCCTAAGCGGTCAGGAGAAACTGAGAAACACATGTGAGGTTCATACTCCAGAGTCACAGGCTCACTAAAAGACTGAGACATAATCATAGGGTAATTGAATGTGTCCCCCCGCTTATCATCACATTAGTAAAGGCCTACTTACAGCACTTTCCTTTGCCCAGCACATTATGTCTGGCTATCAAAAAAAGGCATACGACAAGGCAAAAGGCACAACTTAAAGACACAGAGCAAGCATCAGAGCCAGACTCAAATTGGTAGAAATGTTGATATTATCAGACCAGGACATTTCTGGTCAAGATGGAGGCTTAGGTAGATACACTTTGCCTCCTCACACAACCAAAAGAAGGACAACAACAAATTAAAAAGAAAAAAAAAGTGGAACTACCATAAAATTGAACTGTATGGAAGTCTGACAACTAAGGAGTTAAAGAAAAAACATTCATCCAGACTGGTAGGAAGGGTGGAGCTGGAGAGCCAGGGCGGAGAGGACCCGCTGCCTAGCAGTGGCTGGAGGACAGGGTGGGTAAGGTGTCGGCTGGTGGTCTCACATTTGCATGCAGATAAACTGGGAGGAACAAATGGGGAGTGAGACAGACTGCCCAGACCAAGGTGCCAGCGTGGGAAAGGAAAGCCTCAAAACCTCTGGCTGTAAAAACCTGTGAGGCTTGTGGCAGCAGGTGAAACTCCCAGCCTCACAGGAAAGTTCATTCATTGGAGAGATGCACAGGGTCCCAAAATGTACACAAACCCACCCACCCGGGAATCAGCACAAAAGGACCCAATTTGCCTGTGGGTAGCAGGAGAAGTGACTGAAAGCCTACCAAGAGCCAAGCAAGCAGCATTATTCCCTCTCTGACTCCTTCCCCACATACAGTGCCACAACAAAGTGATGTGCCCACCCTGGCGAATACCTAGGGCTCCATTCCTTACAATGTAACAGGAGCGCCAAGACAAAGAAATATGGCCCAGATGAAAGAACAGATCAAAACTCCAAAAATAGAACTAAGCAAGAAAGAGATAGCCAACCTATCAGATCCAGGGTTCAAAACACTGGTAATCAGGATGCTCACAGAAATGGTTTAGTATGGTTGCAAAATGGAGGAAAAAGTGAAGGCTATGCAAAGTGAAATAAAGAAAAATGTACAGGGAACCAATAGTGAAGGGAAGAAAACCAGGATTCAAATCAATGATCTGGAGCAGAAGGAAGAAATAAACATTCAACCAGAACAGAATGAAGAAACAAGAATTCAAAAAAATGAAAAGAGGCTTAGGAACCTCTGGGACAACTTTAAACATTCCAACATCCAAATCATAGGGGTGCCAGAAGCAGAAGAGGAAGAGCAAGAAGCTCAAAACTTATTTTAAAAAATAATGAAGGGAAAGTTCCCCAATTTGGCAAAGGAAATAGATTGCCAGGAAGTCCAGGAAGCTCAGAGAGTCCCAGAGAAGTTGGACCCAAGGAAGCACATATCACGGCACATCATAACTGCATCACCCATGATCAAAGATAAGGAGAGAACCTTAAAAGCAGCAAGAGAAAAGGAGAGAGTTACCTACAAAGGAGTTCCCATGAGACTATCAGCTGATTTCTCAAAAGAAACCTTACAGGCAAGAAGGGGATGGAAAGCAGTATTTAAAGTTATGAAAGACAAGGACTTACACCCAAGATTACTCTATCCAACAAAGCTTTCATTTAGAATGGAAGGGTAGATAAAATGCTTCCCAGACAAGGTAAAGCTAAAGGAGTTCATCATCCCCAAACCCTTATTACATGAAATAATGAGACTTATTTAAGACAAAAAAGAAAATCAAAACTATGAACATTAAAAAACCAACAAATTCACAACTATCAGCAGCTGAATAATAATAAAAACTAAATTAAACTAAACTAAGCAGAACAACCATAACTGGAGCAGAATCATAGGTATGGAGGTTATTTAGAGGGTTATCAGCTGGGAGGGGAAGAAGGAGAATGAGGGGAAACGTGCAGGGATTAAAAAGCATAATTGGGTTCAAAATAGACAGGATATTAAGTATAGGAAATGGAAAAGCCAAAGAATGTATATGCATGACCCATGGACATGAACTAAGGAGGTTGTTGCTGGAGGGAAGGGGGTTACTGGGCAGAGGGGGACAAAGGGGAAATAATTGGGACAACTGTAATAACATAATCAATAAAATATACTTAAAATACAATAAAAATTTAAAAAGCTATGGTACATTTATACAATGGAATACTACTCAGCCACAAAAAAGAAGGAAATCTTACTATTTGCCACAGCATGAATGGACCTGGAAAGTATTATGCTAAGTGAAATAAGCCAATCAGGGAAAGATAAGTACCTTATAATTTTACTCATATGTGGAATCTAATAAACAAAAGAAACTAACAAACAAAATGAAACACATAGAGAATAAACTGACAGCTGTCAGAGGGGAATAGAATTGGAGGGCTGAGTGAAAATGGTGAAAGGATTAAGCAAAAGAAAAAAAAACCCTCTTGAACACAGACAACAGCATGGTGATTACCGGAGGGAAAGGAGGTTGTGGGAGGTAACGGAGGGTATAGGGAGTATAAATGGTGACGGAAGGAGACTTGACTTGGGGCGGTGAACACACAATACAATATACAGATAATGTATTATAGAACTGTACGCCTGAAGCCTATATAATTTTATTTACCAATGTTGCCCCAAGAAATTCAATTGAAAGTTAAAAAAATAATACAGTCATGGGGATGTAAAGTACAGCATAGGAAATATAGTCAGTAATATTATAATAACTATGTATGGTGTCCCATGGATCCTAGACTTATCAGTGGGATCACTTCATAAGTCATATAAATGCCTAACCACTATGTTTTACACCTGAAACTAATATAGAATATTAGATGTCAATTGTTATTGAAAAATAAAAAATTAAAAAGTCAACCAAAAAATGTTGAAACATTTTTTCTTAGACTAATATTATTTCTTCTTTAGTATATTGTCCGAATTTTAGAGATCATTTACCAGTTGGAGTGTAGCTATGCTTTCTTTTTCTCTTCCTCTCCCTCTTCCTCTTTCTTTCTTTCTTATATATATATATTATATATTTTAAATATATAATAACTATATATATATATCCATGAGCTATATTTCATACTTCATTTTTACTTAATTTTAACAGATTTAAAGCAGGCACCACAGACACACACACTGAGAGAGGGGGGAGATGAGAGAGAGAAAGAGAAATACTTTTTAAATCTTGCTTCGGAATGACTTTGCTAGGGATTACCCAGGCTTGACAAGAATAAATAGATTAAAGGCCATGGATTTAGGTCTTGCCCAGCCAAGGGGCTGCCAAGCACATACTTTTTCTGTATTACTGGGTTTAATCATTGCTGTCACATGAGCTTGGAAATACACCATTTGAGTAAATATTCTTCTCCCACTTGATGCAAAAGTTGGCCTAGGCAGATAATGTGATCCTAGAGAAAATGTTTGGCATGCTGTGGCAGAATTCAGGACATTTATCATCTCTGGTAGAGTGTCCTTATGGCCCATGAGACAGAATGAATCTGTTGGGAGGAGGTTGGAGAATACCAGTGGACAGATTCTATTTTTCATGTACAGTATTTATATACAGTCACATGTTTCCTGCCTCCTGAATTTCAGGAATGTAATGGTGAAGTCATCGTTGGCTGCGCTTCATTTAAAAGACATAGTACATGAGAAAGGCCTTAAGGCTTCAGTTATAGTAACCCAATAACAACAAAAAATAGTTTCCATTGCACTGAGGAGAATAAATAATTTAAACAATATGGAAGATAGAAGAAGCCTGTAGCGAGACTAGAAGAATAATTGAAAAAAGGAAAAACAAAATAAAACTGCTGCTCAAAGAATTTTGTCAGCATATGTGAAAACATAGGCACACCTCTGAAGGCCAAACGTTTTCCAGGAAATGGTGACTTACTCTTTTACAGTAGTGTCCCTAAATATTGTGGCATTTCATGCACAGCGAGAATTCACCAGTGAAAGGTTTAATTACTGAGATATTTTAGAATAAAAATAGTATAACAATCTGGAGTACATGACAATCGTAAAAACCATAATAAAGGCTCTAAAGGAACTAGTGCGCTAGGAAACAACAATTGAGAGAATAACTGACACATGAATGATTAAAAACCTGGAGGTTCTTGAAGACAATTATTTTGGTTGTAGAGGTAATTATGTACATTTAGGAAAATTCCTTAATTTATTGCAGAAATGTATTAAAATACTTCATAGGATCAAAGTGTTAGAGTTAAATAGAGGCATATTCTGATATATAATGCAGTGGTTGAGAAGATTTGGAAGGGGAGACTGAAGAAGTGGGCGCGTGTGTGGTAGGGGGTGGTCCCAGACTATCCTGAACTAAGATTCAGACTACTTGGAAGAGCTTCGATGAATAGTGTCAGCAAGAGGGCATCTGGCTGGAGAAAAAGATTTTGCACATGTGCTTCAGAGATGGAGCAGTTCCAATGTGGGGGAGACAGCCTGGTATCTGTCTGAAATATTGGGTGCCTTAGTTGGTCCTTGGGCCACCTGAGTTGTGAAGAAGAGAGCTCCCAGTAAAGGTTGTCAGATCAGTGTAGAGGAGGAGACGGTGTGGTGCTCAGAGGACTAATTCCAAACCAGAGCTTAATGAGAGTTTCAAAGGAAGATGGGAGTGAATGAGGCACTCCCAGGATATCTGAGGGTGCCGTGGGGACTCCTGAGGGACTAGCTTCTTTTCTGGCACTGGAATGTGCAGAGCCAGGGATTGGCATGGTCGCATCCTCTGCTCCAGACTATCGAGTTCTTCTCAGGTGGTATAAACAATGACAATAGGCTAAAGAAGGACGTATCTGAATAGATGGGAGGCATCCCCTGGTAACTCAAGGAAATCCCCCCAAGCTGTGGCTGCATGCCCCTTTGGGAGCAGCATGTTATTGAAGATACATGGAATATATGTCTTATGCAAGCTTGTCTAGAGCCAATGGAGTATAAATAATTATTTAAATTTGATGCAACTTATAAACAGAAGCTTGCGAGTTATGAGAACATTCAAGTTATAAATCGATAAAAACTTGTTCATTGCCATGTGCCCGCTTCCCCTCCCACAATCTCTTAAGCAAAGGGAATGTGCTGTGCTGGGTGTTTCTTCGTATCAACACTGTCATTTGGAATTTTAGCCTCTGCGGTATGTTGCTTGTTTAAGCTGCAAGATGTCTACCAAAATTAGTCAGAGAAAAAGATTGACCACACAGGGTGCTTTTCTTTAATCACGTTGGCTTCTTGGCCCAGCACAACTTAAAATTAGATAGCCTGGGAATTTTAGTTTATTTGTTGGAAGATGTTGCTTTGGATTAACAAAACTTGTATTTTTTCCAAGAAAGAAAATGATGAAATGCTTGTTTTCTTTATGAATTGAGCCAACATATTTTAGGCTGAGGTATCATGTGGCTATACACTCTTTTATAAAGTTTGGTTAACATTTTTGAGAGAAATTGCCTATTATTTGTTTCTTGTCAAACAGTACAATTTTGCTGAAAACCATCCATCAGTGACAGACTGGACTCAGAACAACAAGCGGCTTCCCAAAGAGAGTCTTGGGACCACGTTATAACCATTAAAGATTAGTGACAAATTTTGTCTTATAAAAATGATCATGTTTTGCTAAAGCAAAGAAAGAAAAATCTCATTGTCTGAGGCAATAGATTAAATAGTTCTTTTTATGAGGACTGAGTCTACCTTCTTAGCCAAAAGCATACTGTTTCTTCTCTTTGCTTGTTTTGCAAAGAGTCTAAGAATCCCTAGAAAACCAAGTATTCTCCTCCCTCCATGAGGTTCACATGTACAAAACATCAGTCCTAGTTGGAAAAGGTTAGTAATCTTATTGTAAATGCAAATATCCAGTAATAGTGGAACACCTGCATTAATTACGTATATCTACAGAGTGTAATGGAACACTCTGTGGCCATTAAAAAAGAATGAAGAAGATGCACATGAAACGTACTCCATGATATTCTGTTTAAGCAAGGAGGAAATGAACACCTATATCATATCTTGCTATCATTTATGGTTTGAAAAGCAGGAGGTTAAATAATGTGTGCATGTCTCTGGTAGCCTCCAGGCCAAGGAATCCAGGGTGTGGAAAGCAGGGAAGGAGGAATAATTTTGTTTTTTTGTTATGTAATCTTTGTACTGTTTAAATATTTAAGCATAAGACAACATTTCTTATTTAAATTAAACAAGTAAATCATTGAAAATGTAACTCACATGTGTAGCGTTGACCTTCTTCTGTTCTAAACACATGACTTTCAGCCCTGTCCTGTCCTGGTATCCCAGTATAAAGGGCACCACGCTACTCAAGGGGACTTGATCATCTGGTCAAACTGCCCCTTTTTATGTTGAGGTGCAGAACCCAAAGTGGAAGATACATGCCTTAGGATACAGTTTGTCGATACTGAAGTCTGGACTGGAGTCCCAGGCTTCTTAATTCTAGGAAAGTGCTCTTCTCAGCCCATGGCCCTCTAGGAGAGAGAGGAGCAAGCCTCGGCTGTAAGAGTGACCTTCCCCTCCATTCTTCCTTCCTGGTGCTGCTCACTGAGGCCTACATGTCTCATGTCCCAAGGCACCCTGCAAGCCTTTAGGCATCAACTAACTAGAAACAAAACCAAAAGGTGTCCTTACTCAAGTCTTAATCTGAGGTCTGTGGCTGGACTTCCAATAAATCCTCTAAGTGAGATCTAAGAACTCTGGGAAGAGAGCTCAGTTTTCTGTGATGTTCATTGTCAAGTGAGATAAAGAACACTTTTATACCCAAAAGAGACTTTGGCAGCCATCAGGCCTAACCCTAGTCAAGTACACAAACGTCCTCAACTACAACCTGAGTTTCTGCTACAATACTTCAGAGTGCTGGGGAGTCATCACTGACAACATTAAATTCACTAGGCTGTGTAGTTCTGCTTTAAAGCATTGGAGTGAATTTCGTTCTTCTACAACTCATGACCATCACGCGTTGTCCTTGCTTTGGGGCCCCAGCTGATAGAACAGCCACTGACAGGTGCTGCCTGGCAGGGAAAAGAGAGCTCACTGGATATCACACCAAGTGATATTCAGCCGGGTGTGGTACGCTCTGTTTGTGCTGTCAGCTCATTGTCCAAAACGGTTACATGGCTTCAACAACCACGGGGAGCCAGAAAACGCCATAATGCCATGTAACGAGAAGGCAGAGAGTGGGATACTCAGTGAGCTGCATTCACTATTCCCATCTTTCTCCCTAAATAAATGGTCAAATGTCCTATCAGAGTTTTAGCAATTTCTTAAAGGCCAACAAAAGTTGAACTACTTAGAGAACAGAGGTTATCATTAAATATGATACCTCTTTCATATTGTATTGCACTGGATTGAATACAAGAGTAGTTGCTGGTTTTAGAGTGCCTGTCACCCCTCTCCACTACCACGGGTGCCATGCTCCACACTCGCCCCTCGCTGAAGGAGTGAGTTATGTTGGTTTCATGTCGTCACCTTTCCCCCCAGTAGACCGGACTAGGGACTGACACCTGTCACACTGAGTGTTCACCCGTTTTTCATTCATGTTGGCTAGCCTGTAATCAAACCTATTTTCTAAGACACAATCTATACTATAGTCAAATCGATGTAGGGCCTATGAATTAAATGGTTCTATAGAGCTGGGTGTAGACTACTCTGGCCTTTTCAGCCAGGTTCAGAAAGAGAAAGAAATTTCAGAAAGAGAGGAGCTGGGTTCCCAGATCCCAGCTCCTACACCCAAGAGGCTTACTGTACTTCATTTTTGTGAGATAACTTCATAGCATTTCAATAAATCCTCATTTTATTTGAGCTACTTTATTATCCACATAAATAAATTGAGAGTCCTACTCACTCTGCCTCTACCTAGATTATCATCCATGGTCTATGCCAGGTCTATGTAGAAATTATAATACTCATGCTGGGTGTATGGTTGGGGACTAATAGAAAAGAACCTGATCCTAAACCTTATCTTCCTATTTTCTATGTTTTTGATGCTCACTAACCTGGGAGAGATTGCCCCCAAAACTCCCATCCAGGCTTCATTTATTCCTGGAGATAGCAAACCCTCCTCCTGGGAGTCCATCTTTCTTTTGTACACTAACCAATCAGAGCCTCTCCAGCCTCCCCTCTAGCAGGCTTTTACACTCCAGGCCATCATTCCCCTGCCCTAGTCACCCCAGGGCCAGCTACTAGGCAATGCAAGACCGCCTCTATAGCGAGAGCCTGCTGAAATTATTCTGACCAGGCAGTCTTACACCTGCCTCTCCATCCTTGCCCTGCCTTGTCCATTCCTTCCCACAAAAAGCACGCAAAGCTCTTGCCCCATTTTTTCCTGCTTCTTCTGCCCCCTGATCAAGTGGTGCCTCCCCATAGGGCCCGCTACGTGGTATGGCATGTTCCTGTTTCTAGGGATCGGGTGGGGGGCGGGGCGAGAATTCTCCCTTCATCACAGTCTGTCTGTTTTACCATACATGATTAAAACAAATCTCAGGTACATTTTATTTTATTTTTGAAGATTTTATTTACTTTTAGAGAGAAGGGAAGGGAGGGAGAAAGTGAGAGTGAGAAACATCAGTGTGAGAGAGAAACATTGACTAATTGCCTCTTGCATGTGCTCCCACTGGGAGCCAGCCTGTAACCTCGGCATGTGCCCTGACTGGGAATCTAACCCATGACCTTTCAGTATATGGGACAGTGCACCAACCAGCTGAGCCATCCAACCAGGGTAGGTAGTATGGACATTTTAATGATGTTAATTCTTCCTATCCATAAACACGGTATATGCTTCTACTTATTTGTATCTTCTTCATTTTCTTTCTTCAATAGGTCATGATTCTCCAAGTACAGGTCTTTTACCTCCTTGGTTAAATTAATTCCTAAGTATTTTTTTTAATGCAATTTTAAGTGAGATTGTTTTCTTATTTTCCTGTTCTGATAGTTTATTATTGATTTGCAAAAATGGAACAGATTTCTGAATATTTATTTTGTATCCTGCTACTTCATTGAATTCATTTATCAGTTTTTGTAGTTTCTTGGTGGAATCTTTAGGGTTCTCTATATACAGTACCATGTCATCTGCAAATAATGACAGTTTTACTTCCTCCTTTCCAGTTGGATGCCTTTTATTACTTTTTCTTTTCTGATTACTATGCCTAAGATTTCCAGTACTATGCTTAGTAAGAGTGGTGAAAGCAGACATCTCTGCCTTTTTCCTGATCTTCAGGGAAACACTTTTAGTTTTTACCTGCTGACATGATGTTGGTTGTGGGTTTGTCATATGCGGCTTTTATTATATTTTGTTTTTTCTAATCCTACTTTGCTGAGAGTTTTTTATCACAAATGGGTGCTGGGTTTTATCAAATGCTTTTTCTGCATCTATTGACATGATCATGTGAATTTTATCCATCTTTTTTATGTGGTGTATTACATTAATTGATTTGTAAACATTGTACAGACCTTGCATCATTGTAATAAATTGTATTTCATCATGTTGTAAGATCTTTAGAATGTATTACTGGATCCAGTTTGCTAACATTTTGTTGAGAATTTTAGCATGTATATTCATCAGAAATATTGGCCTATAATTTCCTTTTTTTGTCGTGTCTTTATCTGGTTTTGGAACCACGATAATGCTGGCCTCATAAAATAAGTTTGGGAGTCTTTTTTCCTCTTGAATTTTTTTGAATAGTTTGAGAAGAGTAGGTCTTAGTTCTCAGAATGTTTGGTAAAATTCCCTGTGAAGCCATCCAGTCCAGGACTTCTATTTGTTGGGATTTTTTGTTTACTGTTCCAATTTCACTTGTTGTAAAAATGAAGTTAAATATAAATTTTATTTTTCTTATTTTAATTATTCTCAGATAATTGACTAAAGGAAAATTAGTAGCAATGGATTATAAGTATATAATCTATAAATATATAGACATTTTAGTATATGATTACTGAGAAAACCTGTCAACTTTTATTGTGACCAAGATCATTATTTACTGTGTTACTTATTGAACCACCCACTAATCATCCAACAAAAAAACCTCTAGAAGTTTTAACCAAAAAAAAATTCTGGAAGGTGGTGGCATAGGCAGACATGGCTCACCTCTTCACTCAATCACATCAAAATTACAACTAAAATATATAACAACCATCACACGGAACCATCAGAAATCAAGTTGAATGGGAGTCTGACAACTAGAAATTAAGGAAGCCACATCCATCCAGGCTGGTAGGCGGGGTGCAGACACAGAACAGGCTGGTCCCACACCCACTTGTAGTGGATAAAAATTCGGGAGGGATATCTTGGAAGAAAGGAGTCCCAGCCACACACCAGGCTCCCCATCCCAGGGTTCCAGTGCCAGGAAGATAAGTCTCCACAATTTCTGGCTGAAAAAACCAGGAGGGACTGAGTTGGTGGGAGAAACTACTGGAACCCAAAGCAGTTCCTCTTAAAGAACCCACACATGAACTCACCTACTCAGATTCACTCCCTCTAGGCTCGTGCTAGGGCGGCAGCTTGGAAGGTACCAGTGGTGTGCTGGGGGACACTGAGGTGTCTGGCACAAGGCAAGCAGAGGCCATTGTCCCTTTTCTGGGCCCTCCCCCACACAGAGCCACAGAGCCGGCAATCCGGTACTATATCTGAAACTCCATCAACCTGGCTAATGTCATTTGGCCCACCTTGGAGACCCCCAGAGACTCTGCTCCACCCAACTTATAGGACCACCTGAGCTGCTTTTCCATGTGAATGACTGGTCTTGGCTCATGCTCCACAACTTCCTAAATCCTCTCAAATAAGCAACAGCTGGCCTCAGTGAGCTCCAGGCTGCACACTAGCAGCAGGCAGACTAGATTCACAGCTTGGCTTCTCCTGGGAATCTCCAAGCCCAGGACAAGTAGCAGTCTTCTCAGGTTGCTTTATAGCTCAGGCAGGGTGGCCCTGGGCAAAACAGGGGTGGGGGCTGACCTTGGCCTGCACCACCCAGGAAATCCCAGGGAGAGCACATCCAGTGGACAGCTATTGACCATGTTGTAGCACCCTGCACAGCTGATCTTCCACGGAGGGTGGAGATTGGTGATAAATGATCACAGCCAATCCTTGCAGCTGACAGGCCTGGGTAAATCCCTCCTACTGATCTGTTGACAGCAACCAAGGCTCAACTACAAAAGGAGTGTGTACTCAGCCCACATAAAGGGTGCAACTCAAGTACCCAGCTTGGGTGATAAGGGAGACTCCGCCACTGGACCCTAGAAGACACCATTAGCCCACACTACCAAGACACAGAGTCAAAGCAGCTCTACCTAATACACAGAAACAAACACAAGGAGTGTGGTAAAACAAGGAGACAGAAACATGGCCCAAATGAAAGAACAGATCAAAACTCTAGAAAAAGAAAAAAACAAAATGAAGATAAGCAATCTATGAGATGCAGAGTTGAAAACACTGGTTATAAGGATGTTCAAGGAACAGCAGCATAAAAAATATCCAGTCAGAAACAAAGGATACACTAATTGAAATAAAAAGGACAATTTACAGGGAAACAACAGTACAGTGAATAAAGCCAAGGATGAAATCAATGACTTGGAACATAAGGAAGCAAAAAACAACCAATCAGAATAACAAGAAGAAAAAAGAATCCAAAAAAATGAGGATCGTATAAGCAGCCCCTGGGACAACTTTAAGAGGTCCAACATTCACATCATAGGGCTGCCAGAAGGAGACAAGAAAGAACAAGAAATTTGAAATCTATTTGAAAAAATAATGAAAGAAAACTTCCCTAATTTGGTGAGGAAATAGATAAGAAAGTTCAGGAAGCACGGAGTCCCAAATCAGATGGAAGCAGACACATCATAATTAAAATGCCAATGGTTAAAGATAAAGAGAGAATCTTAAAAGCAGCAGGAGAAAAGAAGTTAGTTACCTACAGGGGTGTTCCCGTCAGACTGTCAGCTGATTTCTCAAAAGAAACTTTAGAAAATTCAGAAGATGACAGCCAAGTAGGTGGGAACCAAGTCCACTTTCTCTGGCACCCAACTCAGACACCTAGCTGATCTTCTGAAAAACAAAATGAACAGTCAATGGAACCTTACCTTCCTAACAAGAAGTTAGGAAGCCAAAGAGGACAGAGGATGCTTCAAAATGGGCAGTAAAGAGGTTTTACAGGTGGAAGGGGAAAATCCCCAGGCATGGTGCCAGCAGCCATGGCTGCTACAGTGCCTACAGCTCCTGGGCCAGCATCCATGGATGGCCTGGTCAGAGACAGCAGCCTAGTGGCTCCCTCTGCTCCCAGGGTGGGGAATTCCCAGACCCCTGCTGGGAGTGACCTGGGCACACAAAGTTTTGGGGGAGAACCAGGCTACACACACACAGCTAGTGGCACACCCTAGCTGCAGTATTGGATGCTGCCCGGGAGAGTGCCAAAGAGTGAGGAAGATCTAGTATGCACCTAGATCTGTGGGAGGGAGAGGGCCGTGGCTGGCCATGATGGAGGTAGATTCTTGACTTTTTGGAGAGTGGAGCATGTGGAAAGCCAGACAGTGGCTCAGCACTGCAGTGGAAGCACCCAGAGAGACTTTTTTAAAAGGGGTGCTGAGGCGTGCTGCCCAGGGACCCTGCGCATGCAGCTGCCCTGCCAACAAGCAGGGAAGTTTGTCGGTATGATTTTCTCCCACTCAGCACAGCTGGATGGATTGACCAAAGGGGTGCAGAGTGAGGTGGTCTTTTGACCACCTGATGATGCCAGCTGATGATACCAGCTGATGCCACCCTGGAGCAGAGTGGAGAGAGCAGACTGCAGTGTGCTGTGAGGATAGTGGGTTGGTAACTGTGTACCCAAAATTATGTGAGGCCAGACTGGGCCCCCTTCTGTGGCAGAACCTCCAGGGCGGGGAAGTTGAGCCCAGTCCCCACCTCCTGCAGAAGCTGGGGAAGATCTGCGAAACCGGCTGGGCAGTCTTAACGACTCTGCAGGGGGCATTTCTGCAAGAGTTCGACAGCAAGACAAATGCCTAAAAGGGCCCATTTTGAGCTCCTCACAAGGAGATAAAGTACACTGGGTCCTAGGTCCTACTTCACCGAGGCCCTCAAAGCAGGAAGTTCAGAAAGTGTGCAAGAAGGGGGATTCAGCACGCCCACCAGCCTTGGCTTTCACATGAAGCTGCTATCGATGCTCAGCGGGAGAGACCTGACACTCTTACACAGATTACCCACCCCCTGCGCCATGAAATGGACAGCTATTTAATCAGAAACTATACATTATTGGAAATAAACTGGGACAGGCTAAGACGGGAGGTGTAGGGGCAAAGGGAGTGCACCCACAATATTCTCAGTTTTTCAGAAGACTGAACAGTGCCTCCCAGGAGAGACACAGAAGCCCCACCCTCTCAAGAGCAACAGAAGCTCCCTCTAGAGGCAGAGGAAGGAGGTACAGGCAGTGTTCCTAGAAGTTGGATGACCCACCTAGGGACCTTGAGCTGATAAAAAAAAAAGCGGAGATGGATCCAGAAAGAAGTCAGCAGGCGAACACCAACAGCTGAGATGAATTTCACCTCATTCTTCCTCAGAACTTGTGTGTTTTTTCTTTCTTTTGTCTTTTTTTCTCTTTCACATTGCCTTTTTATATTTCTTCTTTTTGCTTTAATCATATCCCAACTCACTCACTCCTCATGGATTTTTATGTTTTATTCCTTTTACTCAGATTATATATATTTTTCATACTATTGTTATTTCAAATCCCACATAACACCCTTTCCTGGTCTTACTCCATTTTGCCTTCTTCCTGATCTTTCCTATTGTTCTTGTAAACTTTAGTTTCTCCCACACTATGCGATGCTCCTGTTCCTTGCTCTCACAGTTTCTCCGCCATCTAGCCTCGCAAAAGCATTCTTCCTTCCTTAAGGCAGCTCACATTTTTATCCCTCTCTTATACGAGTCTTGTTTCCTTCCCACATTTATAAAGTGTGGCTAGTTGAGCAAGGATGTCATTGTTATTGCTGTTCTTCTCCAATGGAATTCCTATTTGTTCACTATTGTTTGTACTTTAAATCCCATAGGATACTCTCCCCAGCAGGGTGGGGACTGACTGTGGGTGCAGGGGTTTAGGGATGGGAGGGGCAGTGGAGAGCAACAGGGGAAAAAGTGGGACAACTGTAACTGAACAACAGTTTTTAAAAAAGGTTCAGTTAGAAAAGTAATACTTTGTAGGTTGGAAGGGATTGGCAAGAAATATTCAAAGTCATGAAAAGCAGGGATCTGTGGCCAAGATTGCTCTACCCAGCAAAGCTGTCATTTAGAATTGAAGGGCAGATAACGAGCTTCCCAGGCAAGAAAAACTACAGGAGTTCATCTCATCAAATCAGAATTATATGAAATGTTAATGGGACTTATTTAAGAAAAAGATCAAAACTATGAACAGTAAAATGGCAAGAATATCAACAGTTGAATCTAAAAAACAAAGAAAACAAGAAGAACAGAGACAGAATCATGGATATGTAGAGTGTTCTGATGGTTGCTAGATGGAGGGGGGTGTGGGAGAATGGGTGAAGGGGTGAGGGGGTCGAGAAGTACAAATCGGTAGTCACAGAATAGCCATGGGGATGGAAAGTACAGTTAGGAAATGGAGCAGCCAAAGAATTATATGCATGACTTATGGGCATGAACAATGGTGGGGGGATGGCCTGAGGGAGTGGGGGGTGCTGGATGGAGGGGTCAAAAGGGGGAAAATCAGAACAGTTGATGAATAGCATAATCAGTAAAATATAATTTTAAAAATTATGTTTAAATTCTGTGTACATTTTTTCTAAAATTTTTGTCTAAAAGGGAACTTATGTTGTCAATACTTAATGTTGATTTTCACTGTGGCTCTATATCTAAGGATGACTGAACTGCTTTTCTCACTCTGACATCTTTTATGTTTTAGAAAGAAAAAGCTAAATTGCCCAATTTTTTCCATAGCAGCATTCTCTATTTGTTTACACAAGATATTTTTTTCCAATAGCAACCTTTTAATTTATGGTATTATATGTCTATTTTTTTCTCATCTAAATTCCAGTTCTGCTTTTTGTAAAATCAGACTGTTTGAGAGAGAGAGAGAGAGAGAGAGATTGAGAGAGGAGAAAACAGAGGGGAGAGGGAAAGTCTTATTATAGCAGAAAAAAATTTTATTGTGTATTTTTTCTTGTTTTGGATAGAAACATATATGTAAAAAAAAACCAAAAAAGACCCCAAACAACAATTCATATATTTGTATGAATGTTCATGCATCTTTCTGTTCATTTAAATGAACTGTTATTGCTTTAGGTTAAACCAAACATTTAACTCACTTCTTGTATATTTTCATGTTGGAATGTGGGCAAAAGAATCCTGCCACAAAAATTTTTGTGGTGTTTAGTAAACATGAATTTGATGCAACCAGAAATGATGCAGTGTGGTAGATCAGAAACCCCATTCAGCTTAGAACCCCAACTACTTTGACAGAAATCAGCTCTTCTCACACTTTCTGTGACCATGTTCTCTGTTAGTCTCACAAGCCTCTGTATACTTCTTTAAAAACATTTTTACGGGGGGAAATTGGGGACAACTGTATCTGAACAACAATAAAAAAAAGTTAAAGATAAAAAAATACTTTTTAAATTAATTTTAGAGAGACAGGAGAAGGGAGAGAGAAAGAGAGAAACATTCATTTGTTGTTCCACTAATTTACGTATTCATTAGTTGATTCTTGTATGTTTCCTGACTGCAGATCAAACCCACAACCTTGGTGTGCTGGGACAACACGCTGAGTTACCTGTCAGGGCTTATATACTTCTCATAACCTACAATGACCTTCATCAAAATAGAAAAGCAGAGAGAAAAAAGATTTTTTAGAACTTTGTAGTATTTCTTTTTGTGCTTAGTGTCTTGTGAAACAGTGTCTTGAGGACTGTTGTTTCTTACACAAAACGTTAGTGAATGAGTACTGGAGTTTTTCAGCAGCAGAATGACTTCGATCCCTTTATTCACATCCCAAAGATTTTAGTTGCCTTCACCAGGTAATGGACCTACACTGATGTCTTTTCCGCTCACTACTAGGAAAAAAAATCCTTTCCAGCACATCTTGAAGACCAGACTCCTAGTGTGAGAAATAATAATGAAGACTTAAAAGGTTGTCTAAAGTCATTTATGACAAAATTTATGACAAAAACCGACATTTTCATTGGCTTCTAGAAAGACTCCAGTGTACACCTAATTGGTATTATACATTTTTGTTCCTAAAGAAATATTTTATTGAAAACCTCTGAGAGAGAAGAGTACAAATAATTATGTACCGTTTATCTCTCCTTGAAGCTGCCATACTTGCAGAGAGTGTTTGTAGCTACCATTGATGTGTTGCTAAGTTGGCACTGATAATTTCCCTGTGGAAAATATTTGGGTCCTTGATAACACTGTTGAGGTGTTTAACCAACCAAGTATGAAGTCTGTTCTAGTTATTAGGCAAATAAAAGATGAAATAAAGGTGTCTTTGTTTTTTAGAGCTGACTTGAAGGGCTTTTGCTACTAGCCCAAATATCCAATGAAACAACATTTAATTGTTTAAAAAAAGCAAAGAAACAAATCCAGTGAACTGTTGGTGAAGGAAACGAGATAACACTTGAATAAACAGGCCCTATTCGTATCTGAGCATGGGTTCAGTGTGCACTGAGTAAATTTGAATGTGGAGATGTTTAACTGAATTAAATGATATCAATCCTTTGGGAAGGAAAAAGGTGTCAACATACATTCCAGTCCTACTCTGTCTCCTGTTTTACAGCATTAGTTTTAGTAACAAAAATAGTTGAGGGACTTAGCTTTTAACAGTGTGTTAGATTTTAAAAAACTCATGACTTATAGGCATTTATTCATTAATTCAACACCCATGGAGCCCCTCTATGTCTTAGACACTGAGGTTGTAAAAATGGTGAATGAAATGTGATCCCTGCATTCAAGGCCCTCCAGACCCACAGTCAGACTCATTCTGAGATTCAGGTCAGAATTTTTGCCTAAGCCACACATAGGGAATTCATCTCTGAAAGCCATACTGTTCTTGTGGTTTCTTTGGATTAACATCTTGTTTCATGAACTGATATGTAAGCTTGGATTCTTGTTGAAAATGTGTAAATTTTGGTTTGGACTGAGGTAAGGTAATGCTTTAATTTGCTTAATAAGAAAGTGCTTGAATGGATAATTTGTTTTCTTAGTGTCAAATCATAATTTTTTGAGATTTTATTGCTTGAGTAGGATTACAAATTTGTTTTTATACTGACATTTTATGAATCACTTTTCTTTTTAACATTTGCCAAGACTCCTACAGTAACATATTGGCCAAAACAAATTTCAACCTTTTAGAGACATAAGGTCAGAAGTCCCAGAAAACACTAAGTGAATTCTACTGTGTTGTGAAATAGAGAAATAGTTCACATAAACTAATTTTTTAAGATTCTAAAAGTTGAGGATTTGGGGCTTCATAAAGTATCAGCTATTTTCAGTGTTTGTTAGTTGCATGTTTCAAAGACAGATAAATGAAGGCAACTTATCTGAACATATGAAATTATGTTCTGGTGTCTCTAACGTGATGCTCTTTCCTGTTCTGGTCCTCAATCTCAAGGAAAAAGTCACTGGGGAATGTCGAGAAGAGTGAACAACCATGTTGCCTTCTGTGTCTTGCAGAGGCCCTTCGGCTGGTTCTCTCTCATGTCTCGATTCCAGATGTTTCCTGGCATAGCTGATACTTGCTCTTTTTTCCCCCATAGTTTTTACCCTCTGTTGTATTGGGTGTTACATACCATTCAGAAATGTATGAAAATCGTAAAATACATATACACAAATGTTTCTGTAAAATTTTAGGGACACTCAGTTATGAATCTTTGTTACAAGATTATACCCAATTTCTCATATGATGTACAACTTTATGCCAATTAGGACTGGCTGTGAATTGAGCAAATCATCCATGCATTTAGTAAATATTTATTGGGGACCTACATGCATTGCTCTCTGGGCTGGGGATATGGTAAGCAAAGGAAACACTCTGCTATCATGGAACTTACATCCTAGGAAAGAGAGGCAGACCAACTATAAGCAAAAATAAAGGAACATATAATATCAGGCATGTGAAATGAAGAAATGAGTAGGAAAGGGGTTAGAGAGCGACATGGCATGCTCTGAATAAAAACATGTCAAAATAGAACAAATGTAAAACTGAGTTTCCTTTACAATGTTTAACTTTTAAATAAATCTTATTATAATATCTTCATATCAGTAATATTGAAAACATAAGAGGGAGGAATCATAACAAAAGTTTTCATTAAAGCTCTTTCTATAGTTACCAAAATAAATTATTAAAAATAAATGATGTATAAAATTAACATATCTTCTTCAGAAAAATCAGAAGTAATCAAAAAGAATTTTTGCTAGATTAGTAGCAGTTGACATACAATGTTATATGAGTTTCAGTTATATAACACAGTGATTTTTTTTTTTTGCTAGATTTTATTCAATAAAATTTTATGGAAAATGCAGTAATCTTGCTAAAAGTCTTGTTAGCTTATTGTATTTTTGGCTTCCGTAGAGTTAGAGATCATTTAAAGGCTGGAAGGGCCCCAGTTTCCACAAAATGGAACCAAATGGAAATTGCAGCAAAAGCATATTATCTTCCCACAGCCCTTCTGAGAAAGACAATGAAGTTAGGTTTTATTTAATGCAGATGTACCATCATTAATTTTCTGTCTGAAGATGTACTTGACAGCAGCGTTAAGTGTATAAATACACAGAGGTGTAACATGTAATATACCTAACAAAGCTGACCTTAGAGCCTTTTTGTTGCCTTTGGAAGTGGCAGAAACACTGAGGAAATTAACAGTAAATCCTTCCATAGAATAAATCTCTAATGCTCTTTTGGCCACAGAAGAAGGAGCTGCAACTACATTTGTCTGCAACTTCAGGCAGCAAAGTGTGGTCTCCTATTATTGCACAATTTCTGAAATATTACAAAATGTTTCACTTTTTCATGTCATGCCAGTTAGAAAAATGGTTCTTTTGATGGGAAAACCATTGCCTAAGCCACTGCCAAAAGTGATGCAAATAAACTCTAATGGACTCTGCAGGGGGATCTGAACTTCTGGTTACTGAAGTACAAGGCTGCAGACCTGCCTCCAGCCATTGTTTCATCAATTTATCTAAAGGAAAGTTTTTCTTTTTCAGTCATGGGAAGGAATGTATACCTTTAGTACTTACAATGCATGTTTTAAAACATGTCAGCAATAATGGCTAATTTTTTCCCTCTGAGAATTTTTTCTTTAAAAAAACACCCCAAATTATTGGACACTGATTTGGGGAAAGAGGATGGATAATCAGGTTGGTGATTTATTTTTCCCTTTTATAAAAAACAGAAGAGGTTTTAAAATAAAGCGGCTGAGTTTCCTGCAGAGCTTGGGCTGTGGTCACCAGAGAAGAGCCCCTGAAATATTTCAAGCAACGTGATCATTATCGGAATAGTCCCCGAGCACATCTTTGAAGACGACATTCAAGAGAGTAAACATTTTGATATACATCACAATTGTACCGCAAGTGAAGAAAGATGACATGAAAGATAAATTTATCATGCCACCACAGAGGGGAAAAATTAAGATGGAGGCAATATCCCTGATCAGAGTGTTAAAGAAAAGCAACATGGCAGACATGTCTTAGATTTTGTTCTTGAAGAACGGGTAGGGTTTAAATGTGTAGAAAAGGACGTGTGTTCCATACCAGGAGAAATGCAAGGTATATATGTGAGATAGGGAGTAGATCAATTTGACTGAAGAAATGTTTTCATGTAGAAAACATAGCCAGTAGGTATCATTAGGTATATTGGGGTTAAACTTGAATTTGAGTGCCAGGCTCAATTTATATTACAGTCAATGAGGAGTCACTGAAAGTTTTTGAGCAGGATCACAGTGTGTACAAAGTAGGACATTAGGAAGATTCATCTGGTAGCAGAACCGGCTGGAGAGGAGGAGACTGGAGAGAAGGAGGCCAGATGGAAGCTCTATGGCAGAACAGATGTGGTGTGATGAGAGTTCACCCTGTGATGGCCACCCTGTGCAGCCAAGGGGGAAAACATGATCAAAATACACACCTTTCGCCCCCTACATGTCAGAACATTCAACTAATGCAAAAAATATATTGGAATGATATCAAATATACAATAGTTCAGTAAATTTTCTTATAATTTATTTACACAGTGGAAAGACATTAATTCTGCAGTTAGACAATCACAACAGAGATTTTAAAATCTGAAGTCTGAGTATGACCCAACTATCCTTAGCAATAAGCCTGAAAACTTTTATCTTGTATTTCACTACTGAAAATATTTTTTATCAGATACTAAAGCTAACCTTAACTCTGCTTATCATTAACACCAATGGCAAGGTATCATGCTCTAAGTTGTGAAGGGGGGAAAGGTAATCATAAGTAGAAACTGCCTTTAGAGTGTTGTTTGTCTCAAGTGATCTACACCTGGCTAAGAAGAATGCAAGGGCTAATGTGCTAGCTTACAGCTGGAGATAAAATGTTGAACAGCTGGGAGAAATCATATTATCTATTTAGGAAAGTCTCACTGGGAAAAATTTCCCCAGATGAGATGATGACATTAGATGAGATATGCAATTCCACAAAAGAAAAAAAAATTGTTGTTATTGAAGCAAAATCATTACTTGAAGAAATGAATGATTATGAAACTGCTGTAATGACAGTCCTATGGAATAAAATTTTGCAAAGAATCAATGCAACAAGTAAACCTTTACAATCTATTGACTGCATAATTGTTAAAGGTGCATCATTATTAAAAAACCTAGAAATTTTTATTAATGAAAATATAAGACATAATTTCAATAAAATTGAATCAGAAGTTAAAGAACTAACAGATAAAACATTTGAAGATGATTGCAAGTGAACATGTACAGAAAATCAAAAGGAATTTTTTTACATAATGTACTCTATGTAATATGAGATCATTTAATAGCAGAACTGGACACAGAAAAATCTATGAAAATGTTATAAGTAATTTTAGAGTTTTTTCATGTTTACATTGTGTGTAGAAGAAAAGAAAAAATGCATTAATAACTTAATAGAAATGTATAAAGATGACATTGATTCAAGTAATTTTAAAGAGGAGTTGGTACAGTTTTTAATCTTTTTAGATGAAGAAGACAAGTGATCAATTAATAATATATACAAAAAAGCATTAGATATGAAAACAACTATTCCAAATGTGGAAATTATTTTGAAAATTTTGTTAACCATGTCAATTCCAAACCCATCAGGGGAACGCTCATTTTCTTGTCTAAAAGTAGTAAAAAATTATCTAAGAAATTCAATGTCAGAGGGAAGACTAAATAATATGGTTATTTTATAGAGAGAGAGTAATTTACTTAAAATTATTGATTGTGATGAGATAGTTAATAGATCTGAAAAACAAAAACCAAGAAAATAATTTATTTAAATATTTTCACATTTGTAATTTTAATTTCAAATAAAATTCTATGATTTTTTGTTCAAATTTCTGATGTTACTCCTATTATACATATAATATCATTAATTATAATTATACTTTTACATATGTTCAACTATTAGTTCAAAACTTTGTGATTATTATTATGCTATTATTAATTATATTATACATATATTATATTTAAATTTTATTGGAAATAAAACATTGATAATACATAATATTTTTTATTTATTTAAAAATATGGTTAACATGTATTTTTATTTTCCCTGTCTCTTTTTTTTAACGGGCCCAATATTTTCTTCTGTGCCCAGGGCCTCAACCGATCTTAATCTGCCTCTGGGGGAAATAGCACTTGAACCTTACCTGGGAGAATGAATAAGATAGGCTGTGAAGTTCTGGTGAGAGGAAGAATTTTGCTATGCAATCTTCTTTTGTAATTATTTGATAAAAAGTGCAAAATTCTGGAAATAATTTCATAGGAAAAAATTGTACATATGTCGTTCTATTTCCTTATATTGTCAATATTGCTTTAGATAAACATACTAGTGAATTTTAATATAATTTGTATGATCAAGAGAACAAGGCATTAAGGCCTTTGAAAATATAAGAGAAAAATGAAATAATGTGTTTTCTGAAGTGGTAAAAAAATCATAGTGGTTAAAAGCATGAACTTTGGACAAATTACCTTGGTTCGAACTATAGCACCTACCCTCGTCAGCTGTGTGACTTTGGATAAATGATGGAACTTCCTTTGTGTGTCTTAATTTCCTTACCTATAAAAATGGCCTAGAGTAGTGTTTACTCCATAAGTTGTTTTGAGATTAAATTACATATACACACACAAGGAGCTGGGATTTGATTTTACCCTACTTAAAAGCTAGTAAGTTACATAGTAATTATTTCATGGATGTTGGTAGAACACATGAGACTCCTGGATCAGAGACAAGACATTTCTCTATTGATGGCGCAGCAAGCAGCAAGAGCATCAGGTTTGTATCAGCTCCCCTGTTCCCACAGCCCCAGGGGGTAATGCAGAGGGTCCGCCTAGATGCTATGCACACGGTGGGTTTGTGTTGCAGCCAAGGAACCTTAAGTATGGGAAGTCCACCTCTTTCATATATGTATATAGCAGGCAGTCCATGGGCCTACGTTTGGTCCCAATGGAAGGCATTACCTTATTCCTCAGGCTTACTTACTGCAATACACAACCCTGAAAAATGGCTTGAGTAAAGGGCTGTTAGAGCCTTACATTATTGGCATAGTTAGCAAGACATATATAGCATGAGAGGCCCATGAACTATCTCTCGCAACAAAGTAAAGCACTTAAAACCAATGCTGTGCACATATTAAAGACTTTCAATGATGACACACTACCATGTATTCCATTTACTGTGGAATAATCTGCATTCTAAAATACAACATTTTAAAAGCATAACTATTATGAAATAATCATGGCAATATTGAGTATACATTTAAGTAAAGAGAATTACAGAGAAATGTGTTTATATAAACAGATATTGCTCAAAGATAACTTGGAGAAATTAGAAGTTTTATTTTTGATCAGTAGCACTTAACTGCTTTGGGTCCATTAGTCAGATTGAAAGAAGTTTAAATACTGTTAACATTTTATTGGTTAACACAAAGTAAAACACTTAAAATGTAAAAATGATTCAAATTAATGGTTTGATGGCTTTCTGTGAGGGAACTAGAGGCTGCTACCACCATTTATGCACAGCAGATTAGGTATGGGTATTCTTTCTTTTGATTATTATATCGTTAGGACTTCAAGTTTTTGGACTATATCACAACTGCTTGCACATATGTAGAAATAAAAAATCATACAAATTTTTTTTAAGACAGTTATCACTTTAGAAGAAATGCATAGCAAATATATATATAATATTGGTAAAGGAATGATTTCAAAATATGCAATGTTTCAGCCATTAAATCCCAGAAAGAAATTAGATTATGGAGATTATTAACAGAAAAGACAACTTAAATTAAGAGCTACAACTAAAAAAGACTATTAAAATACTTTTGGGGGGAAATAATTTTTTAAGGAGGTTTTAAGAGAAAAGAAAGTCTTCTTGACAAACTTTTATTAAAAATGATATCAGCAACAGAAATTAATTCTGCTGAGATTTTATTTCAGAAAAAAAGACTGAGGAATAGTTTGAAGGAATTAATATGGGCAGGTCAAAAGAGGCTGTGTCACTTCAGGTCTGTCCTCAACTGTGTCAGCTACACTTTGCCTCTGGTCTGCTTTCTTGCTTCAGTCCTTTCCTGTGGTTGAGCTTCTATGTGGTCTGTACCACGGTACATTCTGAGCTTACTCGTCATTAATAACATTATTTGAAGGCCTTGTATTGGAACTCAAAACCCGAGAAACCTGCCCAGGTTGAGTTTGACTCTTGCTGGCTGAGCTACAAGAAACAGCCTATGAAAGTAATGTCACAGAAATTGTTTTCTTCAATGGGAACCGTGAATTGGATTTCTAAGGTTTCATTATGTAACAGAGTAAAAAAACTTCCTTTTACTGGTTTTTCACTTAGGAGGTATGATAAGCACACACTAGAGAACGGAATATGCAAACCAAACTTGTAGTTAAATCCATGGTTACATGGGTTTTGGTCAGTATCTAGTCTTTCTCCCAGGTTTCTATTTAGGGCCAGTCTGTTTTAGTTAGCTGAGCCATGAGCAATAATGAGCTGTTGTCAATTTTTTAAAAAGTGTCATGAATCAATGGCAAAACAATGTTTTCATGTAAATGGGTATGTCATCAAATACCCATTTACCAGGTGCCTGGTAACCCCAGTGTGAGATGCCTCCTATAAATTTTGTTTATCTAATATTGGATACATTGGACATGATGGAGGTATATATTTGAAAAATTTTTATTTACACTTTTGATAGACTAAAGAATAAATAATGCAAAAACCATAATAACGTGGAGTCTGTATGTGTGTGTGCACATGCCCTTATGTGCTTTGGTCTTACTCAAATCACCTGTGCATTTTTCATGTATCTACATTCTCTCCCTCACAAGCACCGTGAAAGTGATCTTTCTATTCAGAGCCCCTAGGGTCCTCTGTGATGCACTCCTCCCTCAGACCACAGCTGTCTAGACCAGAATTGGACAATAGACCCAATTTATGCTGATAAGTTTTCTTTTCTCATTCAAAAATTGAAATTGAGTCACTGAGAAGCTCACAGTGAGGAAATGTTAAGCATATAAACTAAGTGGGTATGTTCGAGTTTGGACTGGTGTAGATGCATGGACTGTCAAGGCTCTGACATATAAGCCAGGTGGGTGTGGAGATTTGAGACCATAAGTCAGGTTGGAAACCTTGCAGAAAGGTGGGTGGTATAAAAAGATCCCACCGTACAAGGTCTGTGTGGAAAAAGTCCAACCATTGTTAGTATAACAAGAATGCTTTGCACGACACTGATGTAACCTGGCAGACAAGGAGAGTGGACTGGAATGTGCATGGGTGAATAATGACAACTTCAGGGTCCTAGTCAGTGGGGATGGTAGATGCTGCTGAGTGACCATGTGTACTGTGTGGCCATCGATTTGAAATGACTGAATGAGTAGAGCAATGAATCTGCATCAGATTTTGCATTAAGCTTGAACATTCCTCCATGGAAACTATTCAGATGATTCAGAAGGCTGTAGCTATGGGCAACTGGTGATTGGCAGCTTTATCATGAGAGTGTGCTCACTAATGCATCATGTCTCATGCAGAGTTTTTTGGTGAAACATCAAATCTCCCAGGTGACTCAGCCCCCTTGCGGCCCATATTTAGTGCCCCCCAACTTCTGGCTTTTCCCAAAACTGAAGTAACTTTTGAAAGGGAAGAGATTTCAGACCATCGATGAGATTCAGGAAAATACGATAGGGCAGTTATTGGTCATTGGGAGAGCTGTGTGAGGTCCCAAGGTGCCTCTTTTGAAGGGGATTGAGGTGTCATTTTCCTATGTACAATGTTTTTGTATCTTCTTCAAGAAATGTCTCTATTTTTCATATTACATGGGTGGATACTAAAAAATTAAAATAAAAACGAAAAATTTTAAAAAAGAAAGAAAAACTCCCACTGCCTTAATGGTGGACATGGAACTTCCAAACTCTGTCAATAGTTCTTGCGGGATCCCTGGTAAGTTATGTAACTTCTCTGCGTTTCTGGGTCTTTGTTTTTTCAGTAAACGAAATGAGTTGAATCTGGAATTCCTATTTTTTAAAAAATATTCTTAACTCTGTCCTCTAATGATATAAGTGTCTGATATAAAGGATTTCAGAAGTAGTGGTCTTCCTTAGAAACAAGTAGCAAAATGGACCATTGACCTCATTCTATCTTCATTCATTCGGCAAGTACTTAATGAATATATATACATCTTTAGCCACGATGTAGGCATTATGACACAATTAGGACAACGGACATAAGTTCTGCCTTTTATGGGCCTTATAAATGAAGCACATTGATTGAATAACTACTCGAATATATCATTTTAACTTCTGTAGGTACTATGAAGAATATGTAGAGAGAGCTAGGACAGCCTCTAACAAGATGCTTGGTTGCTCTGGGGGGTGGGGAGTGGGGTCGGAGGAAACTTCCCAGAGGAAGTAATATGTGAACTCAGAGAGCTGAAGAGTAAGTAAGTGAATATTAGGAAAAAGAACATCAAAGGCACAAGGTCCAGCTTGGCAAAAGCCACGGAATTCCTTATAGCAGTCAATATCAGAAAATATACTCACTTGAAATTTTTACTGTGGGCTATTTTATTGCAGGCTGGCACTCAGAAACCTACAAATGAAGAGAAATACCTTGGCATGCCCCAGTCACAAAATTATACATAACAGAGACTAGCTCTGTATGGAAGCACAAACTATAATATTTGGTAAAAAAGTTCTTCCTGGAAACCATGAAAAAAGCAATAGCAATAATATTAACAAAAATTTTCACATGTGCCAATGAGTGGCACCTTTGTTTTAAAACAGTGGGTGAATTTTTAAAAAAGATTTGTTCTTGACCTCTTTTCTCCCCACCCTCATCCTCCATGCCTGCTCTGAGTTTGGAGTAGATCACATAGTAGTACTGGGGTATATAAGCTTAACTTCTTCCTGTAGGTATTGTGTATATATATAGGAGCAATTTCTCATTATGGAGAGCTAGCCTTGGAGACCATGTCTGTGAACAAGTTTCAACCTTTAGCTGCAATAGTGCTTGCAAAAGTCTAGGCATCTCAGTCAAAATGGAGAATTTTTGATCAATGACTGAGGATGCTGGTACTAAAGGGTATGCCCAATTATTTGAATCCAAAAATACAAGTTTAAGAAGCTATTGACACCATAGTGTTAAATGAGTGGATGGTGTACTCTTTTATATTTACCATCAAAATTGATGAAAGCTTATTTTAACAAAAATTATTGAATTCCTATGATGCTTTAGCATATTCTAAAGACTAGGGACAGATAAATTAGATATAAGAAAGTAAGAGACATTTAACACTAATAATTATTATAAAATGTTATCCATTCAAGAATGGAAATGTGAGCAAACTACAAAAGTGGTGAAGTGGTTATTCTGTTCCATGCGGGGCTGGAAGGAGGAGTTGCCAGGCCTCTCCGAAGGCTGAGTGCAGAGCCGAGTTCCCTGCGTGTCTCCGAGCTCGGCAGGCAGAAAAAGAAGGGAAAGGCACAGCTCTTGGGCCAAATCTGACTCATCTCCTTTTTCTGTTGGGCCCAAGAGATAAGAAAGGTTTTTGCAGACAACAATTTTCAATCTATTTGATGATAGGGAATATTAACCTTGAACCCTAATTAAGCAAAATGTTCTCTTTTCCAGAAGAATTCTAGTCTTCTCACTAGAAGAACTTTATTACAGTTTTTCTCAATTCTTTTGATATTTTTAATTTTATTACAAAACATTTCCAGAAGTTTGTTTTCTCTTTTGGTATACAAGCACATGGATGTTAATCCTTGATTTTCCATCTTGGCTCACAAAGTCAAAAATATTTACTATGTGACTCTTTACAGAATGAGCTGGTGAACTCCTGTGTCTAAGTGAGAGATAATGAGGGTCGCATAAAAGAAAAAAAGGAAATGGGCCAGATAGTTGGGACCATCACGGCATGAGTGGCTATAAAAGGATATTAATTTCTGAATATGTACAAGTTGGGTTGGACAGCACAGGAGTATAATAACACCTTTTGCCGTGTAGACAAAGGGTTGCCTAAATTAATCATTCTCAATCAATTGTAGTATCATGAAGTTGCACCATGAGATCAATAATATTCATTTTAAAAAGGTCTTTATTCCACTTTCGTGAAGTTTAAAGTGGGTACACAGAACCCCATGCATATTGACATTTGTTATGTATCTTTATGTAGCTGAGAACATCCTTTCTTACTTTTTTTGTTTTATTAACATTTTTATATTATTGTTATTTCTTTCTCATTAAACTTTGTTTTAATGGCTCTCAAAATTCTGTGACAGATTTTTGGTCAAGTTGTTTCCATTTTAAAAACTAATGTCTTAAAACCTGCCACACACACAAAACAAATGGTCCACAAAACATTATGCTTTCCTTCTGAAGCTTTTACGATGCATTGTAATCATTAACCAGTCTTTTACAATTAAACTTAAAAGGCCCATTGAGACAAACAATTGAGACTGCTCTTCTGCCATTGATTAAGACTGTGGTGGCAGGTAGTGGGGATAATATTCTGGGCAGACTTGGTGACTTTGCCAGCTCCAGCTGCCTTCTTGTCCGCTGCTTTGATGACACCCACTGCACCTATCTGTCTCACGTCACAAACAGGAACACTGCCCAGGGCAGGATAGTCACAGAAGCTCTCAACACACGTGGGCTTGCCAGGAACCATATCAACAATAGCAGCATCACCAGATTTCAAAAACTTTGGGCCGTCTTTCTGCTTTGTCCGAGAATGATGATCAGTCTTCTCCTCCAGCTCAGCAAATTTGCATGCAACGTGAGCTGTGTGACAATCCAGCACAGGTGCATGTCCAGCACTGATTCGGCTGGATCATTCAGGAGAATCACAGGAGCTGTGAAGCCAGCTGCTTCCATTGGTGGATCATTTTTGGTGTCACCAGCCACATTGCCACAATGAACGTCTTTGACAGGCACGTTTTTGACATTGAAGCTCACGTTGTCCCCAGGAAGAGCTTCACACAAAGCTTCATGGTGCATTTCAACAGAATTTTTTTCAGTTGTAACCTGACTGGAGCAAAGGTGACCACAGTGCCAGGTTTGAGAATACCAGTCTTCGCTCAGCCCACAGGGACAGTACCAATACCGCCAATTTTGTAGACATCTTGGAGGGGCAGATGCAGGGGTTTGTCAGCTGGATGGGATGGTGGGAGGATGCAATCCAGAGCTCCAAGCAGTGCAGTTTCACTGGCACTGCCATCTTTATGGGTGACTTTCCATCCCTTGAACCAAGCCATGTTAGCATCTACCTGCAGCATGTTGTCACCATTTCAACCAGAAACTGGCACAACTGTTATTGTGTCAGGGTTGTAGCCAATTTTCTTAATGTAGGTGCTGACTTCTTTAACAATTTCCTCGTATTCCTTCTGGCTGTAGGGCAGCCCAGTGGAATCCATTTTGTTATCACCAATGATCAGCTCTTTCACACTCAGTGTGTCAGCCAGAAGGGCATGCCCACGGGTCTGCCCATTCTTGGAGATGCCTGCTTCAAACCGACCAACGCCAGCAGCAACAATTAGGATGGTGCAGTCAGCCTGAGATGTGCATGTAATCATGTTTTTGATAAAGTCTCTGATGTCTGGGACATCAATGATGGTCACATAATATTTGCGGGTCTCGAATTTCCACGGGGAGATATCAGGGGTGATACCACACTCATGGTCAACTTTCAGTTTATCCAAGACCCAGGCATACTTGAAGGAGACCTTCCCCATCTCAGCAGCCTCCTTCTCGAATTTTTCCACGATTCTATTGCCAATCCTACTACATTTGTAGATCAAATGGCCCATAGTTGGTAGACTTGCCAGAATCTACATGTCCAATGAAGACGATGTTGATGTGAGCCTTTTCCTTTCATTTTGGCTTTGATTTAGTGGTGGTTTTTACAAAACCTGTGTTCTGGTAATAAGCTCATTGCAAAAACACATTTTTTATTGTTGTTTTTGAATACTATTTGAAAAAATGCAAGTAATAGTGCATGGTTTAAAAAAATCCCAATAGTACCGAAAGATACATCACAAAAAGTGAATTTCCATTTCTCTTCAGCCTCCTAGGCCCTCAGTGTGCCGGTCCTCTCCGGATGCAATTTATTTTGCCAGTTTCTCACGCTTTATATCTATGCAGACCTAACGTGTGTATGTATATAGCTCCAGTTTCTTTTACTCACACTCTCCATACTGTACTGTATCTTTCTTTTACCAGTCAATGTAATTTGGAGTTGGTTTCATATCACTTTCCATATCTCTCCTTATTAATACCTGTGTATTATCCCAATGGATGGATGCTACAAAAATGACTACATACACTCATTTTTATGCATGTATTACTGGATTTCTACACCAAAAATTTTAGTGCAGAGGATATTTCTATTTTAAATTGACAAATATTGTCAAGTTGACTTTCAAATGTTGAGCTAATTTATAGCATCACCAATTATACTCATATATTATAATATATATATTTTTATCTCTGTCCAAATAATGTAATAGTCAACTTTTCAATCTTTGCCAGACAGATGGATAAGAAAACAAAGCATTCCTTTGTAATTTTATAGTACATTTCTCATATCATCATGAAACTGAACATCTTTTTTATATGTTTAAAGATTATTTCCTCCTCTCTGAATTGTCTGTTCATGTTCTTGCCTCATTCTGTTGGGATTATGTTCTGTTTTAAAAATAAAATAATTCTTAAAAGTACTATATCAAAGAAAGACGTCTTATTTAAGCCAAATTTCATAGATGGAAGCAAAAAGACTCTTTGTAAAAAGGTTTCAAGTACTTTACCAGAAAACAAGAATTTTCCACACTTGCTTCCTTTTACCATATGCTGTGAAAGAACCACACAAGTCAATGCGACCCATAATCAATACTTTTTTGAACTGGCTTCCCTATTAATTAGTCAGTCATTGGCCCAAAGTCTAAATGGACAACTACAGAGATATAGATCCAGGATAGAAGAAAAAATAAAGTGAATTTTTTTATGTAACAAAGCTAGTCCTAAGAAGGCTGGAATAGTAATGAAAAGAGAAGAAAAAGCTAGCCAATTTTAACTCACACAGAACAGCCAAAGATTATGCAAAAACTACATTTGAAAGAAGAATGAAATTAAAAATTAAAATATATGCACTTTGAGTAAATTTTAAAGTCAATCCTCAACACATGTTGCTTTGGCTCATATAATGTGGGGGTTTTTTTTCTTAATTTAATTTTAGAGAGAGAGGACAGGAGGGAGAAATATAGAGAAACATCAGTGTGAGAGGGAAATATCAATTGGTTGCCTTCTGTACTCCCACTGGGGACTGAACCTGCAACCCAGGCATGTGCCTTGACCAGGAATCAAACTGGAAAGCGTTCAGTTTGTGGGACAATGCCCAGCCAACTGAGTCACACAGACCGGAGCTCAAATAACGTGTTTTAAATGAGACAGAGACATGACAGTCAGACTGCTTGACTTGGGACCTGTGTTCTTTGTTTATGTATAAAATTTCATGATGTTTAACACATAGGGTAAAATCCAAAGTGAAGTTCCAAAGAGGTGGGATTCTGAGCTAGGCACCTTTGTGCTCCTTTCTGTTAATAAATTGTTGAAAAACTACAGAGATTTATACATGAACATCAGTAGACACAAAACCAGTAAGAGAAACCCTGAAACATGAGGGCATTGAATTAAATGAGCTTTAGATTCTGTACTTATATGAGAAGAACCTTTAAGGGGAGCTCAACTGAAGCTCTGACATGTGTCCTCTCAGGGAAGTGAGCCACCCAGTCTTCAGATAAGTTCTTTTGAGGTCACCACATGTCTTCTCCGTTATCATTCTTGGGGGATCCTGGGTGTCAACACATCATCGTTCAAAGAGCATTACTACAAACCAAGTTAAAGCCTTGGCAAGAATTTCCTTCTTCTATCAGCTGAATTTTAACCAACAACCCTTAAAAACAGAAACAAAACTGGTGACAGCTTAGAGGCATATTTATTGTGACTTTTTCTGCTTAAAAAAAAAGCTTTGTTAAGGATTCTTTTTAATGTTTTTAGTTAAGTAAAGGATTAATTTTGCTGATATTTTCCCCATAACAGAACATTTGACATCATTAACTACACATGGAGAAATTATTGAATTGGACAATCTCTTTCTGCCTTTTAAAATAAAAACCATAGACCTTTCAGACTCATGAAATAGTTTATACTTGATACTCATGTAAAGGTTGGCTTTAACCCATTATTTGATTTCCTGTGCTTAATCATTGTATGCTGAGTCTAAGAAGCTAAACTTTCCCTTGGCAAATTGCTACTCCAAATGACTGAATACTACATGTGTGGCCTTTCGAACACTTTCTGGAGCAGCTGTAGGCAACAGTGATATTCTGATATTTAAATTTCCAAATAAAAGATTGGTCTTAGAGGGCTTATCACATTCATACTATTGGCTTCTCATATCTATACAATAGTTGTATTTTATGGTCTCCTTTTTTCGTCTTTCTATTTCTCATCATCTACTTCATGTTTTATCATCCTCTGATGACCTCCCGAGCCAAGGTCATCCCCTGCCACCCTGCAGCATGTCTCTTCTTGTCCTCTCTACACACTTCACATTCCACTGTTTCCCTGTGGAACCTTTCTGGACATTCTTGGGATTACCTCCTGAGATAGTTGAAGGGAGGGGCATCGTGATTATCCTTTTAAGAAGAGATATGTTAAAACTGTTTATATTGTTTGGAGTTTTTGCTTTTAATGTTTTGTGGAGTAATTTTATACTATTCTTAGATGTTCAAGTTGTGGGCAAAAAACCTGGGGTTCTGTGGAAAGTAATCTCTCAGGGTGACCTAATCATAAATTCCTAACTGGGCAGGTCACAGTGGGTAGTCACACCCAGGCAAACAACTTGTTTACTAGAAGTCTTATATCTTTGGCCTGAGTAAACAGTTTCCGTTGTTTCTGTGTATCTAGGTTAACACGCCTTTGAAATAAACCCTAACCACCTTCAAGAGAACACATAATCTTAACTATCCCATAACTCAATCCCCATCTTGCTTCCTCCCACCTTCATGCAATCTTCCTTAATTTCAAATGCATAAAAGAAGCTGTGAAACTGTTACTTGCTGAAGCATTTGAGATCTCGCTCCCCAGCAGATGTCATTAGTTTGGCTCAAATAAATGTTTATAAAAATTTTCTACACGTTTGGATGTTTCTTATGTTGACAAAACAAAGTGGTTAAAAGAGAAAATCTTGTATCAAAGAAAAAGTCATCTGTCTTGGTGAACTCTCCCTCCCAGGATCACTGCCTGCACCTTTCCTCTCTCCCTTTCTTCCCCCAGGCCTGTTACCTCTGCTTTTCTCTTTCCGAAATTCTGGGGCCCTTCTTTTGCTTCTGTAACTTGTTCCCTGAGCCTAGGTAGCTCAGCTGGGTCACTTCTACTACTTCTGTAACTTTCTAAGTAAATTTTCTCTTATAATTTGGAAAAAAACACCTGTCTTGCTCCCTTTCTTCCATTTTCCTCCCCTGCAATTATTTCGTTACTGTTTAAGACAAAATTCTGATCCCGTCATACCTCCACTTTACACTTTTCTTTGGCTCCCATTGCCTTTAGGAAATGCTCAGATCTTTTATCAGGGCTGATCTGGTGTTTCTCTTCACCACTTCCTTACTGTCCTCCCCAGCCCTGAGGAGAAGTGAAGGAGTCACGGCAAAAGCATGCACTCTGAAGACGACCCTTAGTCATGGTCTCAGGGGCTGATTTAATGGCGGGTGCACGGGGCGCACACCCTGGGCCCTGACTTCTGAAGGGCCCCGCAAAACCCCAACTTTATACGATGACACCAAGTTTGGTTTCACATGTGCAATTTTAATTATGTACAAGTTTACAGTTGGCGGTAAAACCTGATCGTATGTTTCTATTCGCTTATTTTCATTATTTCATTACTACGCTGCAAACTATACACACACTATGCTGCACAGGCCGCACCCGGCTGCGCTACTGCTCAGCTCATCGGAGCAATAGAATCGTATTTGCTACCTTGTACTTACACAGGTTCTCCTGCAGGGCAGACTTACGATATACACAAATACGCCGGGGTGTAAATTAGTTTGTGGGTATGTACTTGTTTCATTTACAGTTTTAAAAATATGTATTTTTAAACAAGTATTTTTTATTTTCCCTGTCTCTCTCTCTCTTTTTTTTAAGGGGCCCAATATTTTCTTCTGCGCCCGGGGCCTCAACCGACCTTCATCCACCTCTGGTCATGGAGCCTGGCTCTTCCCATTTCATCTCATGGCCTCGAGCTAGTTACTTAAACTCTCTGTGCTTCGGTTTTCCCATTTACATTTTAAGATAACTAAGCCTGCTTCATGAGGTTGTTGTGACGATTAAATGAGATAATATACGAAGGGAACTTAGAAAAAAGTCTGACCTACAGTAAGTGCTAAATAAGTGTTTGCTACCTTTTTAAAAAAAAAAATGTTCTGCCCTCTGCCTTCGGGTCTCTGTACCTGCTCTTCTTTCTTCCTCGAACTTTCTCTCTTTAATTCCTATCATCAGCTATATAATTTTTACTTCTTTTTATTAGTCTGATTTTTCAAGAGAAACAGAATAAATAGGACACCAGTGTGTGTGTGTGTGTGACTCATTATTGAGATTCACTCACGCAATTATGGAGGCTGGCACGTCCCAAGGTCTGCAGAATAATTCAGGAAGCTGGAGACCCAGAAAAACCAATGTTTAGTTCCAGCCTGAGCCCAAAGGCCCGAGAACCGGGAGAGCCAATGGTGTAAGTTTCAGTTTAAAAAGCCAGCAACCTCAAGACCTAGGAAGAGTCCAAGTTTCAGTTTGAATCTAAAAGCAGGAATAAAAGTGTTACTGAACAGCCAAGTGGGGTCCTGCTCCCCCCTGCCACCCTCTAAGCAAAATTCTGGAGGCAAAGGTTTGGTGATAAAGGAAAGGAGTCTGTATTCAAAAGCTCCACAGCTTTGGAATAACAGCTTTCCATATGCATTAGCCACTTAAACCTATCAATTAAGGTTAAAACCTTCAGCTCCTGAATTCCCCTGTCATTCCTCCTGTTCTTTTTTAATTATCTTATTTCTATAGGATTAGTTTATAAACTAAAACAACATAAGAAACAAAAGCTACACAATTTTGGAAGAATGGTAGTCTTCTGCGTCAGAGACGGCTCTAGAACACCGAAAGAGGAATAATCCTGTCACCCTCGGCCAGGACAGCCCAATCCGAGGCTGCGCCTGGAGTTTCTTCTCCCATCCAAAATACCGTCCTTTGGGAAACACAGGCAACTGCAGGATGATCAGCCAGGCATCCCCGAGGAGGAGAGCCCGACAGCCACTCTCTGCCCTCCTTTTATTTTAAATCTTTTGGCCCATAATTCCATGCACTCCACAGGCAGTTGGCTTCTCAGTCCCTTCCTAGGCTGTTTACCATTGCCTCGGGCGAGCTCCTTCTACGGCTCCCTCCTACTCCTCCCCAGGATCTGATCGGATCTCAAAGCAAATATCCCAGTTTGAAAGGCAAAAAGAATTTTTCTTTTCCTTGAATAGCGTGAGTCTTTTTGCTCTATCAGGCCTTTAACTAACGGGAGGAAGTCCATCCACATTAGGCAGTACAATCTGCTTTGTTCAATCTACCGACTTAAATGTTAATCTGACCCCAAACTACCATCAGAGACAGGCCCAGCATGATGTTTGATCAGATATCTGAGCACCCCATGGCCCAATCATGCTGACACATAAAGTTAATTATCACATCTTTCAAGTCTCAGGTGAAAGTCCCACTTCTGGGGGAACTTACCTTGACCTTGATGCTGTCTGTTTTTTGGCCTGTGAGTCCTCTAAGTACAGAGATGTGTTTATCTTGCTTTCCACTGTATCTCTGGTACCCAGCACAGTGCCTGGGACATGATAGGCTTTCAATAAATGCTTGCTATGTAATTATTTAATTCATAGGTAATTGTAATCTTTTTCCATTTCTGATAATATGAATACTCAAAAACATACAAAGCACTAGACAAAATACTTTGAGGTATAGTGAGTAGGCTGTCTGAAAGATTGCCCGGAACTTATAAAAGATCATCCAGAACTTATAAAACTCAACATTTAAAAAAAAACAATCCAAGTGAAAAATGAGCAAAGGATCTGACTAGAAACTTTTCTAAAGCGGACATACAGATGGCCAATAGATGTATGAGAAGATGCTAATATGTCCACAGGCATTGAATTAGCAAATACATCACTAATCATCAGCGAAATGCAAATTAAAACTATAAGAAGGCATCACCTCACATCAGTCAGAATGGCTATCATCAATAAATCTACAAACAGCACATGCTGGTGAGGATGTGGAGAAAGGGGAACCCTTTGGCACTGTTGGTGGGAATGCAGACTGGTGCAGCCACTGTGGGAAGCAGTATGGAGTTACCTCCAAAAATTAAAAATGGATCTGCCTTATGACCCAGTGATTCCACTTCTGGAAATTTAGCCAAAGAAACCAAAACACTAATTCGAAAGAATATATGCACCCTTATGTTCATTGCACCGCTTTTTACAATTGCCAAGATTTGGCCGTCCATCAGGAGATGAGTGAATAGAACAATTATGGTACATTTACACAACGGAATACTACTCAGCTATAAAAAAGAAAAAAAGTTTACCCTTTGTAACAGCATGCATGGACCCAGAGAACATTATGCTAAGTGAAATAAGCCAGTCAGAGAAAGACAAATACCGTATGATTTCACTCTTACGTGGAATCTAATGAACACACTGAACTAACAAGCAAAATAGAGACAAACTCATAGAGGGCAGGTTGACAGTTCCGGGGTGTGGGGTGGGGCTGAAGGGATGGAGAAAAAAGATAAAAGACTCATTAACATGGATAACAGGGTGGTGATAACTGGGGGAAGAGGGAGGGTAAAGGTGGAAAAGGATATAAGGGGGATAAATGGTAATGAAAAAAATACAATTTTTATTTAAAAGCCAAAATCATCCTATTTATTGGAATTATTTAATTTTAATCACAGATTCTGCCTTGCTGGTAAACATATAACAGAATATGCTGATGTTTATTGTTAGAAAGCATTATGCATTTTAAACTCAATCTGGTGTTTATGTTTTTAAAATTAAATTTATTGGAGTGACATTGGTTAATAGGATCATATAGGTTTGAAGTGTACATTTCTATGATACATGATCTGTATATCGCATTGTGCACCCACCACCCATTCAGTTTGGTATTTATATTCTTTGACCAAATGGACATAAACAAGTGAGTTTTTAGTTTACCTTGGCAAATACTCTACTTGGTTCATTCAATATATTTATATATACAAATTAGCTAGGAAGTAAAACAGTTAAAAAATAAACATCATAAGTCTTAGACTTGATATGTCCTCCCTTCCACCTTTACCAAGATTCCTTTCATCCTTGCCGGTATGCCTCAGCTGGGTGGGCATTGCCCACAAAGTGGAAGGTCGCTGGTTCAGTTCCCAGTCAGACACATGCCTGGGTTGTGGGTTTTGTCCCCAGTCTGGGCATGTGCAAGAGGCAACTGGTTGATGTTTCTCTCTCACATTGATGTTTCTCAACCTCTCTTTCTCCCTCCCTTCCTCTCTCTCTAAAAATAAATAAATAAAATCTTTTTAAAAAGATTTCTTTCTTTAACAATATTTGAAAGAGTGTATATATGTAATGTATAATATATATATTTTTGAAAGTATATATTTTATATATATATACACACACACACACACTATCCTCAAAACCTTGTTTAACCTTGCTGTTAAAGGCTTGTTTCATGAGCTTTGATTTCAGTTTTCTTTTGGCTTTAAAGACTTTTAAGTACAGTTGATTCTCATTATTTGGAGTAGTTATATTCTATAAAATCCATAGGGATTGAATTAGCAAATACCGAACCACAGCTTCTAGAGGAAAAACAGGGTTAGGTTCCTGCAAGACTCTGGTTACAACATTTTTGTCAACCAATCAATACATAGCATTGTTTTATGTGCGTGTCATCTTATATATATATTTGATTAATGACCACTGAAGCCATGGCTAACAGCACTGTAACTCATTCCCGAATGCAGCTTAGCCAACAGTATGTTTTCTTTATAAGGCACACCACAGCCCTCTTGCACTTAGGAGCACTAGCTGGCAGCCACTGCAACAGCGAGATCACCACCAATGGGCTACAACCAAAGGCCCCGTTGCTCTCTTCGACCTCGGCCGAGAGCGAATGTGTGTGTCAGGCAACTCCGGTTTTTCATTGCTCTGCACACATTTGTGAATGGCTGGGAAAATGCTGCAAGGATTGATTTCGGATTTACAAGTAAGCGTTAGTGAGTAGGCGAACTTGCAAATACAAAATCTGCAAGCATCAACTGTGTTAATAATATCTGTGGATGTGTCTTAAGAATTTTTAGGAAGGATTTTTGTAAATGTTGCAAAGAGCTAACCTTGTAGTCAGCTGTACATGACTTCTGTAAGAAACATCCAAATGTGCAGGGAATTTTTATGAGTTTATTTCAGTCAAACTGACGACACATGCTAGGGAGCAAGTATCAGATGTTCCAGAGAATAACTGTTTTGCAGGTTCTTTTATGCATTTGAAATTAAGGAGGGAAAGTAAAAAGACTGGAGAAAGCAAGGTGGGGATTGGATTACAGGATAGTTAATAAGATTATGTGCTCTCAGGAGTGTTAATACTCTTGTGGAAGGGTATTTCTAAAGTGTGTTAATCTAGATGCACAATAACAACGGACAGGGCTGACTTAAAACCTTTCATTAAAGAAGTTATATGCCTGGGGCAGGACCGCCCACCATGACCTTCCCAGTTAGAAATTTATGCTCAGGTCACCCTGTGAGGTTCTTTTTCATAGAACTCCTTCTTTTTGGTCCACACTTCTATAACAAAAAGTCTTAATGACCTTCATATATGATATATATGAGATATATATATATATATATCTCATATATATGAATGTGAGGTTTGTTAAAGTTTTATCTTATCATGAAACTGAGTTACTCATTCTGCATTTCTGGGTTCTCTTCTTTAATACTGAAGATTGGTTAGTCTATGGTTCTGAAAATTATGACATAATTACATAAAAATTTTTGATCAAAAACACATAAATTGTCCTAAATTTGATTTTTGAAAATCTTATTTTCTATTGTAAAGGTGGAAAACTTAAGGGTTAGATAGAAGTGACTTGGTCACAGCCATTTTTCAAGTAGAGACAACAACAGGACGCAGCTAGGTTTTCCATGACATATTTCATGCTTACTTTTTCACCTTGCCTCTGTGTGGAGAGATGAGCAGCTTATATGAGGTCAAATTAGTGGCCATGACTTCAGTAGGTCTATTCTAGTGGTTCTCAAAGTTCAGAATGTGTCATAATGGTCAGACTCAGCTAGGGGGCTACTCAAAGGCAGATTTCTCGGCCCTGTCCCAGAGGTCCTGATTCTGTACGTTAGATGGGAGCCTGCGAATTTGTATTTGTATGTTCCCGGACGGCGCTTCCCCTGCTGGTAAGGGACTTTTTTCACTACAATACTTGACCCAGTTTCACTGGTTAGTTTCCTAGCGAGGTTGGTGAAAGAAGACAGGCTGGGCTTGCTGTTCTGCTGTATTTTCACTAAGTCCTGCCACCTGTCTCAGTATTTTTCCTTGGATTGTATCCTTGATACAGGTCGGCCTTGAGCTATTTATTGAATTCTTTAAATTCTTCTGAGAGTAATTAAAAAATCAATTTTTTTCTGGAATAGAGCTTTCAGTATGGGACTGGCCAAGAACTCTAATTAATGAAAGCTAGTATTCTCCGGATAGAATGTGGGTCAATATTCTAGGTTGCTTTTAAATAGCTAGGTTGATTTTAAAGGAGGACGAAAATGTTAAGCGATTATTGTGACATTGTCATAGATCACATTTGGGAAAAACGACTAAGGATATATGTTTTCTAGTATAGCTTGTCATGAGCAGAAATTTATGTGTTCAAAGAAATCTTGTAAATAAGAGTACTCCTCTAAAAATATTATAAAGTCCTCAGATTTCTTGTGAAAAAGTAACACCTGGAAAAAAATACTTTAGTGTTTTCAGTGAAAACTCACCAAATGTTTACCTTAATTTTCCGAGACTTAAAGCACTAAGTCTTTGAGCCTTTATTATTCATACATCTTAAATGGGAAGGTCAGAAACTTTTACCTGAGATCACATGTGCAAAACATACATTTGTGAGCCCGCACAGATTCATTGACCTATGAAGTAAGAAATCCTTGACTTTATTTCTGTAAAGAGAAAAGAGAAAACATGAGAGCCGGAACAAAAATAGTATCTTCTAACGTTTCTTTTTCCTCATGGATTTCTCAATTCTCTGTAATGGATATCTTCCATGAGTCCTTAAAAAAGGATTTTTGTTGGAAAAGCCAGAGAAACTTTCCATCAGCTTTCGTTCTTGCCAAAATTAAGACCTCCTGACATGATATGTACTAACCCAATAATAACAAACTCTACGTCTAAAATTTTATCTGCATAAAGAAAAGCAGCTTAACTCATGTTCATTTTGCCACTTGCATTTTAATCTGAATTATGCTTTCTTTCCTTTTTCAAGAATTATTAAGATTTATTACTTAAATAACTATACTGTGTACTAGACTGGAGAAGAATTATTAACCTGTTGGCAAAAAATTATGCAGGAATTTCCTTCTAGGTTGAACCACTGACTAACCTTCAGCTTTAAGATATTCTGCTTGTGAACAGGAAAACTGGTCAGCATAGAAAAGTTATAGAAGCTCAGATGATTTGAATAAATGTTGATATAGTAGGGAAGTCTACAACATTGATCATAGGATTGTTTCTGTCCCCATCTTCCCTTCCTTTGGGCTTTTCCTTCCCCTATTCCCAAATGAATGTCGTAGCTTTTTTGTTCCAGGCTCCATCTGTCTTTTTTTTTTTTGTCTTTTTTTTTTTTGTCTTTTGCTCTTATAACTTGTATATAGTTTTTTTCAAGTTCTCACAGTATCTTTCCCCCTTTTGCAAACTTGCTGAAACCTCCGCCTGTCAGAGTCCTGGAAATCACTGGATACACATTTCCTTCCTCATTCAAGTCTCTTAGGTGTGGTCCACACACAATGTGAATGAGACATTTTCACAGCACAATACTAGGCTGTTCTAATCGTAGAGGGTATCTGACTGCGTGACACACACATATCACAGAGCCACTAATTTCAACATCACAGGAAATACTTTTTCAGGTCGTGGTTTACCTTGGAGTTCCCCCCCCCCCCCCACAAATAAGTCAAAGGGAAAGAGCAACAAAAGAGTATAAGAAGTAGAAAATAAGAATCCTTCAGAAATATGCCACTGCCAAATAACAGGTATCTGCATCCAACCCTTTGCTGAGAATTCAACTGAAGGAGGGCAATTTTATTATACGTGTACAAACAAAAGAACAATAATTAGAAATATGGGCATACAGACTGTAAGACTTATAAGAGGAACACTGAAAATTTTCTGCAATGAGTGTTAAAGATCTGATGCGGAGAAACAGAAACTCTGCACTCGATGCTTGTGGATCAGGACCAGTGCAGAGCCTGGCAGAGGAGTAGGAAGCCCACCCACCAACCAACAAAAGGGAAGGAGAATTGGACTGGACTGGGGAAGATTCATTTCCCTGCTATGCTAGTTTCCTATTTCTGCTGTAGCAAATCATCACAAATCCAATGGTTTGATATAATACAAATTTATTATCTTACAGCTCTAGAGGTCAGAAATCTGAAATAGGTATTACATGGCTAAAATCAAGGTGTTGGAAGAAATACAGGGCTCTATTCCTTCTGGAGGTTCTATGAGAAAATCTTGCTTAACTTTTCCAGATTTTAGAGCCTTTCCTGACCACCATCTTTCATTTTATCTGGTAGTCTCCGCTTAGGGACTGCAGTGCTTGGTGAAAGGTGGCTATGCCAGTGGGTGTGATGGAATTACTAGCGCACAACAAGAGTAACTGGTGTAGTTGTAGAGATTATCAAAAGAGTTTGTAAGTACATGCCACACTCTGGGTTCTCACAAAATGCTTGCAAGTTGCTCACAGGAGATGGATAGTATTGTGGAGAATGCAGGCAAGGGTCAATGTAATATGAGTTGTTAGTATTGTAATCTTTGGGTCTTGGAGAAATTTGGGTGACATAATCTATTCCTGAATTTTAGTTCAGACATTCTTAGCTTACCTTTTATTTTCCAATCTCCATAAGTCCAAAATTTTATAATCCACTTCTATATTCTCAAAGACCTTACCTTGCACCAGCTAAGTCCCAACAGAACTCGCCGAAATACTTTGGCATTGAAGATGAGCAGGCTCGGTAGACGGCTCCCCTTACAGAAAGGGCCTGGCAGCTACTCATGTTTGGATGAATCACATATGGCATGAGTGGCTCAAAGGTGTCATGACATAAGGGGCACAACTGTTCCAGTTTGCCTGATATAATTTTTTTTTTTAAGTATACTTTTTGAATAGCTTTATTTTTAAACAGCTTTATTAAGGTATAATTGATAAACATAGAAATGTGCATATTAAATATGTATAATTTGATGAGTTCGGACATATGCAAACACTCATGATACCATTACCACAATAAAGGTAAGAGGCATATCCAACGTCCCCTAAAGTTTCTTTGTATTCCCCCACTTTTTTCGTAGAAAGATGCTCAACATTATTAAGAACCTGGGAAATGCAAATCAAAACTGAGACATCACCTCACATTGGTTAGGATGACAATTATCAAAATGCTCCCAATGATAGCAAGTGTTGGTGAGGATGTGGAGAAATTCTTATTCAGTCTAAAAAATAGAAGAAAATCATGCTATTTACCACAATGTGTATAACCCTGGAGAGCATTACCTAAGTAAAATAACTGTCACAGCAGAGCAAATACTGCATGATTCCCCTTAGATGAAGTACCTAAATTAGTCAAACTCATTAAAGCAGAGGATATTTAATTTGCATTTAAGTATTCCATGTGCTCACAGATACCAGGTTAAATTTTATATGCATGATTCTTAATGTGATGGGAAAATAAGTTTGTCATATATTATTTATCATATTTATCATCTATAATACTGTTAGATAATCCATTGTTAGAAATGTATTCTTTTATTATGATATTCTCTCCAAAAAATTTTTATAATCAGATTTCCCTAAGAAAAGTGGTGCATTATGTTTTTGTTAATGCTAGGTCATATTCTTTGTGAATTATGAATTATATCTTTATAAATTCGGTAGTAATTACTCTGCAGTGAAATTGCTGTGGAAATATGAATTGTATAGAATGATGGAGGCACTAATTTAGAGTATTAAAGGAGGAATTCTGTTGGAATATAGAAGGGCACAGATACTTTTCAAAAACTGGGTAATATTTGAATTGGAGAAAGAAGATTATCTAAATGGAAAGAAAAGTATCAAAAATGCCAAGGTGAAGACTCCAAAGATGGTCTTTGTTAAACTGATAATTTTTCTTTGAGTATCCCTGGGGGAAGATGCTTACTGTAGTATTTTTGAATATATCTTTAATATGCCCCTTAAAACATGTTTTAAGACCTAGCCAGTGTTTAAACTTTTGGCATATGAAAAAGCTGTGGTGGTGTGGAGGGGAGATGTGTTTGGTTTAGTGTTCGTTGGCTTAATAATTAAGGGAATAGCTTATAGAAACCCTTATAAAATTCTTTAGGTAATTCTCTTCAGTATGTCTTCTATTTGTATTTTTTAGTATTGTTATTTTTCTTTAATGCCAAAGAAAATCTTTAGACTTCAGACTTGGCTTTCAGAAAACTAAACATTTTTGTTGATGTCATTAAGATAATAGATGATTTAGGAGGTCACTATTAAGTCTATTTACAAGTACAGGGAGTTAGGATTACAGAGAACATATAAACAAAATCCACCTAGTGTTTATGTGAGTGTGTGTTTATAAAAGCAGTACCCACCTTAAGAACTGACTCTTTTTAAAAATTCATTTTGAAGTCTGTTGTTTGGGACCTAGGGCACACTTTCCCTTAGAGCCAAATGTTATGTATAGTGGTTAAGTTTCCACACTAGCTCTCAAAATTCTCTTTAACCCGTGGCATTCCTGAAATGTCCATGAATACTAATATCATTTTAAAAAGACTATTATGTACAATGCTGCCTTCTGGAAGAATGAAGTTGACTGCCAACTGGGGATTCTAGAGCATTCTCCCCTCCACACACACACAAGTTCTGTAAGTCACTGACAGGAACTCTATGAAGGAAACAAACTAATTAATTAATTAATTAATTGGAAGAAATTGCTGAGGGTGTTAAGAAACTCACCCACAGCAAAGCACAGAGAAAGCAATTAAATAAAACAAGAAATAGAATAGTTGTAAAAAATGGAAAATTAACTGAGAGGCTTCTAGAAGAGATATGGGAGAAGAAAAAATACTAGAAAATCAGAGAAGAAATATTTAAAGAGAGAATCTCTGAGAAATTTTTATATGAAAGAACAAAATGAAAAAGTTGTTAAAACAGCTTTGATGAAGAATACTATTCAAGGGGCATGTCTTGATCTGAGGACCAAATACTCTTGGGCTTGAGCCAGAGACACTTACTAGTTGTGCTAGAAACACGGGGCATGCGTGGAGCCTGTAGACCAGCAACCTGGATGTCCGGCGTTCATTCACTTGTCCCGCTGAGGGTAGAGGTTAAGTCTTGTACAGCTCCTTGTTAGAAACTTAGATTTTCTTCTTCTCAAACCATAGGGGAACTGAACATCTGTACCTCTTAAGCTCCTGAAGCTGAAAACAATAAAGGATGGACACTTATAGCCACTGAGGGATCGCCTTAATACAGGGGCTCCATGACAGGGGAGGAGAGGAGGCTGCCGGTGATTTTCCTGAGGCTGCCACTGAACCACCGCTGAGCAGAGCAGTCACTTCATAGGAAACAAGAACAAAATTCTCTGGAACAATAAGTCAGAATCTCTAGTTAAAATGAAGCTTCCACAGTGGTATGTAAGTATCCTAAACACCCCTAGGAAAAAAATCTGAGAGTTCTTGGTGCCAGCTGCTAGAAATTTGGCACCAGATTGGAATGGAGCAGTATCTTTGAGATTTTAGACAATTTTAGATGTCAGCATAAGGCATTCAGGGCCCACTCCTGAGGATGCTGTTAAAACAAAACCAAAATAACTACCTTGAGAGAACACGCACATTCTAAGAGGCCAAATATTTCATCTGGATGAAGGGGTGATATAATTCAGTTAACTCAAGAGCACAAGAAAACAACGCAGTCTTAAATATATTCAACTATCAAGGTATGGCATTGTCCCATATAAAACATTATAATTTTCCCACTGGTAGAAAAATTTTTGGGTTGTAAAGAAACCCAACAAGTAACTTTACAGTGAAGGGCCCTGAAGAACACTGTGAGTGACCCAAGGTCCCCAAGCAGCTGCGATGGTGGAGGCACCTAAAGTGCCAACCGCTGCACAAGGTTGCCTGCAGTTGTGTCTTTTTCAAATGTGACCCGCTGGTGTTTCCAAGATGCTTTACAGATTAGTCCCATCTGGTAAAGCCCGGCGGGGAATGAGCCAAGGAGTATAAGCCAAGAAGCGGTCAAAGCCAAGAAGTGGTCAAAGCCAAGGTTTCCGCATGACAACTCCCTCTTCTTCCGAGGGACTAGTGACCGCTGAGACCTGGCTTGAAGTGCTTCAGTGACGTGCGCTCGGCAAATCTGCACTCATTAACGCCAGAAGAACTCGAGAGGGCTCTCTACGAAGCAATGCTTTGCTATGGGATCCCTATAGGTGTTCTCATGTTCCATGCTCTGGGATGAGGTCCTGCATTTAGCCAAACACAATTCAAAGCAATCTTCGACTTCCATGAGGAGATTCTGGAATGCCACGGCTGCCAAGTTGAGGAACCACTCCAGGAGAAGTTGCTTGTTGGGTTGCAGGCAGCAGGAAACTCAGTGCTCATAAGTGCTACAGCAGCCATTGGACAAGCAGCCATCACAGCAGTACTGCTTGGTGCCCGGGTCATTGACGTTATAGCTGCCAATCACCAACAAATCCTTTCCCAAACGTAACCTAGTTCGTGCAGTGATGAGCTGCTTCCCTTGAATGGAGTTCAAGCACTGGTTGCTGGGCAGACTGTAACTGCCCAAGTTAAACTGCACTTTCTACAGAATGGGCTGATCATGGTCTTGAACCTGGAGGAGATTCCTATATCTCTCTTCCCTCTCCTCCTGCTGGAAGATGATGGTGAGGAAGTAGACTAGCGAGAGCCCAAAGACTAGGGTGAGCACCCACCTCTTCTTCAGGAGCCCGCGCCACACCATGGCCGCTAGATTCTCCATGCAGGCGCAGACACGGAGCACGGCAGCCGGGGTGCACGACAGGGGAAACCCGAACCCGGGGGACAGGAGGCATGGCCCCTTTACGGCCGCAGGACACCCCAACCCTCATGTCAGTTGCAGGCCTCCGAAAGTAATCATTTTCATCAGAAATATAGTCATTCGATTTCCCTAGTCTTAACACTAAGTCAAGTGAATAACATTTCTCAAATTATTTTGCTTGAACGTTCATGCTAGTATTTGCCAGAACATACCGGTCTATAAATTATAAATATGATTTATTTGTAATATGCTAAATAATTTTTTGAAACAAATCTTCTGTAACAGAACACATTGTTTTCTTTAATGAATTCTTTTTTCATTTAATCTTTATCGTACTTTTTCCGTTACCATTTAGTCCCCTTATACCTCCCTGCCCCCAGCAATCACCACACTGTTGTTCATGTTCATGAGTCCTTTTTCCTTTCTGTTCAATTGCTCCAACCCAACACCTCTCCTGCTCCCCACTAGCTGTCACCCTGCTCTTCCTCTGAATCTGTCTTCATTGTCCTTGTTAGCTCAGTTTGTTCATTAGATTACACATACGAGTAAAATAATATGGCGTTTGTCTTTCTCTGACTGGCTTATTTCACTTAGCATAATGTTCTCCAGGTCTATCCACACTGTCACGAAGGGTAAAACTTTTTTTTATGTTCCAGTAGTATTCCATTGTGTGAATGCCCCATCGTTGTTTTATCCATTCATCTACCAATGGAGACTTGGGTGGCTTCCATATCTTGGCAACTATAAACAACACTGCAGTGAACATAGGGGTGCATTCTTTCAAATTAGTGTTTTGGGTTCATTCAGACATATTTCCAGAAGTGGAATCTCTGGGTCAAAAGGCAGATCCATTTTTGATTTTTTGAGGTATCGCCATACTGCATTCCACAGTGGCTACACCAGCCTGCAATCTCACCAACAGTGCAAAAGGGTTCTCCTTTCTCCACATTCTTGTCAGCACTTGTTGTTTGTTGATGTATTGATGACAGCCATTCTGAAAAGTATGAGATGATATCTCATTGTGGTTTTAATATTCATTTCTCTGATGATTAGTGACATTGAGTATTTTTTCATATGTCTATGGACATCTGTATGTCCTCTTTGGAGAAGTGTTTATTCAGGTCCTTCTCCTGTTTTTTAATTGGGTTTTTTTTTTTTTGGTGTTGTGTTCTATAAGTTATTTAAAAATTCTGTTTTTTTAATCTTCATTGTACTTTTTTTTCCATTACCATTTAGTCCTCTTATACCCCTCTCCCCGCAGCAGTCACCATGCTGTTTTCCATGTCCATGAGTCCCTTTTCCTTCTTGTTAAATCTCTCCACACCGTAACCTACTGCCCCATCCCTCACCTGGTTGTCATCCTGCTCTCCATCTATGAATTTTGGATATTAGCCCCTTATCAGGTGTATTGGTGAATATCTTCTCCTATTCTGTGGGTTGTCTTTTTATTTTGTTGATGATTTCTGTTTCTATGCAAAAACTTTTTAGTTTGATGTAACCCCATTTGTTTATTTTTTCTTTTGTTTCCCTTGCCTGGAGAGATATATCCGAGCAATGTTCGAGATTGGTGCTCACTTGTATGTAACTACCTACTTTTTTCTTGTGGCTATTAGGATTCTCTCCTTGTCTTTAAAACTTGCCTTGCTCACTGTCTTCTCCTTCTGCTATTCCCATGATGCAGATCTCGTTATGCTTCATGTTTTCCTGAATGTTTCTTAAGCTCTCTTCATTTATTTTTTATTCTTTTTCTATTTTGCTCCTCTGCCTTGGTGTTTTTCTCTTCCTCGTCTTCTAAATCACTGATTTGATCCTCTGCTTCATCTAACCTACTATTTATTCCTTCCAGTGTATTATTTATTTCTGACTGGCCCTTTTTTATGGTTTCTGTGTCTTTCTTCTGGTATTAAGTATCCTCATAATTATTACTCTAAACACTCCCTCTGTTAAATTGCTTGCCTCCATTTCATCTAGTTCTTCTGGAGAATTCTCTTGTTCTTTCACTTGAGGTCTGTTTCTTTGTCTTCCCATTTTGGCTGCTTCTTTGTGTTTTCTGCCTTAAATTTATCAGTGATATAGCCTCAGACTATAATCCGCAATCTGGCTTAAACCCCACAAGGTGGGACAGAGTAATTTCTGTGGGTGGGGCTGTTGCTTCTCCTTAGGCTGATGTCACTTGGAGAGGAGTGCTCTGCCTGAGAAAGATGGCTTCTGCAGTATTGGGAATGACTCAGCACAAGGACCCTGGTGCTGTTCTTTCAGTTCTCTCCCAAGAGCCACCAACCCCAGATTTTCCTCAAGTGTCTCCTCTATTCCATTCTGACCTCCCTCTGCTAGAGCTCAGGGTAAGTGGCTGCAAATGAAATTTTGCGCATTGGCCCTTTAAGAGGCTCTCTGCATCTTAGTCATCTCTCCCTGGCAGACTGAAACCCTGCTGCTTTTCAGAACTGGATGTTATCTGGGTTCCTTTCTGAATCTGGTGCTGTAGGCTAGGGAGCACCTCTTATTGTTTAGATCCCACACCTCTCGAGGCAAATCCCCCAGTTGCTGAGATATCCCTCTGGAACTTCAGTTTCTGACTGTGGGAGCCCAGCCCTCCCTCTTGCACCTCCCTGCCACTCCCTACCAGTCTTGTAGTAATGTAGTATTTTCTTCTGCCTATCCTTGCTTATAAGGTTTTTCTCCAGCTAGTGTTCAGGATGATTTTTCTACAATTTAATTGTAATTCCAGACTGGTCCTGGGAGAAGGTTAGTGTAGCTTCCACTTATTCTTCTACGATCTTGAATCTTCTCTTTAATGAATTCTTAAGTTTAAAAAAAGTCGATAAGTTGTCATCATAATCATTGCTCATTTTTATTTACTGACCTTTTAAGGACCGTTCAGTTTTCCACAGGACATGTTTGACATTGTTACACGGTCAATCATGATTCCCCAAATGGCAATTAAAGTTATTTTGGCTCATATTATTTTTGTTGAGGAAAACCACTTTTATTTGTCCCCAGGATAAAAATATTTCACATGGAATATATTTTTCTCTTCTTCCCTTTGATCATTCAATGGCTCCAAGTGTTTGTTCTCTTGGGAAGACAAATTTGTTCTCCAAGGAGGAGCTGGGCCCTTGCCTTGATCTAATGATTTTCACTCAATTGCAAAGCTATTATGACCCAGCTTTTCCTCCTGGATATTTTTTCACATTTTCAGTTGTTATAGAAAGTCTTATGAGATTTTTAGAGTTAATTTCTGATGACAAAGCTTCTTAAAATGGTATTTTGCACTTTTCTCTGGTGGAATCTTACTAGGCTAGTAGCTTGCTTCTAGGCTAGAATGTCTTGTGTAATTCTATTATGTATAACATCAAAATGATATTTCATTAACAAGCAGGAGGAGAACTTTAATCTTTTTCTAATAAAATGTTCACTTAAATTCAATTTAATAGTACTCCTGTGGTTTCTGTAAAGGTTTATTTTTTTCAGCCAGCAATGACCTACTGATCCAACCAATAACACAGCAGGAAGATGTCGTTACTTTTGGGAGAGTAAGGGGATAGGAAAACCCCATTGGTGCTGCAGGTTGTACAACAGGAACAGAAGTACATTACTGACAGTGTTCAGGAGGCATGCCGAGTAAACCGCCCACTTTTCTATGAAATAAACTCCCACCTCCTCCAAGCCAATTTGTAACAGCAAGTAGAAATTTTCCTCTTAAGAATTTTGTTTTGTATTAAAATAATGAAATGTATTTAGAATTCTAAAATCTAAAATAATGGAATATGTTTATATTTCAAAATAGTTGCTTAAATGTTGGTCCATTTTGCAACTATTTATCCTTTAATGCAGAAACTTCAACTTGCAACCTCAAATCCATTATTCTTATCTTGGCTGATATGGTCCATTTAAGTAAAGATTACAGCCCTGGTTGGTATGACTCAGTGGATTGAGCACCGACCTGAAATCTGAAAGGTTGCTGGTTTGATTCCCAGTCAGGGCACATGCCTGGGTTGTGGGTCAGGTTCCCATCTGAGGGCATGAGAGAGGCAACCAACCAATGTTTCTCTCACACATTGATGATTCTCTCCCTCCCTCCCTTCTCCACTCTCTTAAATACATACATACATACATACATACATACATACATACATACATAATAAACTGTTCCTGCCTTTCAAAAAGCACTAAAAAATATAAATAAATAAAGATTACATGATGCACTTTTGACAAAATATGTTGGATATGTTGGATAAATTGAACCAGTAATATGTTGGATAAATTGAACCAGTAAGATCAACTTAATGATAGTCTGAATTAATTAAGAAGTTTAGTAGAATAATGTTTATAAAGTCATTAATTTACAGAAAGGTTTTGTTGGCTTTATTAAAATGTCATAACTAGTTTTGGTGTGTGTGTGTATTTAGAACATAATATAGCATAATGTTTAAGGTAGGAATTCTAGGGTTGGCCCTGATTTTGTTTCTACATATTAGCTCCATGACCTTGTGATGTCTCTTATGGTCTATAAGCCATAATACTCTCATCTTTAAGTGAGGGCAATAACATTGTATATAAAGAGCTTGGCATAATGCTTGCCAAGTTACAAGGACACAATAAATGTTAGTTGTTACCATATGTGACAGTCACATGTATTTGAAAATGGGTGGCAAACTACATAATTTTCATGAGAAATGTGTAGATTTCCTGCACAGGGCTGAGATGGGGGAATTGTCAATCAAATATTATTTAATTTGCTAGTGGCTTAATAAGAGGGAGAAAGGCTTAGTTCTAGTAATGAAATTAAAGATATAGAACATTAAAGCTGAAATCAGTACTTCTTTTTGTTTTTCACCCATACGCATGAGAGTGAGCAATCAAGAATCAATGGTACGAAACTGCATTAAGTAGTAAGTGAATCCTGAAGGGTGTGATCTTATTACAGTGATCCTAGCACAGCTAAAATCTTGGCTACTATTGGACCATGCATGTGGGGCAGATGGGTGTGAATGCAAACTCCTTAGCATGTTACTCAAGACCTTCACATCTGGTCCCTGACACCTTTCAAGTTTTTCTTTCCATTATAGTCTCCCATATTCTATAATCTTCAACATCTCTTACCAAGCCATGCATTTTTAAACATCATTGTCTCTGTTTAGCTTAAAATATCTTCTATCTTTCCTCAAAATTCAGGGCTGCTTGACATATAACTTAATTTTCACCAGAAAATACTGAAGGCTTTGTAGTTTCACTTTTAGAAATCATAGCTTCTCTCCCTGTGTCTCCCTGTCACACTTCTTTGATCTCCATTTGTATGCATATGTCATTTTACCTTCAATTATAGTTATTTGTGTTTCATATTCTTTTATTTAAAGATCAGCTCCTTGAGAGCCAGTCCCTTGAGTCATCCTTTGTGCCTTCTGGTCTCTGTAGCCCCTCAGTGCCTGACCCAAAGGTTTCCACACAGTGAAGATTTAGAAATGACTGCTGGATTGACTTGAAATCAGACTTCCTTGGATAAAGTCCATTACCTGTGGGAGTACTGCTTCTGAGTTGTCGGGACACGTCAACATTCCAAATGACCTTAATCATTGGGGTAGACTAAATCCTTGTGATCTTTGGTGGTTCACTGAGGGAGGGTCCTTTGTAAAGCCTGCGTTCTATCACTGAAAATGATCAGGCTGGCACTGAATATTAGAAGACATATCACCTAATAATTTTGGTTATGTCATTGGAAAGAGACTCTCTTACTAAAAACAGGGGCAGCTGTTCTTTTACTGATACACTACTCCAAAAGTCCATGGCTTTCCGAAATCTCTCTAAATAGTTACATTTGCTGAGGGCAGAAAATTTTAACACCATCATTTTTGGTAAGTTTGTTTAGATATATTTGAAGGATCATGTGTTGAGCATCTACTATATACCAGACAGTGATCAAATATAATATTTGATCAAAACATATAACTAAAAATTACTTTATTTAAATAATTCTATGTCGAATTATGTCTAATGATTTATACCAATAAAAATTAATTTACTTAAATGAAATCTTTTGTCATTAATGTCTTTATCACTTTCTCCATATTTAGTGTACTTCTTTTAAATTTTTTAATGATGTTTATTTTATCTACATAAACATACATTTCATTAAAAATTTTATATCACTACAAACTAGTATCTAAAAATAATACATTTTTTCTTTATTGTTTTATGCTGTTTTAATTATTCTATTTTATTCACTTACAAAAATAATGAGCTCTGAGGAGGTGAAGAAATTTGCACTAAGGGGTAAGTAAGAGGTCAAAATTATGCTAGGCATATGAAATAAGCTCAATGAAAAACCGGCAATGTGGAGTTAATTTAAAAATTTTCTGTAACGTCTTTACAGATCAAATAAACTGCAAAGTGAAACAAATGTGTAACACTGAAAGAAAATGATAAAGAAAAATGGTAAATAAAACATATAGGTTGTAAGAATAGTTATTAAAATAGCACATAAAGGTGGAGGTGAGTCTTTTATAGATAAAGAAATATTGGCAGTCATTTTTAAAATGACAAAATATTCATTAAATACTTAACAGCCAACTGTGGATTCCTAGAATGATGTCAATTTATATCCATTCATTTGTATATTTATTCATTTACTAAATACTATTTTCTTATTGCTTTTTTTCATTTTTGTTTTATTCATTCAACATATATTGCAGGTTTCAGAGTTGATAACAACTAGTTGTAATTTAATATAGTAAAGTAACTAAAATATAAATTTTCTACAAACAATATTTTATAATAGAATGTTGACAGTATACTCTTTCATGAACATTCATTAGGTGAAAGCACTTTTAAAGGGAGACATGGGCTTTGTGTTTCAAGGAATTCTTTAGTAGAAAATGTAGATTTCCTATAATAAATATTTGGGCCCCAACAAAACTGTTTAAAGTAAATGATTATTTTTCAGGTAATACCATTCAATAAAATTAAGAGTATGAGGATATGAGGAAATATTCTTTTAAGAGGAAGCAAGTGAAAAGATTCATAACTTTAGATGTCACTTAAAATGAATAAAAATACTGTGTTTTTATAAGTTAGCTCATGCCTCTTCATATTTGGGGAAAATAATAAAATCTAAGGTAAATAACTCAAAATCAGGTTTCCCACGTCAACTATACTGCTCTTCAAAGTTGGGGTATATGTTAAATTCATTCTAAGGCTAACATTGGCCTTTAACTCCACCAAAGACCACCAGTCAAATGTGTTGATCAAGCAAATCTGAATTTATTAACTTATTACAGTAAGAGAGAACACCAGTGTGGTAGATTCTTAACAAGGTCTCAGAAGAGGGAATTCCAGGGAGAAAATAGAGAGGGCTTATAGTGATTTTAAGGCAGACATTGCAAGGCAAGAAACGGGGATTGGGCAGAGTTTCTTAACAAAATAGCTTGGTTATGTGGACGTGATAAGGGAGGGCCTTGAAGTGAGCTACTAGTCTTCATAAGTAAGCCATTTTGGCTGGTTCATAGGTTTATCTTCCAGGGCAAGTATTTCCTGCAGCAAGTAGCTAAATCGCTTTTGCCCAGTTGCATGTGTTTAGCACAGAACCAGAACGATATATTCAGTCCTCAAATTCCTTAGCCCAGGAACAAGAAAGTATATTGGCTTTATTTCTCACTGCAAATAACTTAAAATTAATTCAAGGAGAGCACACAGCCAAATGTTTTTCTTTTAGAATAAGCATGCTTCTACCTCAAGCTTGTTTCTTTACCATAAAGGAATCTCCAGTGACTCCTGAGCTTCTCTAATTCTTTTGGTCCTTACCATGTTATATTTTCTCTACTTTGTAAATAGTCAAATTCTCATTTTCTTTTATTCACTTTTTTGGTTGATCTCTTCTGTTTTCAGCATCGTGCTAGGTTCCAAGTACTTAAAGTTGAATGAGTATAATCTTGGGTGAGACAGGCATTCAAACAATATACAAGAATTTATAACGTGCTGTTGAAGTATTGTGCAGGGGATACACAAAGAGGGTATGAGTGGTTTTGTCTAACTTATGTTAGACAAAGTTTTATATAAGACCTAACCCTTGATCTGAGTTTCAAAGAATAAGAAAGAAGAGAGGGAGAGAAAGGAAGGGAATTATAAATTAAAGGAAAAGGTGTGAACGTTTGGGAAACTGACAAGTAATCAGAATGATAATTTAATATATCTGTAAGTATCACTTTACATAGCAATATTTTATTCTTGCTCACATTTTCTTTTGAAAGTAGGTCTTAGTTCCCTAATAAAACTAAAAGGATCTGTACAAAGGAAATTTTTTTATTTCGCTCATGTCACCTAGACGTGTATCTAGAGAACGTGCAATGTTTTGATTTATTTACATGTGGTGACTCAGAAGACTAGGACGAAAATATTGTGGGTTGGATTATTTACTTTAACTAGTTTAACAAAGTACTGTTTTTTAACAGGATTTTCAGTGTGTAGAACACTCTTGGGTGAGTGCCATAGTAACTCGAGCAAGTAACTCTCTTCAGCTGAACGGTTTATGATTGTTTTCAACATTCAGGGCCGTATTATTAAGACCATCAATTATTGTTAACATAGTGAAGTACCTAACTCCTAAGAGTATTTTCCTAGTACATACACTCAGTAACTTTGTGCAGAATGAATGGATGCATGCATACATCACTTTAATATCCACCACGAGTGAAAAAAAGTCAGCTGTGGGGTTTGGGAAAGCATTCCTTGATGCATTTCCTGTGAGGTTTGCTCTCCCTTCTTGCAGAGTTATTTGTGATGCTGATGTGATTTAGCCACGTGTGAAACGCTGTAACTGAATTATTTCAACAAGTTGCAGCAGCATGAAGATGAAAGTCCATAAACTGCAGATGGCTGAACGGAAGGATATAAATAGGCTGCATTCTTGATGACTTTGTTTCACTGTGGAGCCAATTCTGGGCTGCTTACGGCTTCAGACTTCTCCTTCGGGAAGGTTATTAAATTGCTTAAACAACCGTTCGTCCCATCCTAAAAACTGTGCAGGAAAAAAAACATTTTATACTGAATTATCAGTATACGGCTCTTATTAGATTGTCAATGAATATTTGTGTAATGAATGTTAATAACTCAGAAGGGCTGTGGGTCAGTGGGGCTACACTAAATTGTATTAGTCTGCAATGGCTGCCATAACAAACTAGCAGAGAGTCGGGGGCTTAAACAACAGCAATTTATTTTCTAACAATTCTAGAGCCATGGAGTCCAAGATTGAAGTGTTGAGAGGCTGGTTTCCCCTGAGCCTCTCTCTGACTTTCAGGCGGTCGGTCACCTTCTTGCTCTGTCCTCATATGAGCTTTTGTCTATGCATCAGCCTCCTGGTGTCTCTGTGTGTGTCCTAATCTCTTTTTATAGAGACACCAGTTGGATTGGAGTTAGGGCGCATGCCAACAACCTTTTCTTAAATTTATTGCCTCTTTAAAGGACCTATCTCCAAGTACAGTCACAGGTAAGGAGGTTAGGCCCTCAACCTTATGAATATGAATTTGGGGGGCACCGTTCAGTCTATAACATAAATATTATGACTTAGTGACTACTACTGCTTGTTTATTCCCTCACATAAACTTTAGAATCTGTTTAATTTTAAAAATTAGCTTGTATTCTTCTTGGGATGCTTTAGAGTTGTAGATTAATTTTGGAAAATTAATAACCTTATCCTATAAGTTTTATATAAAAACAGGTAGGTTTTTCTTTTAATCAGTTGTTTTCTTTGTCTCTTAGAAACATTTTAAAGTTTTATTTTTAGAAGTTTTTCATTTTTCGCCCTAGCTAGTATGGCTCAGTGGATTGAGCACCGGCCTGCAAACCAAAGGGTTGCTGGCTCGATTCCCAGTCAGGGCACATGCCTGGGTTGCAAGCCAGGTGCCCAGTAGGGGGCACATGAGAGGCAACCACACATTGATGTTTCTCTCCTCTCTTTCTCCCTCCCTTCCCCTGTGTCTAAAAGTAAATAAATAAAATCTTTTTTTAAAAAAAGCTTTTCATTTTTCTTGCTAATCATTATGTAGTTACATTATTTTTGAATATATTTTATATATATTCTCTTATGTTATGCTTTTTAAGTAGTCATGATTTTTTTACTGAAGGCCATTTATATTTGTACCAGATTTCTTATAGTTTGTAATAGTTTTTATTTTAAGTCTCTTGGATTTTCAGTTTCTACAATGCTATCATCTGTAAGTAATGTTAAGTTTGCTTCTTTTCCTTCAAGTTGTATAATGTACATTTCTGTTTCCTTTTCTCTTTTTCTTTCTTCTGTGTCTAAGTGTGTCAACTAGAAGTTAGCTAGAAGTCAGTTATCATCCTCTAGTGTTTTTCCAGTGAGCTTGATGCTGGATTTTGTATTTATAAATAACTAGAAGACATTCATCTGTTACTATTTTATTGATGATTTTAATCCAGGATAGATATTAAATTTTTATCAAATATTGCTTCAGCAACTATGGCAGTTATGTATCAATATGGGTCCAGATTTCATGTAATCTTTCTCTACTCAAAAAAATGGAATATATCTAGTTGTAACTGTGTGTGAGTGGGTAAAGCTATTTCAATCCTTGTAAATGGACAGGCAGTATGGCCCTGCCCCCCTGGACTCACAATGTGATCAGCTTCCTGTTCCCTTTATGCGTGTGGCAGATCCGAATTCCATACCTACACCGACCCCTGAAGTTCCATGTCTAGTACATACACGTGGCTACAGCTCCCACTGGTGTGTATCTCTTTAATCTCTGTTGCTATGGGTTCCCTCTGCTTCTGCAACATGAATATGTTCACTTCCTACTTTTGAGTGTGGTCTTGTGCCTTTTGATGTTTAAAAAATATTTTATTCATTATTTCTCTTTTGGTGTCAAAGGAGAGATATCTGATTGAGGAACTCCTTCATCTTGACCGGAGCATTCTGTTCTCTTTCTGTGCATTGTCAAGTCATTGAGTGTTTGTGTGGTTTTCATCTTAGGAAGCTTAAGAATTATGAAAGAAATTTTTTTCTATTTAGTCAAGCCACGTGAAATAGTGAAAAGACCCTAAGCTTTGAGGTCCACAAAACTTGAGATTGAACCCCAGTTTTGCAACTTACTTGCTTAGTAAGTAATCTATTTTAAGGCAAATTATTTAACTCCCTTGATACTGAATTTATGAAATGGAAATGATATGAGTTACCATTGCTTTAAGGACTAAATAAGATAATTAATACAAAATGCTCCCAAGATAGTAGAGACTCAATATATTTTTTCACCACCTCTTGCTTTCCAAGAAGAATTAATGGAGTGTAATGATATGTAATTACATTTTAATATATATTCATTTCATATTCTTAGGTAAGTGAAAAACACTTCAAATCAGGGGAATGATTAAGAATAACATTGTTAATCATGTGTCAGAAAGTTACTCCTGATATCTTATTTATTTGGATAATATCTTTTATCATGTACTTTTTAAAGCTTAATTTCATTTTTGTGGGGGGAGGGATTGACAAGTTACTATAAAAAATCTGACTGGAAAGACTAGTAACAGAATTATCACATCCAATAGATACAGGCATTTCAGCATTTGTTTCCTCTATAATGCAGACATGTTAAACTAAATGATCCCCAAAGCTCCTTTAGTTTTAATGTTTTCTGATGTTTCTATGATAATCTAATTCATCTTCTTCCTTTTACTTAGAAGAAAACCGAGTCCCAGGAAATGCAGGTGGGCCAAAACCACACGCACTAGTTTGTTAGCAGCAGAACCAAACTCGAATGGAAGGTTCTTAACTCCCCAGCACATTTTGAGGTTTCTCAGAGCTAGTCATTCCACTGAAGACAGGAAACCCAAAATATTTGTCTGCCAAAGAGTGGGCTGAAATTTCCACCATGACACGGCACTGTGAAAATATTTATTAGAATTGTCAGTTCTTATATCTCTTGACATAAATATACTATGATTTATAATTATGAAGTTATTTATATTCAGGAATGGATGGATGGATAGATAGATATAGACAGATGATGATAGGTAGATAGGTAGACAGATAGATAGACATTATATAATTTGATTATGACCAAGTTAAAATAGTGGACTAAATCTTAAATTAATAGCTAAGTTTACCATTCATTTTGATGATACTTAAGACATGTTAAATTCTTTTTATATTTGTAGATTAGGTAATTTGTTTTCATAAAATCCAACCATAGGAAAGTCAAAATTGCCGCTTTCTATTTTCTTTTCAAGACAAAGTCAGTGAAAGCATATCTATCTGAATGTTTTTAAACATTTTGTATTCAATATGGTTTAACATTTTCCTAAATTGTGTTCAATATAAGCTATTGACAAAGTATATAACTATTATCAGTAAGTTTAAAACTTAGTGATAACATCTAATATTTACATTTTTCCAACTGATTTTCTTTTACTCTTTTCTTTGACTCTCACAATATCTCCTTTCCCTACAGAGAAAGGACTTTACAACGTGGGAGACTCAGGCACAGAACAGTAGGGACTTACACTCCAACCTACAGGTATATTTTCTACGTTTCTACAGAAATGCACCTCTTTATGGTTCTTAGCTGGGTGCTTCTCCTCTTAATCTTCAGCCCAGAAAGCACCATGTGTTTGTGTATTTGATGCTCAAGTCAACCCCTCCAGCACCTGCTTGAGAGATAATAATACTTAAAAAGAAAGGATAGGTTTCAAAAGCCTTGTTTTCACTCCTGAAACATTCTCTTTTGTTTACTCCTCCCTACGTATGTGACCTGAGGGCATATACACATATTTAAAAAGAATATGTGATTTTACGGAAGATAAGTTCTGGCCCATAAAAATTATAGTGAAAGCTCTTATTGCTTGACATCTCTAAGTTTGCAACTTTACTTTTAATATGATTCCTAGCCTCCATTACTTCTTCACTTCTCATTCACTCAATAAGTACTCATCGAGTACCAATATCTGCTAAAACCACTATTCTAGGCACTGAGGATATAGCAGAAAAAATCGTAGCCTATGGAACTTGCAGCTACGGGGGTCAGAGAAGATATAAATAAAGTGGTAAAATATGTATTTTTCAACTGGTAATCAGTGCTTTGGAGAAAAACAAACAGGAAAGCAGAGAGATGGTGGTTGGAAGAAGGGCGTTGGCTTTAAATAGTGTGGTGGGGAGGGCCCCATCAGGCAGGTGACTTTTAGGAAAGGCTTGAAGGATCTGAGGGAACCAGCCTTTTAGATTTCTGGAGGAAGACAGTACTGCTCCTTGAACAAAGCAGCAACAATACCTATATTTCTCTAAAATTTGAGACTAATTGACAGGTACTCCTTTTAGGAAATTACTAAACCATTTGAAGTTAGTTTCCTTCTTGCCAAGGGAACTGTCCAAGTGAATGAGAACTTACATGTTCCTGGCACGGAGGCAGACAAGAACAGCCATTGATGAGATTTTCACCTGTATGATTTCCAGAGAGAGGGTCGGGCACATCCAGACATTTATGAAGCAGCAGTGCTAAATGTTTCTCCAGACTCTTCGACCTCATCATGCCTTCATTTAACACAGACTAGAAATTCAGAGTGACGGTCTGCTCTGCTGAGACAGTGAATCACAGCCCAAACGTCAGCCCATCAGAAGAGATTGCCTGGGGTTTCGAATGCCTATGGATTATAAAGCATCAGAGAAATTTATACACATCCTCAAATACCTATCCTCAAATACATTTGACTAATGAAGGTTTAAGCTGTCTGTTCTGTGCCTTAACTTATTTCTTCAAGGAGCAATGAAAATATTTCATTTTAAAAAAAAGCGTTTTAAACTTTATGATCAAGGACGCTGCATGTTAGTTTGAGTCTGTTTCCTCCCCTTGCAAAAGGTTGCTCAAATATTGAACTATGGCCAGCTCTGAGGCTTTGTGTACCCTTGCTCTGAGCTCCCAGGAAAACCACTAGACACCAATGAACATTAATGGAAGAAAAGCATATGAACATTAAATTCAGAGAGAAATCAGCCCTAACCAGTATTTCAGTTAGAGCTACAGGAAAGACTGAACTGCTTTGCTGAAGGTTAAGAAGGCCTCAAGACAATAAATGAGGTTTTAAAAGCCATAAGTTACTTTAATCTTGTTTATCAAATATTAGGATTGGATAATGCCACCATCTAGAAGTTTCTGCTAATGCTTAGTCATACTGGTTCTTGCCTTCTTAAGTAGAAGGGCAACCTCAAAAACTTTGATAACAGTGGGCATCAAAGGAAATGTAAATCATTACTTTTTTTTTTTTAACTTCACTGGGAAATGAAAAGGAGGCCACCTATTTGCTTCCTGCGGAAGACTGAACATCTGACTAATTCAGATGCATCCTATATTGACTAAGTTTCAACAGGAGTGAAGTGCTGGGGGCAAGGCGTGGCTTTGGTGTTTTTGGGATGGCGTTTTGATGGGTGGCGCTAATCACTTAAAATATGTCTGAGTTCTTACAGTGTGAGGCATTGTTGGAAAAATAGAGCAAACCAACCATGGGTTTTAAGGGCCTTACAGGGAAATGGTGGGTGGAGAAGGGGGCCTGTTAGCAGTCTTCATTCCAGAAAGGAGACACAGACAGAAGGTTAAATGTTTCACTGGAGGGCAAGACTACAGTGACATTGGTTTGGCAATGATGTTTCAGGCGTACTTAAAATAATGTACCTGGGTTTGCATCTTGGCTCTGGTGTTCACTAACTGTGATTTAGGGCAAGTTTCTTAATCTCTCCGAACCTTGGTATTTTCTCGTTTGTAAAGTAAGCCTGCTCTCTCCTAACCTGCAGTGAAGTTCTGTGCATTCAAGAGATTGCAGACAGAGCAACTGGCATTTTGTTCTGCATAAATGGGGTGATATTGCCATATTAGGAAAAGCAAGGAAGGGCACCCCACTAGCTTGAAGTTAGAGAGCCTAGTGAAAATCTGAGTTAAGACTGGGCTCTGCCACCAGTTAGCTGGGTGCCAGAGGAAACTCAGCCTGGGTCGAACTCAGTGTGCTGGCAGAATGCCACGTGGGTGGTGATGGTCACTGCCCAGTTTCCTGTGGTGTCATAAGAGTAGGGGTGGTCATAAATATGAAAACCCTTGAAGAGGAAAATATTAGGCACACAAACTAAGAATGCTAGCATATAGAGAGCAGTTTAAAATTTGGATAAATTTGGCAGGTGTGTAAAGGAAACCTCTAGGGAAAATATGGGTTTGAAAAAAAAAAACCACCTGAGGAGACCTATGGAAAGTTTCCCTTGCTGCTTCTCCCAAGGCTTTCCATACCGCTTCTCCTCTCTCCCAGCCCTTAGACCCAGCACTGACTCCGTCACTGATGCCTCCTTGTTTCCAAGGCTAGTGCTCTAATGTTATTTGTTATCCACAAACAAGTGAGAAATGTATTAGTAAAAGTTTTACACTAGGATAATAAGCCAATCTGCCTGTGCATATAATTACAGTTTATATAATACAGAGAGAGAGACGAGGAAAGTGATTTTATAATAAAATATATTTAAAAAATCATTTGTAACTAGTGATTTCATTTTTCAGGAACTTCCTTTTGGTACTTAGGTGTTTACACTAGACGTCTATATGACTTTTTTTTTTAATTAGGAGAAAAAAACTAATAATTTAGCAAACAGGAAACAAAGGTCCCCAGATTAACAAGTGGCAGAGCTAGGAGTTGAACTAGGTCTCCCTGTTGGCAAAACCCACATACATGTGGCCTTTCCTTCTTTTTAAAATTATTTTATTTTATTTTTTAATTTAACCTTTATTGTATTTTTCCCATTACCATTTAGTCCCCGTATACCTCCCTACCCCCACCAATCACCACACTCTTGTCCATGCCCATGAGTGTTTTCTCCCCTTTTGCTCAATCCCTCCACCTCCTAACCTCCACCCCTCCCCTCCGCTGACACTAGCTGTCATCCTGCTCACCGTCTATGCGTCTGTCCCCATTTTCCTTGTTAGTTCAGTTGGTTCATTAAATTCCGCATATGAGTGAAATAATATGGTATTTGTCTTTCTCTGACTGGTTTATTTCACTTAGCATAATGTTCTCCGGTTCCATCCATGCTGTTGCTGAGGGTAAGACTTTCTTCTTTTCTATAGCTGAGTAGTATTCCGTTGTGTAAACGCCCCATAGATGTTTTTATCTGTTTGTCTACTGATAGACACTTGTACTGCTTCCAGGTCTTGGTGATTGTAAATGACACTGCAGTGAACATAGGGGTGTTTTTATTCTTTTGAATTAGTGTTTTGGATTCCTTTGGCTATATTCCCAGAAGTGGGATCACTGGGACAAAAGACATATTGATTTAAAGACATATTGATTTTTAATTTTTTGAGGTATCTCCATACTGCTTTCCACAGTGGCTGCACCAACCTGCATTCATACCAACAACACAAAAGTGTTCCTCTTTTCCATATCCTCAGTCAGCACTTGTTTGTTGATTTATTGATGATAACCATTCTGGCAGGTGTGAGATTATTTCTCATTGTGGTTTTAATTTGCATCTCTCTGATGGTTACTGACGTTGGGCATCTTTTCATATGTGTATTGCCCATCTGCATGTCCTCTTTGGAGACGTGCCTATTCAGGTCCTTTGCCCATTTTTTAATTGGGTTGTGTGTGTGGGGAGGGGTGTTTAGTTTTTTTAAGTTCTTCATAAATTTTGGAAATTAATCCCTTATCAGACGTATCAGCAAATGAGTTCTCCCATTCTGTGGGTTGTCTTTTCATTTTTTTGATGTCTTCCTTTGCTGTGCAAAACCTGTTTAGTTTGATATAGTCCCATTTGTTTATTTTTTTTGTTTGTTTCCCTTGTTGGGGAGATATATCTGATAAAATATAGCAAGGAGCAATGTCTGAGATTTTGGTGCCTATATTTTCTTCTATGATTTTTATGGTTTCAGGTCTAATGATTATCAAGCCTTTGATCCATTTTGAATTTATTCTTGTGTGTAGCATAAGAAGGTGGTCTAGTTTCATTTTTCTGCACGTATCTGTCTAATTTTCCCAAGATCATTTATTGAATAAGTTACCTTTAGCCCATTGTATCTGCTTGTTTCCTCTATTGAATATTAATTGACTACAGAGGTGTGGGTTTATTTCTCGGCTCCCTGTTGTCTTCCACCGATCTATGTGTTTATATGCCAGTACCATGTTATTTGATTACTATGGTCTATACTATAGTTTCATATTAGGTAGCATGATTTCTCCAACTTTGTTCTTCTTTCTCAGGATCTCTGTTGCTATGCAAGGCCTTTCATGGTTCCATATAAATTTTTGAAATATTCATTCTAGTTCTGTGAAATACATCATTGGACTCTTGATAGGAATGGCATTTAATCTATAGATTGCTTTGGGTAGTATGGACGTTTTAATGACATTAATTCTTCCTATCCATGAACACGGTATTATTTCCACTTATTCATACCTTCTTCAGTTTCTTAATTCAGTGTCAGAATTTTCCAAACAGGTGCTTTAAATCCTTAGTTAGATTTAATCCTAGATATTTTATTCTTTTTGTGGTATTTGTGAATGGGATTGTTTTCTTAATTTCCCTTTCTGTTAGTTTATTATTGGCATATAAAAATGCAACTGATTTCTGGATATTAATTTTGTATACTGCTACTTTGCTGGTTTCGTTGATCAGTTCTAGTAGTTTCTTGGTGGAATCTTTGGGGTTTTCTATGTACAATATCAGGTCATCTGAAAATAATGGTACTTTTACTTCTTCCTTTCCAATTTGGATGCCTTTTATTTCTTCTTCCTGTCTGATTGCTGTGCCTAGGACTTCCACTATTATGTTGAATAAGAGAAGTGAAAGCAGTCATCACTGTATTGTTCCCGATAGTAAGGAGAACCTGTGTCGTTTTTGCCCATCAAGTATGATGCTGTCGGTGTATTTGTCCTGTATGGTCTTTTTTATGTTTAGGTATGTTTCCTCTTTCCCCTAAGCTGAGAGCTTTTATCATAAATGGGTTCTGGATTTTATCATGTGTTTTTCTGTATCTATTGACATGATAATGTGGTCTTTATCCTTCATTTTGTTTATGTGGTGAAACACATTCATTGATTTGCGAATGTAGTACCAATCTTGAATTCCTGGAATAAATCCCACTTGATCATGGTATATGATCTTTTTGCTGCATTGCTGTATTTGGTTAGATAATATTTTGTTGAGGATTATAGCATCTATGTTCATCAGGAATATTGGCCTATGAGTTTCTTTCTTTGTAGTGTCTTTATCTGGTTTGGGAATTGGGATAATGCTGGCTTCATAAAAAGGCTTCATACTACATGAAGCCTTTCATGAAAAGGCTTCATACTACATAGACATGTAGTCTATACTAGAAAACATTCCATGTGCATTTAAAAAGTATGTATATTCTGCTTCTTTGCAGTGAAATATTCTGTAGCTATCAATTACATCCATTTGATCCAGTGTGTCTTTTAAGGCCACTGTCTCCTTGTTGATTTTTTGTCTGAAGATCTATCCATTGAAGTCAATGGGGTATTAAAATCCCTGACTATGACCGTATTTCTATTGACCTCTGCCTTTATGTCCATCAAGATTTGCTTCACATATTTAGGTGCCCCTATATTTGGTGTGTACATGTTTACTAGGGTTAAATCCTCTTGTTGGATTCTTCACTTTATCATTACGTAGTGTCTTTCTTTGTCTCTTTCTACAGCCTTGGTTTTCAAGTCTATGTTGTTGGATATAAGTACTGCTACCTTGGGTTTTTTTTTTTTCCTTTCCACTTGCATGAATTATCTTTTTCCATCTCTTCACTTTTAGTCTGTGTGTTTATCTTTCAATCTGAGATGTGTCTCTTGGAGGCAATACATATATGGGTCTTGTTTTCTTATTCATTCAGCTACCCTATGTCTTTTGGTTGGAGCATTTAAGCCATTTACATTTCTTCAAATAGGTTCTTGATGCCTTGCTAGTTCTTCTCTCCTTCTGATATTCCCATGATGCAGATGTTGTTATGCTTCATATTGTCCAAAATGTTTCTTAAGCTCTCCTCAGTTTCTTTATTCTTTTTTTTCGTTTTACTGCTCTGCCTGAGTGTTTTTTTCCTACCTTGTCTCCCAAATCACTGATTTGATCCTCTGCTTCATCTAACCTACTGTTTATTCCTTCCAGTGTATTATTTATTTCAGATATTGTACTCTTTATTTTTACTGGTCCTTTTTTATGGTCTCTATGTCTTTTTTTCACTCTCTTAAGTATCCTTATAATCATTAAACTCTCCCTCTGATAAATTGCTTGCCTCCATTCATCTAGTTCTTCTTCTGGAGAATCTCTTGTTTTTTTAGTTGAGGTCTGTTTCTTCGTCTTCCCATTTTGGCTGCTTCTTTGTATTTTGCACCTTAGTTGTTAAACTAATCTGTATATAGCTTCAAGTTGTAATCAGCAGCCAGGCTTAAGCACCTCAAGGTTGGGCAGAGTAATTCCTGTGGGTGGGGCTATTGCTTCCCCTCAAGCTGATGCCACTTGGAGAGGAGTGATCTGCCTGAGCATGATGGCTTCTGTGGATGGGCAATGACTCAGCACAGGGATCCTGGTGGCTGTTCCTTCCATTCTCTCCCCAGAGCCACCAACCCCAGACTCTCCTCAAGCATCTGTAGTCCACTCTGCCTCCCTTTTGCTGGAGCCCAGGATAAGTGACTGCAAACGAATTTTTGTGCATTGGACCTTTAAGAGGCTCTCGGCCTCTTTAATCATCTCTCCCAGGCAGCCAGAAACCCTGCTGCTTTTCACAGCTGGATGTTATCTGGGTTCCTTTCCAGCTCTGGTGCTATAGGCTGGGGAGCCCAGCTTAGGGTTTAGACCCCACACTTCTCAGGGGGAACCCCCAGGCTGCTGAAATATCCCTCTGGAACTTCAGTTGCTGCCCACGGGAGCCTGGTCGGCCCCCTTGTGCTTCCTCTGCACTCCCTACCAGTCTAATTGCGGTGAAGTGATTTCTTCTGTCTGTTCTTATTTATAAAGCTTCTCTTCAGCTAGTGTTGAGTTGGTTATTCAGGATGATTTCTCTAATTAATTGTCATTCCCGATTGGTCCTGGGAGGAGGTTAGTGCAGCTTCCACTTTCTTCTCTGCCATCTTGGATCTCCATGTAGCCTTTCTAAGACAGCCAGCTGCCTTGGCACTTCACTGTGACATTGGGACAGTCTTTTCAAAGCTGCTGCTGCTGTGTAAATATACAAGGTTTGCTTGTACAATATATATCCTTTAACTTACCCCTCTGTGGCATTTAAATAGAACACTGTCTTTCAGAGAATTGTTATCTGTTATAAACAGATGTCAGGATATAGAAAACATAAGTTAGTCTTAATTTAGTAGTTTAAGTAACCTTTCTCCCTGACATTTAATATCTTATTAAAACTTTTAGGTAACAAAAAATCTAGTTCATATATATATTTTATAATTATCCAAAATAGTGCTGTTCAAAACCAGCGGTGATTTCCATAAATCACTGCCACCCTTCTTCAGAGGACTTCCCTTTTCCTTTTAGATCAAAATAGCACCTTCCTCCTTGGGCCCCTGTGGCACTTCGTTCCCGTTCAGTAGGCAAACCGCGAGGCCTTGCCTTCCTCTCTCACTAGGCTGTTATTCCCCAGGCTGTGAATTCCCTCCTGTACCATAGGTTCCTGTAGTTTTCATTCATACGCCAAGCAATTATTTGCCTAATTAAATTCTATGTACAGCATTTCTCAACTGTTTCAGAGGAACGTAATTTTAACCATAGCCCACTTTTTTTTTGTCATATACTGCATAGACAGTAAAAAATATGAAAGCACCAGCCCTGACGATAAAGAGACAGAAGGAAGAAATTTTGTGCTGTGCCAGGGAGTTGGAAGGCAGATTAGGAACAATCGAAAGGATTAAGAGGGAAAGCGTGATAAAATTTCAAGGTCCCAACTTGCTGAATGTATTTCAGATAATAGGAGTAAGGAAGTGTGAATAATTCACTCACTTACCCTGGAGTCTTTAATAGAACTAGTAACAATTTGATAAAAAATGAACCTCTGGATCATACACCCTGTCTCAGTTTATGGGATTTAATGATTGGTAGAATTTATTTCTGTGGGAAAACTTGTACCTGTGTACAGTTTGTGGCATAAAAAGCTCAATTATCATACCGGTAATACATTATTATCTTTTTCTCCCATTCTTATTGCTTTTGCCAATAGTATCCAAATTCGCTCAGCGTGGCCAGCATGACTTCATGTCTCTGATCCCAACACGGACCCATAGGCTGCAATGAATAAAAATACCTTTAAAGAGTAGTAAGATCTTAGAGAATACAAAAAGCATTTTGATATTTGGAGGCTATTGCTAGCCAAGGGGATCCAAGAACATATGGTGAAAAGCTGTGCTTTTTGTACAAACTTTGAGTGGGACTGGACAGTGGGGAACGTTAGGTAATGAAATAGGCCTGAAGATTTTTAATTCCCTAACTCCAGGCAGCCTAGAAAGCTCCTGATACTCCACTTCAGTGCTGACCCCCATCCTCTACTCACTCCTCTAGCACCATCACCAATGTCTTTTGGTCTCAGAAATAGAGCTGACAAATGTCATCGCTCTGAGGCATCCCTGTTAGGTCATAATATATAAACACTATTAGAGACCTTTTTTGTTTGTTTTATATGGAGCATTTTTATTTTTCAACAAAATAATTTTTTAAACAATTTAAAAATTTCATTTGGAAGATTTTAAAATAAGTTATAATATTCTGTTCCAAGTATTCAGGTATAATCCTATGCAGTTTTAAAAAAATTAATCTTTGTCAGATTTTTTTCCATTACTATTTAGTCCCCTTTAGGCTTCTCCTCTCAGCAATCCCCACACTGCTGTCCATGTCCATGAGTCCTTTTTCCTTTTTGCAACATCTCTCCACACCCTAACTGCACCCCCTGCCACCTGTCAGCCTGTTCTCCATCTATGAGTAAAAAAAAAAAATTTTTAATACTCATTCGAGGATATATTTATTGAATTTAGAGAGTGAGGAAGGGGGTGAGAGAAAGAGAGAGAGAGATACATCAATGTGAGAAAGAAACATTGATCGATTGCCTCCTGTATGTGTCCTGACTGGGGATTGAACTTGTAACCTAGGTATGTGCCCTGACAGAGGCAAACCCACAACCTTTTGGTATACAGGAGGATGCTTCAATCAACTGAGCTACCCACTTAGACTGAACATAAGTCTACAAGTGTTAAACCAACAAATGAGAATCTAACTATGGAATGTGAGGCATGAAGGACCTGGTTTAGGGAGAATTTCTTTGGACAGTGTCAGGATTTCCTTCCAAAACCAGTCTTGACCCTCAAAGATGATGATGTGAACTTTTCTGAAGAAAGTATTTTACTGAAAAGAAAATTCAGAGAGCATTATCTCCATATGGAAAAAAAAAAACATTTGTTTTAAAATTTTGGTGTTCCTTTGATTTAGTTTTTTTCTTTGATAGTCTTATAGAATGTTTTATTTTAAAGGGTACCTTTATTTTTGAGATACCTAAAACCAAAATGCTTTTCAGGGAGAGATGGCTCCTGTGGCGGGACTTGGGGAGAGAATGGACTCAAGGGGAGGAATGAGCCGAAGGGGGGAGGAAACAGGAGCTACTCCGGGAGTTCCCAGCACAGGAAAGGGAGGCGAGCGTGAGAAAAAGTCCTAGGGGGATCGAACTCTTCTCCTCACCCAGCAGTGGCTCACCCAACTGACCCCATCAGTCACCTGATTTCCACAGGCAACCACCCCTCTGTGACCTAACCTAAAGTGCTCTCAGTACAGAAATCCTACTCCTGCTCGTATTACTTTGGAGGAATAAACGGGAACATTTCACAGATAGCTCAACTGAACAGGTTGAAAGAGCAGATGTTAGGATAAAATGCCACGCGTGACTAGTTTTAGTTCTTGGAAGTCCAAATACTAAATGATATCAAGTGTATATTTTTAGCCTTGTTTATAATATAATAACATTGCACCATCTCCTCATTGTCAATGTTACTTCTAAAGGATTATGACAGAAGATTTGACCTGCATTAAATCTCCTTTGACTTTGAACACGGTACATGTTTGCCATAAAGAAATCAATAAAATTTAAGGGGAGATTCAAATGACATTTTTGATTCTGAAGCAGCATTTAAATTATTTAAAGTGCTTCATTTAAAGCTTTGCACAATCACTTCAGTCTGTGGCTCTTGGTTTTCTTGTTCATTCATGAATTTAACAGTATTGAACACTCGCTGTGGTACAAATATAGTAATAAATTGTTGGAAATATAATAATATATCTGAAGAACTTTATAGTTTGGAAGAGATGATAGTCTCATGAATTAATAATTACAAACGCAGTGTGATCACTACTATAACAAGAGGTATAAACGAAGTGTGACCCCAAAAAAGATCAAGCCTCAGATGGGACAGGCGGGAAGAGCCAGGATAGGCTCTCCTGAAGAATCTGCTTAAGAAGGATATAGAAACCAGACAACAAGAGAGTCAGACATTCCAGACGGCAGCATGTGCACAGACTTCACATGTGACGCTACAGCATATGCACGCAGCTGTGTTTAGCATAATTGCATTTATCAGCTAACTTCGTGTTATCAGCTGGAGCAGCATTGGAGAGTTGTGGTGGTTTTTGTCCTTGACTATATATCATAAAGTTTGACAACATTAGCGGGGTTTTTGGCTATTTTTTCCCCTAGTGATTATGTTGGTGGTCTCAAGTTTTAGCATTCAGAAGACTTGCCCTGAGTTTGTCAAAGTGCGTGACCTGGGCCTTGCCTGGGCGGCTCGGTTGGTTGGTGCGTTGTCCCATACACCAAAGGGCTGCACATTCAATCCTCGGTCAGGGACCGTATGCTTCACTCTCTCTCTCTTCTCCTTCCTCTCTCTCTAAAATCAATAAACATATCCTCAGGAGAAGATTAAAAAAAAAAGTGTGTGACCTGGGCCATATCCCCAAAGGGGCTGATTCAATAGATCCTGGGGAGAGCCTAGAAACCAGCAAAATCTTTGAAAAGATTTTATTTATTTATTTTTGGGCAGAAGGGAAGGGAGGGAGAAAAACATTGATGTGAGAGGTACATACCCCAACTGGGGACTGAACTTGCAACCCAGGCACGTTCCCTGACCTGGAATCAAACCAGCGATCTTTTATTTTGCGGGACAAATGCCCAACCAACTGAGCCACTCCAGTCAGGGTGGAGCCAGCATTTTTAGAAAGTCTTCTAATGATTTTTGATTAAGGCAGACTGAGGATTACACTTCGAGAAACACTAGCCTAGGGAATTTAGAAAGTAATGAAATTTCTGTCTCTGATTTAACATTTTGTTTGCAGAATGAGAACACGGGGAAGAGAAAAGGCTGCTAAACAGTGTAGATTCGAGAAAAAGGAGGTTATTGAGGAACAAATTGAAAACTGCTACCCAGCTGGGATCCAAGCATCGGGAGATAAACTGCCGATCATTTGAAGTTGGGAGGAGATTTTACAGAGGAAGGTACACAGCGCAATAAAATAGCAATCATACCATTTAATATAGTGGAAATCTCAACAGAGAAGCAGGCAGAAGCAATACTAAAATAACCTTACGGTTACGGAGAAATGCAGAGAGTGCAGGGCCTTGGAGATCGCTATAAAGGCCTTGGCTTTTATTCTGACCAACATGGGAAACTGTTACTGAGAGAGGTTTTCTTCCATGGATGTCTTGTACTCTCACGTGTCTGGCTGTCTTTGCCAAGGGTGCGAGGACCTGCCCCTTCTGTGCCATGCTATTCCTCAGAGTCCTGCTTATGATGAGCACCCTTGAGGGATGAAGTGATTTCCTTCTCCTGGACAAAAAGCAGGTTTGTTCAGGGCTTGCTATACAATGGTGGGTTTCTTGAACACAGTGTACCTCTCCTGTAAAGCAACCCACTGCATGTACAAAAGAAATCATTGTATATCATTTCTTCACAGGACTTGAAGGATGTGAGAAACTGATGAAAATTCGGTGACGCTTATGTTGCTTGCCAGACTATGAGTAATAAAATCTTTGTTGTGAACTCAGGAGTCTCGTGTCTTGTGCCTACATCTATGAAACAGTAACAATCTAATTTATCGCCTTATAATCAAGTAAAATCAGATCTCGGACTCTTTACAGATCTTGCAAACTGCTGTAAAGTTTCAATCAGTCGAACAACATGATCTGACTCATTTCAAAAGGGCCACGCTGGCCACGCTGTGGACTATCGACTTAGGTAGGGGACAAAGATGAAAACAGAGGGACCACCAAGGAAGCGCCAACAATAATCCAGGCGAGAGAAGGTGGTGGGCTGGGTCAGGGTGGTTTGGCCATGTTAATGAGAACTGCTCCCCTTCTGGGTGTATCTGGCCAAACAGGATTTCTGTCCGATTGGATAGTAGCTTGTGAGAAAAAAGGAATGAAAATGAAGACAAGATTTGCCTCAAGCATTTGCCACTTTTAAGATGGATTTTTGTTCTCTTTTGTTTTGTTTTTAACTGAGATGGGAAAGAAAGGGGAAGGATTTTGTTGAGAGGGGCTAGGAATTAAATGGTTGTTTTTGACATATTATATTTGAATCACATATGAGTCATTTAAACAAGTGTTGAGTGGGGAGTTAGGTGTATGAGTCTACCGTTCAGAAAAGAAGTCAAGACATAAGATATAAAAACATACAAAGAAAAAATATCCCCATAATCCCACTCGCCAGAGACAGACACTGTTAACATGCTGCTTTACTTCCTCTCAGTATCTTTATGCAGGTATATTATTTTAACAAAAAAATAAATTTAAAAAATGGGACCTTAGCTAGAGGCAATGACATTTTATTTCTTAATTTGATTTGGAAAGACACTGTTGAAACTCTGAAAAAGATGGAGAATCACTTTTTACAGCGGTAGAAATGCAAAATTTGAAATGACCCTGTAGTGTCACTGGATTACACTGCGGATATTCTGCCAGACTGGTTTGGGAGTCTGAAATTGCTATCCTGAAGAAGTTGAGTGGCTTTTTACTTGGACCAAGCTGTGTAATTTAAAACACACTACTTGTTGGACATAACCTTTCTAATTGAAATAGAAAATGGGCAGGTGTGGAAACCGTGTAAGATAAGAGGAAGTGCATTTTTTTCTATTTTAGCCCACATACTGACAGCTCGTGAGGCAAACTGCTCTGTTATGGGTTTTTAAGTGAATTCTTTTTAGTAGAATTTAGGTTCTAAGGGTAAAAATCTTATCTAGAAACTCTGCAATGACAGTTATTCTGACCCCTGAGATGGATGGAGAAACTATCACATGACCTATGCAATATATATGTTATCACGCGGTTGCTTCAGAGCACGGTGGTATGAGGCTGCTGGTTCTTAAGCTGAGCCTGCCCTGGGATCCCCTGGAGAGCTCATTAAAACAATAATTCTTGAGCCTGACTTCCAAAGTTTCTAATTCAGTAGATCTAATGTGGTGTCCTGCAATTTGAATTTCTAACAAACTGCCTGGTACTGCTTCTGCTGCTCTGCTGGTTCGGAGATCACCTTTTAAGACCACTGGTTAGTGGGACCCTGGAGCCCAACTTCCCTGGTTCCAATCATGGCTTTGTCTCGAGCACATTACTTAACTTCTCCATGCCTGGTTTCCAGATCGATATAATGAGGGTAATGATAACATCAATTTCATAAATCTACTGTGAATATTAGATAAATTGATGAATAGGAGGTACTAGGAATGGAGGTTATCACAAAGAATATATGTTTGCTATTCTTATTAAGGCAACCTTCTTGAAAATAGTTATAGTGATTCTCAGTTTCTGGAAAAAGTTTCCCTTTAATGTCTTCAGTTTTCGTTAATATTTACACTGAAGGCATAATGGAAGATATGAGCAAGATAAGTAGTATAAAACTTGAGAAGAATCAGCTACATGGACATCCAGTCATGACCAGGTTGAAAGTTGAAAGAGTCAAGTCTAAATAAAATAAATTTGCTTCTTATCCCACCCCCAACTTGTGTTGACAACAGAACAACATTAACACCACGCACTCACATGTGTGCACACACACACAGAGAAAAATGATGATGGTTCTGCTTTTTGCTTCCCAGCTGCTCATATGGTGATCATTTGGTCGTTTGGCCTTTCCCCCCCGCCCCCCCATAAACTTCCTTTTATCCTGGGGTTGAAGTGAATGGCATTACTTCAAGATCAAGTCTGTTGACATTCCAGCAGTTAAGTGATTCTTTGGCCGTCCTGTCCCGGAGGCATTTGTTCAATCACATCAAAGCCAGAAAATCTTGCACATTGAGCTGCAATAGTTATTTCAGTTTTATGATATTTAATGCAGTTTTCTGAGTACTGTATATTGTAATCTGTAGGTTACAATAGCCCTCGGATTTAGTTTCCACATATCTATCTGTCTTTTCCCCCTAACCCAAAACTAATGTTTCCTCTGAGAAGAGATGTGAACCACAGTGAATAAATATGACTGTCTTGGCAGCTCTCCAAATCCCTTGGAATTCTTCATGACTCATTATGCCTTTTGACATAATTCTGGGCAAAATTCAGTGACCCCCATTAACCCCTTAGGAACTCCTTCAGACGTCTACTTCAATGACAATGTTCTTCACTCAATTTCAGCAACTCATTTTCCTGCCAGTATTTGGAAGGCTTAATTAATTATAATTTTTGTTAGCTCTGAAACCTTGAACTTTGACATCCCAACCTTTGATCATCCTTGACCCACTTGATTGGCTCTGCCATCTCATTGTGGCACTGACTGTCATCTACACTCTCATTTTCTCAGCTCCCTCATGGCCTTCCCACGCCAGCCTGGACCCTGTGGACCCATTTTCACCTCCTTCCCAGTCATTTATCAAGCCCTTTCTCACTGCCACTGCTGATCCTCAACCCAGCGCCCATGGAACAATCGATTCTTCTTGGATTACCAAGTGCTGACATGAGCTTAATTGGTGTTATCACAAATTTGCGGCTTTCAGCTTTGGCTGAACTCTTGGTAGTGCGTGAATGCCAGCACAGGCTGTCTGTCATGTGAGCTGCCCCACATTGCAGCTACAGGGGAGGGACAGCAGGGCTTTATTTAATGGTGACCGATACTCCCCCAGAGGAGAGTTGTAGAGAAGCAGCTAATCAAACAATAAAATAAATCACACCAGGCACAATAATTTTGGACATTTTAATAAAACTCACCGCTTTCATGGCTAAAATTTCCTCTGCCATCACATAGGAACGTGCCAGCCGGTTTTTGCAATCCGATCTGATGACTGCAGTCTTCTTTGGCTCCTTATGTCTTGGACACTCTTCTCCGCAACAGGATCATATTTAAAAACTGCTTAAAAATCAACTAACCATTTTACTACAAGCACGAGGCTTCTCAGGGTCCAAACAGCCTACCAATGGGTAAACTAAAAGGCTCAGTGTGGTGACAGGCTTTGGTGTGATTTGCTCATTCCCTTCACCTCTGTCTAAAAGTAAACAAATAAAATCTTTTTTAAAAAGATAAGAGCAGAATTAAATGACAGAGACTAAAACAACAATTCAATGATCAGTAAATCCAGGAGATGGTTCTTTGAAAAGATAAACAAAATTGACAAACCATTAACCAAATTCATCAAGAAAAAAAGAGAGAGGATCCAAATAAATAAAATCAGAGATGAAATAGGAGACATTATAATCTATACCATGGAAATACAAAGGATTGTAAGAAATTACTAAGAACAATTATATGCCAAGAAACTGGAAAACCTGGGCAATGGACAAATTTTTGGAAATATGCAACCTTCCAAAACTGAACCGAGGAGAAGAAAGCCTGAACAGACCAATAACAACTAGTGAAATTGAAGCAGTAATCAAAAAACTCCCAGCACACAAAAACCCTGGACTGGATGGCATCACAGGAGAATTTTACCAAACATTTAGGGAAGAGCTAACCCCGATTCTTCTCAAACTATTCCAAAAAATCCAAGAAGAGGGAAGACTCCCAAACTCTTTTTATGAGGCCAGCATCAACCTGATTCCAAAGCCTGATAAAGACACAACAAAGGAAACTAAAGGCCAATATCACTGATAAACATAGATGCTAACACCCTCAACAAAATATTGGCAATCCAGATTCAGAAATATATTAAAAAGATCATATACCATGATCAAGTGGGATTCATCCCAGGGATGCGAGTATGCTATAATATTTGCAAATTAATAAATGTAATACACCACATAAACAAAATGAAGGACAAAATCACATATAAACAGATGTGGAAAAAGCATTTGACAAGGAACAGCACCCATTTATGATAAAAACACTCAGCAAAGTGAGAGTGGAGGGAGCATGCCTCAACATAATAAAGGCGATATGTGAGAAACCTACAGCCAACATCATACACAATGAGCAAAAACTAAAAGCTTTCCTCTTATGATCAGGAACAAGATAAGGCTGTCTGCTTTCACCACTCTTATTAAACATAGTACTGGAAGTTCTAGCCACAGCCATCAGAAAAGAAAAAGAAATAAAAGGCATCCAAATGGGAAAGGAGAACGTAAATGGCCATTATTTGCATATGACATAATAGTGTACATAGAAAATCATATTTCTCCACCAAAAAACTACTCAACCTAATAAGTGAATTTGGCAAAATCATGAGATACAAAGTCAATATTCAGAAATTGATGGTATTTTTGTACACCAACAATGAAATCTCAGAAATGGAAATCAGGGAAAAAAAAACCCATTTAATATAGCAACAAGAAAAATAAAGTACTTAGGAATAAACCTAACCAAGGAGGTAAAAGATCTGTATTCAGAAAACTACACAACACTGAAGAAAGAAACTAAGGAAGACAGGAATAAATGGAATCATATACCATGTTCATGGGCTGGAAGAATTAACATCATCAAAATGTCCACACTGCAAAAACAATCTATAGAGTCAATACGATCCCTATTAAAATACCAATGACATATTTCACAAATATAGAACAAATATTTCAAAAATTTATATGGAACCATTAATGACCCTGAATAGCATCAGCAATTTCAAGAAAGAACAAAGTAGGAGGGATCACAATACTTGATATCAAACTATACAACAAGGCCACTATAATCAAAACAGTCTGGTGCTGGCATAACAAACACACAGATCAATGGAACCGAATAGAGAGCTCAGAAATAAACCCAAGTCTCTATGGTCAATTAATATTTTACAAAGGGAACATGAACATACAACGGACTAAAGATGGCCTCTTCAATAAGTGCTGTTGAGAGAATTGGATTGATACATGCAAAAAAAATGAAACTAGGGTACCAACTTACACCATACACTAGAATGAACTCAAAATGGATAAAAGATTTAATTATAATCTGTGACACCATAAAAGTCCTAGAGGAAAATATAGACAGGAAAACTTCAGATATCCCATGTAGCAATATTTTTGCTGAGGTATCTTCTAGGGCACTGGAAATAAAGGAAAAAATTAACAAATGGAACTATATCAAACTAAAAATCTACATGGCTAAAGAAACAATCATCAGAATGCAAAAGGGAACTGACCGTATGGGAGAACATATTCGCCAATGATATATCAGACAGGGGGTTTGATCTCCAAAATATATAAAGAACTCATATGACTCAACACCATGAAGACAAACAATCCAATTAAAAAATGGACAAAAGACCTGAATAGGTACTTCTCCAAGGAGGACACACAGATGGCCCATAGACATATTAAAAGATGCTCAACATCACTAGCCATCACTAGCAAATTAAAACCACAATGAAATATCTCTTCACAACTGTCAGAATGGCCATCATTAAAAAGTCAACAAACAGCAAAGTGCTGGTGAGGATGCAGAGAAAAGTGAACCCTAGTGCACTGTTGGTGGGAATGCAGACTGGTGCAGCCACTGTGGAAAACAGCATGGGATTTCCTTAAAAACCTAAAAATGGAACTGCCTTTTGATGCAGCAGTTCTGCTGCTGGGAATATATCCTAAGAATCCCGAATCACTAATTCAGTGAACTAAGGCACCCCTACATTCATAGCAGCACTATTTACAGTAGCCAAGTGCTGGAAACAGCCTAAGTGCTCATCAGTAAATGAGTGGATCCAAAAACAGTGGTACATTTACACAATGGAATACTACACAGCAGAAAGAAAAAAGGAACTCCTACCTTTTGTGACAGCATGAATGGAGCTGGAGAGTGTTATGCTAAGTGAAATAAACCAGCGAGTGCAAGAAAAATACCATACGATCCCATATATAAGAGGAATCTAATGCACAAAATAACCTAACAAAATAAAACCACAGGCAGGGAAACATGGAACAGACTGAAAGTGGCCAGAAGGAAGGGGGCGGGGAATAATAGTGGAACAAAGGTGAAGGGACTAGATAAAGAACAGGCATAAATGACCCATGGACATGGACAACAGTGTGGGGATTGAATGTGGAAGTGGGGGGTGGGGTGGGTGGGGGATGGCATAATGGGGAAATTTGGACAACTGTAATAGAATAACAATAAAAAGGAATTATTTCTTATCATTCATCTGTCAGAGGAGTTAATGCACAGTCTTTCTATAAGGAAAAAAAGAGCATTCTCATGAGTAAGGATTGCTTCTTAAATTCTCTCTGTTCTCTGAAGGTAGTAAATAAGAAATAATGTATATTTATTATATTTTATTTAACCACAAATAATCAACAAATATATCTAACAAATATTTATTTATCACCTACTAGGTGCCCAACACTATTATCTCCTTTTATTCTTAACCCCACAAAAATCTCTCTCTCCTTTCTTGTAAGAGCATTCTGACTTACTGTTGAAGGGATGTGTTTTGTTTAAATCAAGTCTTGGGTTCCTCAGAGAAAGTTTATGCTTACCTAGGTCCTAAATACTTCTCATTGCCCACCGATTTTTAATGGATGAGCAGTTAGAGTTACTTTCAGGCAAGCAGTTGCTTCCTGATCTAAAGCTTAGCTAAGTATGTTTGGTCTAGAAATTAATCAAAATATTTTGGTATTTAGACCATGAAACTGTATACTGAGACTTCCACTTCTGTTCCAAGATGAGAAGTGCTGAAATTGAGAAAAACAAGCAACAGAAGTTATAACCAAGATTTTTTGAATTTGAAAAATGAATGTTTTAATCCTGTTTGGGTAAAATTACAGTCATTTTTTTGCCAGAGAAGTATCTTTTTTCCTTTGTTTTTATTCCTTTCTGTTGGTTCACTCTCTTCATTGTGACAGGTTTTCCAAATATTTTTCAATAACCTTAGGCTGAGAAGTTTATTGATCAGGAAATTATTCCTTGTTTCTTAGAAGTGTAGCAAACTAAGTCAAGAATATATCTATGTTAATAGAGTATTTGAAAACATTTATTCTAATAGCTATACCATATTGACATATATTGTAAAACTCTCATCAAATTTCTTATATTTCAATTCACCCTTTTATTCCTTTATTCATTAAAAGGTTATTTTTGGTACCCCTTTTATGTTATAACATGATCATTTCTATGCCAGGCTTTGGCAATGCATGAGTTGAATGAAATGCAGTTTGTATCTTCAAGCCTATGAAAAATATATATGTTGCCTTGGCTGGCATGGCTCAGTGGATTGAGTGCCAGCCTGTGAACCAGAGATATGTATGTTAACAAATTAATTATAACTGCTTGTTGCTGAGTGGGATAGCACCTACCATGATAAAATACTATAGGGTGGGGCAAAAGTAGGTTTACAGTTATGAGTACATAAAACACAGTTTATTCTTTTTATTATTTGTTAACATATTATTTTCTACATAAACAACTGTAAATCTACTTTTGCCCCACCTTGTATATTGGTCAAAGAGGGGGACTTGACTGGCTGTATTTGGTAGAGAGGTATGAGTGAGGACATCAGCAGAAGTGACACTTAAGTTGTCACAGATAGGTAAATGTTAGACATAATGCAGAGCAGTGGTGTGGTGTGGATGTGAAGGTTTTCTGGACTTGTGCAAAAGAGCAAGGAGCACAAAATAATATTTTTGTTACGGGAAATGCATGGTTTTTTATTCTTTCATTTGAAAAACATTTATAAGTGCCCAATTTTACTAAACATTGTGTTAAGAGAAACAAAGGTAATACAAATATTCTGTCTTGGAGTGGAAAGGTAGCAAGAGATAGGTACGGAAAAGTAAACAGGAACATGCTAAAAATATAGTTTTATCATAATACTGAAGAAAAGTCATTGATGACACCAACTAGGTGAGAAAAAAGAACAGAACAATATTTTTAAAACATGATGCTGGGAGCAATTTGGATGATAGTTTGGAGTAAGTGATTTTCAACCTTATCTATCTCATGGTACACATAAACTAATTACTAAAATTCTGTGGCAAACCAAAAGAGACCTTTTTTGTCTATCTAACAAAACAGGTATAATTTTGATTCATTCACACCGAATGGCTATTGCTGTGTTGGCTGTTGTCATTTTTTTTTTAATTTGATAATCCAAGGGAAAAATAGGTCAGTGCTCCTGACTAAATAGTCAGGAATTGCATGTTTTAAAACTTCTTGCAGCACACCAGATGAAAATCACTCCCTTACATTGTCAAAAAAAAAAGAAAAGACAACAGCCAGCACAACAGCTGTTTGGTGTGAACAAATAAAATTTTACCTATTTCTTGTCAGATCGGCAAAAGTTATATTTTTTGGTGTGCCAGAGAATTTTAGTAATTAGTTTATGTGTGCCATGAGATGAATAAGGTTGAAAATTGCTGCTCTAAGGGAAAAGAGGTCAGTGCCCCCTGACTATAGTCAGGTCCTGCATGTTTTAAAAATTCTTGCAGTATACTGGTTGAAAATTGCTGGGTTAGAGAAAGGGAGGAAAACTGAAAGGCATGAAGCCTCTTGAAGAAGGATTTCAGAATCCCAAAGAGAGATAATTAGGGCTGAATGACAGGTGGAATTAAGGAAAGTTCTTCATTCCAATTAAATGGGGACATACAATTAGATGTAGAATCAGGAAAATTTGTGAAAGGGAAAAACAAGAGCATTGAAATTGGAAAATGGAATGGATGAGATACTAAAATCAGGATAGAGAAAACAGGTGTAAGAATAAATTGAAGAGTAAATTAATTATACGGGAACATATTGAATTTAAAGTTTATTTCTAGACCATTGCACCTGGACAGTCTGACATCTCACTGCTTCCTAGATGTCCCACAGGAGCTTTATACTTCCTGTCTCTATGATTTTTGAGTACTTGGAGTACACCATGTAAGTGGAGTCATACAGTTCGTTTCTTTCTGTGACTGGTGTATTTCACTTAGCATAATGTCCTCAAGATTCACCCATGTTGTAGGATATCAGAATTTCCTCTTTCTTTTAGGGCTGAATGCTATTCCATTGTATGTGTATACCATGTTTTGCTAATCCGTTTTTCCACCCATGGACTCTTGTGTTACTTCCATGTTTTAGTTTTTGTGAAAAATGCTGCAATGAATATGGATATAAACAAAATCTCTTTGAGACCCTGCTTTCAATTCTTCTGAGTGTGTATCCTGAGGGGGAATTACTGTATGATATGATAATTCTATTTTTAATTTTCTGAGGCAGTGCCGCACTATTTTCTACAGCAGCTGTAGCACTTTATGGACATTTTACAGTCCCATCACTGATGTACCGGCTTCCATATTCTACACCTCCTCACCCGCATTGCTATTTTCTGTTTTTGTTTTAAATAGCAGCCATCCTAACGGATACAAGAGGATATCTTGTTATAGCTTTGATTTGCATTTTCCTAATGACTAGCGCTACTGAGCACCTTTTTTGTGCTTATTGACCATTTGCATATCTTCTATGGAGAAACATCAGTGCAAGCCCTTTGCCCATTTTTGAATCAGGTTTTTAAAAATTATTGTTGAGTTTCAGAAATTCTCTATACATTCCGGATATTAATCTCTTATCAGATAAATTACTTGCAAATATTTTCTCCCATTCTGTAGATTGACTTTTTACTCTGTTAATATTGCCTTTTGATGCACAAAATTTAAAAATTTAAAAAAGTCCAATTTGTCTATTTTTTCTTTTGTTAACTATGCCTTTGTTGTCATATTCAAGAAATCATAATGCAATGAGTTTTTATTTTTATAAAGCTCATATCGCAAAGTCATCTCATAATTGAGCATATGATAAAAAATGTATAGCATTGATTTTCAAATTCAGAATATATATTTTTTATCAGGTGTAAAGTAAGACTTTGATTTTTTTTTCTGAGAACTTTAAAAATGTCTTTTAATATACCCTTTCCTGAAGAGATATTACACTATGTCTAGGTCTTTTTGAGAAATCTTACATGATCAGAAAGTAAGTATTTTACCCAGATTCCCAATTTTTGGTACTATTTTTATGCAATATCATTTAAAATTATTTGCAGTAGCTTGGGTAAAGTTTCCCCTTACATAAGCAAATTACTCTCAAATATTTAGTGGTAGTGGTTTTTAACATGTGTTGAGTATTATCTTTTATTTCTTTTCCATGGGTTTTTTTTTTAACCTTTCGACAAGTACCCTAGTAAAAATGGTATTGTTTCAACAACTTTAAAAACAGAAGGTAAAAAAAAGCTAAAACCCAATTAGGGACTTCATATATTTTTGCATGTAATTTTGGAATGTGGAGGCCATCAAGGTTAAGTCTGAAAAGCAGGGTCCAAAAGTGGCTAGTCCCTAAATGAAAGGGACCTGTCATATCCCCAGAGCTAAGAGCAAAGGCCAACTTCATGAGGTGGGGGGAGGTAAAAATAGGTGAAGATCTAGAATTTTGGAGGCCCCCAAAATCAACAATATTGACAAAAAGGAAACACCAAGAGTAAACTGTATTATAGATAATGGGCTAACGTCTCCTGGTTTCTTTAATAATCTTTGCTATGTGTGGAAAGCACATGAGGGTGGAAGTCTAAGCTCCCCACTTGCCTTTTCTGGCGCAGGTGGAGGTGAACCACCGTCTTCTTCTGTGTTGACTAAAGTAGAGTGGTCATTGTCCATACGTTTCTGTCTAGCTAAACTGCTACTTTCCTGGTCCTTTTGCTAAATACAGCAGTTTTTTTGGTATGTTTCATTTGTGCCTTTTGGCTCTCCTACATTGCTGACTTTTTCAGCTCCAAGTCTGGGATACATGAGCCAAAAAGAAAAGCCAAGGAAGCACCACCAGTTTTTCCTTAGATCCGAGTGCCCTAATCAAGTCTGCCTGCTTCTTTCTATCTTTCAGAGACTTCTTGTATTTCGTTTATACATAATGTGCAGGGTTTTTAGTTCTACTCAGGGGTGGGAGAAATGGGGAAAAGAGTATCTATTCCATTGTCCTGGAAATGAAGCCCATGATTCTATTTTTTAGCCTCTTTGAATCACCTTTGGGTTGTCTCTTGTACACAGCATATATGGGTCTTGTTTTGTGAGCCAAATTGATCATTCTTTTCTTAAATAAGAGAGTTAAATCCATTCAAAATTTATTAATCTGAATAATATGTTTGGTCTCAATTGTCATAATATTTTATAATTATGCATATTTTGTTGCATTTGCTATGTGTCTTTATGAGATGTATGTACTATGTTTTCTATTTATTTCTTGATTTATTTATAATTTGTCTCCAGGAATGTTTGTATTTTTGCTCTGGTGGTTACCTTTGTTTGTATTTATTCCTTTAAAAAATACCTTTAGTTCCCTCTTTTCTTCTCTAATCTTTTACTGCCCATTTCATACTATTTTAAGCATATTTTTATGCCAGCCTATTGTCTGTACAACCATGAGCTTTTTCTGTTTTTCTCCTTCTTTCTTTGTTGTATTCCATTTTCTTGGTTGCTTAATTTTTACTTTGTCACAGTATATAATGTTGTACCTGAATCTTCCACCTTTATCCCATATCGTTTTAGTCTTAGACATACATTTATTTATTTCAATGCACTCACCATTGATCTTTTTGCTGAAGATATACCAGCCATTACTTGGTTGAAGTTCATTCTCTAGTGAATTCCTCAAGAAGGGCTTCTAAGTGAAGAATCTCCTAAGGTTTTTCTCCTGCACTGTTGGTGGGAATGAAGACCAGTGCAACCACTGTGGAAAACAGTGTGGAGGGTCTTTAAAAAATTAAAAATAGAATTGTATTGTGACCCAGCAATTCCATCCCTGGATATTTATTCAAAGCAATGTAAAACACTAATTCTGAAAAATATATGCACCTTTATGTTCATTGAAAAAGAAAAAGAAAAACAATTCTCTGAAGGTATTATATATTAGAAATGATTTACTATGCTGTTTAAAGGATAGCTTGGTTGTTATCCTTCATATAATCCTGTATTTTTACATTTCCTTTTATTGAATATTTTTATAAATATAGAGTCATAGTTATTTTGTTTTGCATTTGGTTTTGAAAAGTCTGATGTCAATTTAATTATTTTGACTGTAAATTATTTAATTTATTTTGCTTAGAGGTCTTGAGGATTTTATCTTTAAAATCTAATTATTTTACTAAAGAAATGCTTTTCATTATTTTTGAGTTAATTTTTGCCGCCCACCGAGTGAACCTTTTCAATGTGTAGAATCAGGTCATTCTTTTTTATTTCTGGAAATTTTTCTTGTACTATATTTTTCACATTCTCTCTGTTCTATTGTTTCTATTTTTCAGAGACTCTGACAATATGAATATTACCATCTGCCTTCTATTTCCATTCCTTTCTTTCTGGCCCTTTTTTGCTTCTTTGTGTCATTTTCATTCTCTTGGTCATTTTCCTGCCTCTTTTCAAGGTCCCTTATCACATTTTCATTTTCCAATAGTCTGCCTTAGCCCCTTGCAATATATTTTTCTGTCTTCTACTTAATTTAATATTTATTTAGCATTCAATTTACAGCTCTATAAGAGGACAAATTTATTGGGGAAAAGAAAGATGCAATTTTCATTCTCATTCGGAAAGATTCTGCTTTGCCACAGCGATAGCACTACACACACACAGACAAAAGTCCTGACAGTACTATCTTTGACGGTAAGAGATAACAAACTTAGCTAAGGTTTTAGAATGAAATGGGGCCAAAAAGGAAAGGTGAGGACACCTGAGGAGTAATTTTATTTTTCTTTAACCTTAAATTTGTCAATCACTTCTTCCTTTGAGCAGCTTTATCATCTGTTTGATACCCAGCTACATTCATATTGGAAACTTAGTAAAAACTACTTAGTGATTCTACTTGGAAGTTTTAACCATACAACTAAGATGTTTTGAATATAAGTCTATCCATGTGCCAGGTTAACTTTGGGAGCTCTTAATTCCCCTTCTTGTACAGAAATTCTCTTTCTATCCAAATGTAATTTGATTAAGGACCAGAAAACTAACTTCCTTAAATGAGACAAAATTTTTAGAGTTTTCCAACTACTACTATAAATAGGAAATCTTTCTTTCAAATACAAAATCAGTTTTCTCAACTGTTAATTTAATGGTTTTTACTCTTAATATTTTACTTCAAACAGTGACTTATACATTTGTTTCAGCACTAATATGTTCTTTTCTGGTTTCTTCAGAATAATAAAATAAATTAAATATGTATAATATTTCACTAATAATATTGCAATAATATGGCTTGTGTGTTGAAACAGAGGAATTTTTCCAATTAACTTTCAAATTTTCCTAGGACCTCAATTTTTAAAAATATCATCTTTGAAACAATTTGAATGAATGTTTTAACAAAAACTGTTTCACAAGTCACTATTACTGTAATCATCAGTCTTAAAAAGTCTCCTAAAAATGTTATGAATCAGTTTTCTTGATTATAAGATTTCAATAATATAGAAACATTTTTTACATGAGAGAACATTTCATTATATTAGTTTCCCTTAAACACACAAGTCATCTGATGATGATAATATTACCTATTGGTTGGCAGGAGGCTCTTCCACTGCAGGTTCCCATGGTTTCCATTGTATCATTTTTCTCAGCAGACTTAGTTCTTTTTCAGCCTGAAGAATCACCCCTTCTATTTGGCCACCCTGAAGCTGGTCTTCTAAATACTTTCTTTATCTAGATAGATTTATGGAACCCTGAGCAGACCTGTGTGTGTAGGGTCATCTTTTGGCATTTTCTGGAGTTCCACTGGTCTTGGAGGACACCAGGACCCTTATTTCAATTCTCCCTCAATGACTTCCTTATCACATTATTCTATGATCCCCTCACTTTCAGTCTCCTTAGAAGCCATGGACTCTGTGGAACCTGTCGCACATCTGACTACTAGACTAGCTGATTAAGAGAGCCCAAGATGGCAGCGAAATAAGTGAAAGCTACACCCACCTGCTCCCAAAACTAAATTGGAATTACAAATAAAATATAGAAATATCATGCTGAATAACCAACCAAAGACTAGCTGGAGATAAACCTTATAACCAAGGACTTAACAGAAGAAACCACATCACCACAGCAAAACTGGTAGGGCGTGCAGAGGCGCAAGAGGGCGGTCTGGGCTCCCTTGAGCAGCAGCTGAAGTGGTGAAGGGATATTTCAGCAGCCAGGGGGTTTCCCCTTGAGAAGTGTGGGGTTTAAACCTCAAGCTGGTCTCCCCAGCCCAGAGCACCAGAACCAGGAAAAAAGCCCAAATAACATCCACCTGTGAAAATCAGGGGCATTTCTGCCTGCCAGGGAGAGAGAGCTAGAGGCACAGACAGCCTTTAAGAGGCCAACACATAAAATTTGTTTGCAATCCCTACCCAGGGATACAGCAGATGCAGGGCAGAGTGACCATGCCACATGAGGAGAGTCTGGGGTTGATGTCTCTGGGGAGAAACCTGAAGAGTCAGGATCTCTGTGCTCGGTATTCTCCATACTGCAGAAGCCATCTTTCTCACGCAGAGCACTCCCCTGCATGGGGCATCAGCCAGGGGGGAAACAATAACCCCACACTCAGGAGTCCCTCTCACCCCACCCTGTGGAGTTTAAGCCTTGCTAAGGAATATAGTTGGAGATCTTTTCAGGAATTACGTCTAACAAACAGCCAGCAGGCAAAAGCACATATCTGGGAGTTTTGAGACCTTAAGCGACTGCCCCTAGGCTAAGTGCTGGTAAAAGCCAGCCTTGTTGTGCAGTTTGGTCCTTTCAAGCCCAGCAGGGGGAGCTGAAAGCTGTGGATCACTGATACCTCCAAAGAGGTTGCCCAGGTTCAGGCACAAACGGTACATGACATAGGTCTGCACCACAGTCTTTGAAGAGCTACCTAATATATAGAAATGAACACAAAGATGCAGCTAAAGGGGAAGACAAAGAAACAGGCCCCAAAAGAAAGAGCAAGAGAATAAGAGAGTTCTCCAGAAGAAGAGCTAAATTAAATGGAAGCAAGCAATTTATCAGACATAGAGTTTAAAGTAATGATTACAGGGATGCTCAACAGCATGAAAAAAAGACATAGAAATTGCAAAAAAAGAATGAGTCAGAAATAAAGAATGCAATATCTGAAATAAAAATAAACTGGAAGGGATAAAGAGTAGGTGAGACCAAGAAAAAAAGAGATAGGACCCAAAATAAATAAAATAAGAAATTCCAGAGATATTCTGATAGTGTATAAAATTACCTTCATAATAGGACTTCTGGCCAAGATGCTTGGATAAATATACTTTGCCTCCTTTCGCAACCAAAAGAAGGACAACAACAAATTTAAAAACAAACAAACAAAAACAAACAACTAGAACTGCCAGGAAATCAAACTGTATGGAAATCCAACAACCTGGGAGTTAAGGAAGAAACATTCATCCAGACTGGTAGGAGGGGCGGAGACAGGCAGCTGGGGCAGACAGGATGCATGGCAACACTGAGGCTGGAGGTCTGGGCTGGCAGTCCCACATTTGCAAGTAGATAAACTGGGAGGAAAAACAGGGGAGTGAGACAGACCGTGCAGCCCATGTTTCCAGCATGGAAAAAGAAAGACTAAAAACCTCTGGCTATAAAAATCTGTGCAGGCTGCATTGACGTAAGAAACTCCCATTCTACAGAAGAGTTTGTTGGAGAGACCCACAGGTCCTAGAACATACACAAACCCACGCACCTGGGAATTAGTACCAGAAGGGTCCAGTTTGCTTGTGGGTAGCAGGCGAAGTGACTGAAACAGCCAAGAGTCAAGCAAGTGACATTGTTCCCTCTCAGACCCCTCCCCCACATATAGTGTCACAACGCAGAGACATGAGTTGGTGGTCTGGCGAATACCTAAGGCTCTGTCCCTTACAACCTAACAGGTGTGCTGAGACAAAGAAATATGGCCCAAATGAAAGAATAGATCAAAACTCTAAAAACAGGACTAAGCAACAAAGAGAAAACCAACCTATCAGATGCAGAGTTCAAAACACTGGTAATCAGGATGCTCACAGAAATTGTTGAGCATGGTTGCAAAATGGAAGAAAAAGTGAAGGCTATGCAAAGTGAAATGAAGAAAAATGTACAGGGAACCAACAGTGAAGGGAAGGAAACTGGGACTCAAATCAATAATTTGGAGCAGAAAGAAGAAATATATATTCAAACAGAACAGAATGAAGAAAGAAGAATCAAAAAAAAATTCAGAGAGGCTTAGGAACCTCGAGGACAACTTTAAACACGCCAACGTCTGAATCATAGGGGTGCCAAGAGGAGAAGAGGAAGAGCAAGAAATTGAAAACTTATTTGAAAAAATAATGAAGGAGAACTTCCCCATTCTGGAAAGTAATTAGACTTTCAGGAAGTCCAGGAAGCTCAGAGAGCCCCAAAGAATTTGGACTCAAGGAAGCACATATCAAGGTACATCAGCATTACATTACCAAAGATTAAAGATAAGTAGAGAATATTAAAAGCAGCAGGAGAAAAGGAGAGAGTTACCTACAAAGGAGTTCCCATGAGACTATCTGCTGATTTCTCAAAAGAAAACTTACAGGCAAGAAGGGGCTGGAAAGAAGTTCAAAGTCAAGGACCCATATCCTTGAAAGGTAAGGACCTACATCCAAGATTACTCTATCCAGCAAAGCTGTCATTCAGAATGGAAGGGCAGATAAAATGCTTCCCAGATAAAGTAAAGTTAAAGGAGTTCATCATCACCAAGCCCTTATTAAATGAAATGGTAAAGGGACTAATCTAAGAAATAGAAGACGATCAAAAATATGAACAGTAAAATGACAACAAACTCACAACTATCAACAAGTGACCCTAAAAACAAAAACAAACTAAACAAACAACTAGAAGAGGAACAGAATCACAAAAATGGAGATCACATGGAGGGTTTTCAGTGGGGAGGGGAAGGGGGAAGAATGGGGGAAAAGGTACAGGGAATAAGAAGCATAACTGGTAGGTACAAAATAGACAGGGGGAGGTTATGAATGGTATGGGAAATGGAGAAGCCAAAGAAATTATATGTACTACCACAGACATGAACTAAGGCCGGGGGTGCGGGGAATGCTGGTGAGAGTGAGGTGCAAGGTGGAAGGGAATAAAGGGGGGAAAAAATGGGACAACTCCAATAGCATAATCAATAAAATATACTTAAAAATAAAAAAATATGACCTTCATAATAAACCATACCACGCTCCTCATATGTTCAATGAATATTTTTATAAATCTCCTAATTACCTTGGGAATAGCAGAATTATACTGTTTTATAACTTGTGTGTCAAATGCAAACATTTAAATATAACCTTGTTTTTATAGACTTGTTTGGGCACATCTTTACTTATCAAAATATTAGTAGACTCAACAACAACAACAAAAAGCTATGCCTGAAGCCCTGAGAAACTCAGCTTAAAACATAGTTGCTGTATATTTATCTTTTATAATATAAATCAACCAATATAACAATGTAGTATTTCTACTTTCTTTGCCTTTTTCTCTTCATTGAGATAAATTAAGATTGAATAATGACAATTACATTTTGAGAGGGAATTGCTCATCCATAAATCAAATGTTTTGTAACTATGTGATAGCAGGTAAAGTGTTAGTTTGAAATAATATAACAATACTAAGAGGCAAATGCAAGTTCACAGAAGAGACTTCTATACCAAATCTCCCTTGAAAGTGGATTCAGTAATTTGATGATGTAAGTGTAAATGAATCAGTAACATTTGGATTTGATTTTTCTTAAATTGCCTATGATTGTTGAAAATGGAATTCTGCCTAAAATAATACATTTTGAATTTTAGAAATCATTTTTGGAGTTAAGCCTAAGAATTATGTACTTTCCTTTAGTGATTATATTTGGTAAAGAAAGTTTGTTTTCTCATGTTCTCCAAATTATAAACTAAAGGTCACTTTGAGCATAAAATTAAAGAGATTAACTTGGAAAAAATGACTATACATTTACTCAAGCAACAGGTGAGACAATAAGTAATCAAGCAAATTTTATTTTTAAAAACTATACTTATTTCTTAATTTAGCAGGTTATTCTTCATGTCACTTATTTTCTTGAAAATCCTTTTGTGTGTGTTTTCTTCCTTCACAGTAAGCATATACTCATTACATCAAAGTGTTTATGTCAGAATAAAGAAAACATGACCACATGATAACTACTGTTATTATCTTGATTACATTTTTCCTGTTTTCTCTACATACATTATATTATTGAAATTCTGTGAAGTCATTTTTATGCTGATTATTTTCACCTAACATTTTAACTCAACATTTTTCCACATTATTAACCATTCTTTGAAGATTTTTTTAGCGGCTATATAATATTATATCCCATAGCTGTACCGTATTTTGCTTTTGCATCCCCTGCTATTGAACTGTTTCCAGTCTTCTGTCTCGCAAGTGTGGCTGTGCCGAACATGGTACACAAGAATTTTTTTGTATATAAAAACTTTCCTTCTATTTAAGATGACCCAGTAGATTATGTACATTAGCGAATCAAAGAACAAAAATATTTGTTAGAATATTGTTTCTCCAAAATGATTGCACCAATTTGTACTCATATTAGCAATGGGAATCCTTAAAACAAAACAAACAAGGTTTCTTCAATAACAAGCAGAATGTTTTATTTCATTTTAATTTTTATCTACAGGCCTATAAATCTATTGAGATCTTAAAGTTTTATTTTTATTTGTAGGAGCTCACCCGAGGAATGAACTTTTTGTTATTTTTCTATTTAATCTCTTATGTTAAGTGTTCTCAAAGATAAAGAATGAGCTGTGCGCTTTCAACAAAGCAATGAGGAAGAAAAGATCCACGGACAGAGGATATCTCTCTATTTATTTAGGTGTTCTTTAATTTTTTTCAGCAACACTTTCATTTCAGAGAATATATTTAATACTTCTTTTGGTACATTTATTCTTTTTTTTTTTTTTTTTTGCTGTTGTACATGGAACAGTTTTCTGAATTTTATTTTTGAATTGCTCATCACTAGTGCACAGAGATACAATTGACTTTTATATATTCATTTTGCATACTTGCGATATAATTCAACATGTATTTCCTTCTGTATTTCCTTGCAAATTGGCAGCTACATTAAAAGACTTGTTCGAGTTCCATCTCTTTCTTTGGCCATACTGTAGGTGAGATTGTGTTCCTCCATCAGAAGAACATCAAAAAAAGACATATGCTGTCTTTTTTTTGTTTTTTCTCTCTTTGTTGCTAGCCAACATGAGTGCTAATGCCTAGACCTGTTAACCCCACCGGGTTTTTTAAAAAAGTGATATTCTAATTGTATCACTTCTTTTTCATTTGTTAGTTGTAATGGTTTTATAAAGAGCCTTTTACTCTTACAAACTTATAGTTTGACCAGTAGCACAGTTTATATGAGAAAGTCAGGATAAATTCTTATTCTTTCCCTTTACATAGTTTTTAAGACAATGAATTTCTTCACTGTCATTTTCAGAAAGTGACTAGTTTATTGGTTTACTTTTTAAATATTATGAACCCATGGCTTTCAACAGTATTGATGGGTTGCAATCCATTGCAGTTCTCCATATTAAAGTTTAAATTGTTCCATATTTGGTCAGTGGGAGCTTATTCAATTTGGCTCCTGTGTCCTTCTGCAAGGCACCTTATAATATTTGATAGCTTCCTATCTTGTAAGATAGGCTGTTCTTGGCTCTACTAGTATACTTTTTGCAATGGAATCAGTCATTTTTAAAGAAGTTATAGTTTCTTTTTTATTTTTATTTTTTACTTATTGATTTTAGAGAAATAGAGGAGAAAGAGAGAGAGAGAGACAGATTGGTTGTTTCACTTACTTATGCATTCATTGGTTGATTCTTGTCTGTGCCCTGACCTGGGATCAAACCCTCAACCTCGGTGTTTGGGGAGGAGCCTCTAACCAACTGAGATAACCAGCTGCTGGGGCAGTTCTGGTTTCTTTCACTCTCAGATAGTATTTCAAGTTCATGGTCTGGACACTTAATATGTTTATTGCTCCCGGGTTGGTTATTATAAATCATTTTTAGGTTTTTCTAGTTGCCAAAGCTAGAAAATATTTTTTGTGTATCCACACAGATAATTATTTATATTTAAAGATTAAAAACATTGTGGTTTTTTTTGCAATGACATGTCAACTTATTGTGAATTATGAATGTTATTTTTTTCCCCAAGGGTAGGACAGTTAAACACATTTTAGTCCCGTGATAATCCTTTGTGGTCATCAGAGCCCCCGCTGGCCTACTGTTTTTATTTATGTTCCTCGAAGTGTCACTGTTTTTCTCAGGTTCCCAACTCAAACTTAAAGAATGAAAACATGAGGATAGATGTTTCCAGGATGTTTCTTACCTGTATAACAGAAAAACTGTTTTTAAATTAGAATTTAAAACACTACAAATTAACACTGTAAGTGCTTACAATCCAGGTACTTTAAGATAAACTTACTTTACTATTGAATATTTAACAGTTTTCTTCAAAGGATAGTAAATTTGTTTTTATCCTATATAATGCCTCTGATTTAGGAATATCTCAGACATATGGCCTTTGAAAACACAATTTGATAAATGTACACTATTATAATGTATTAAAAAATAAGATTTTTGAGCAGCATAGATGATTCTCACCTACCTCATACTTTTTTTGCTTTTGTATGTAAAGTTTTTCTGATTTATTGTTTTCCTAATTCTGTTTAGTTCTCTGTCTCTGTCTCTTATATCACACCGAGCTTCTTTAAGACAATTATTTTGAATTCTTTGTCAGGTAGTAAGATTTCCATATCTTTAGGGCCCATTAGCGGGGTTTTATTTTGTTCCTTTGGTGGTGGAACTGTTCCCTGATTCTTGTGATCCTTCCAGCCTCACACTGGTGTCTGTGCATTTGAAGAAAAGACATCCCTTCCAGCCTTCTCAGACAGGCTTTGGTAGGGAAGGCCCTTCACCAGTCGGCCCGACCAGAGACTCTGGGTGGTCTGGCTGACGGGGTCCGCCGGCAGGCTGGCCGGGGTCTGCGGTAAGGTCTTTGCTCACCTCACTCCCCTTCCTCTTAGGGGAACTTAGCACTGAGGGATCTTTCTTGGTTCTGCACTCAGAGGGGTGATACAGGTAAAGAGAAACAGTTCTTCTTACTCTTTTCAACACGTCTTTTAGTTTGTTTATTTCTGTGCTTCACCCAGTTGCTGTTGCTTCTCACCTGGATGCCAGAACCCTTGTGAAGGTATTTTCTTGTGTGTTTGGTTGCAATTTGGTGTTTCTGTGCAGTCGTTAGAGCTGGAACATTCTATTCTAGCCATCTTGCTGGTGTTACTTCTCAGCATCTTTTCTTTTTTTCTTCCCTCCCTCCCTCTCCCCCCCCTTCTCTGTTTGTCTCTGTCTCTGTCTCTCTCTCTCTCTCGCTTTCTTGCTTTCTTTCTTTTTCTTTTTAATAGAAGACACTTTGCCTCAGGCCTTACCAAAATACATGAGTTATTTGAGTTTTTCTTTTTTGGAGTTGTATGTTTATTCAAAAGATGGTTTATGAAATAAAGCAATTTGTTTCCATTTGTGCAAGGCCGAGTCTAGTGATTAGTAACAGATGAGAAAGACAGCATTCTCTTCGCATTAAATTTTTCAAATAGCCCTTTTAATATTGCTGTCCCCTTTATATTTCCTATTAAAGCAAGTAACATTAAATAGGCCCTTTTGCAGAACAATCAGTCTTACAAAGAATCTTCAGTTAGGTTTCAGCTCCCTCATTTTTCCCCCCAAGGCATATGCTCAGATCCTAAAAATTACCATAAACTGGTGATGTGTACACTGTAATTTCTGATAGTACTTGGGCTACTTTGAGTGATTTGTTGAAACTACGAGGCACATTTTTGTAGTAAAATAT